>JACWFT010000120.1:0-14462 GCA_019775415.1 Penicillium sp. VS I D KN
TGGGCACCACACCATATGCCGAAGCCTAAGAGGGGCGCTTTAGGTTTTATACTACTTAAATCGTAGCGCGACTATTAGCGAAGATAACTAGTTCGCGAATTCTTTCTCCTTAGGGACTATTCTAGGATAATTTAAACTTATTAAGGGCCATTTTAATTCTAGTAAGTTCTATAGCGTAAATAGTAGTCTATTCTATACTACTAAGGAATCTATAGACTTAAATACTATAGTTAGGCGCGACCGTGGAAGCACTAACTTTGCCTTTATACCCGCTCCTATCTATAAAGAAGACTATCTTTCCTACTTATTAATCTTAAACTCGATTATATAACTTAATCGCTACCTCTATAGAGTTCTCGATAATATAATTAATGCGTTTCTCCTATAGGGGGAGAATAAAGGCCTTTTTTGATTCCCACTAATTTTGGCTAAAGAGAATTCTATCTTTCTTCTACTAGAGCTTCTTAAGTAGAGAGAAACCTCTAAGATAAGTTTCCTTCGCCGTTCTTTTACTAAGCGAACTTAGGTAGACTAGCTACGCCCACTTTACGCCTATCTAGATTTAAATTACCATTTCTTAGATGGTTTATTCAATCTAGAGCTAGATTAGAAGGAGAAAGAGCTCTATATTTAATACCGCTATAGATATGCTTTTAAAAGCTCCCGCGATCATGATTACCGCGCGATGTTAAAGATTTATAAGTATATTAATAACTTAGTTTCGCTTTATTACTAGTTCTAGAAACTACGCTACTACGCTATAGAGAATCTATGGGATGACCACTACCTAATAGACTATTTATATTACCGCGAGCGAGGCGCCCTATATAGAACCTATAAGAGTTAAAAGCGCTTTAAGGCTAGCGTTGGCTTTATCTATAAGTTTTTATCGATATATATCGAAAGAGAGCTCCTTATCGAGCTAAACTCTAAGGTATTTCGCGTATATTAAAGGTTAGATATCGCGGACTAAGAGCTAGTCTATCCCTAGGTCTAGAATCATAAAGTCAAAAACACTATACTCCGCGGGTTAGGTAGACTATTATATAGGTTATAATAAATTTAAGATCTCCTCTTTTTCTTCTTATAGATTAGTGAAGTAAATTAATTTAAATTTATTAGATATAAATTTTATAGCGTGGCGCTATACCTAAAGATCTACTCTCTAGAGGACCTCTTCGAGAATTTCTATATTACGGGTATATAATTTAGACTCTATAATAACTATAGCGTCGTTAATCTACCTATATCCTTATAAAATTACTCTATCTCCTTTATAGAGAGAATACCCCTAGATTAGAGGCGTGTTAAAGAGAAGGAAAAGAATAGGCGAAATTAGTAATCCCTATAGAATGCCTATCGCTATTAGAAAGAGATCGCTAAGATATCTAGATAGAAGCTTAATCTTAATACTATATCCTTAGAGGAAAGACTAGATCTATAGTATAAAGAACCTAAGATAGAGCTTCTAGATATTATAGAGAAGTCTCTTATGCGAGATATTATTATATGCTCCTAAGATATCTAGAAGTAGTATACTTACCTTCTTCCTAATCCCCTATATATAGTGCACTTAATTAAGGATAAGCTAGATAGCGTGGTTAATAAAGATGCCTTTTCTACCTCTAAGGTGCGTTTTTAGGAGGATTTTATGCTCTTCTACTATCTATAAGATATATAGCGCGATAACAGCCTTAAGGAGCTTCCTAAGTATATTTATAAGCGTAATCGGTCGATATAACTTTAGTATATAGAAGTTTTGTGGGCCTCCCTTCTAAAGAGTGACTATGATTGACTACTAGAAGTAGCGTGGATTATGACCTAATTATATATAGGCGTTAAAGATTAATATAAGGATTTTAATAAAGTTATCGTCGCTAAGGAGGATCTTCTATATATGGTTTAGAATGCTATCTAGCCCTAGAGCCTTATTTAGAGGAGTTCTCTAGATTATATCGCGAACCTCTTACTCTATAATAGGCGGAAAGGGTATTTAATTACTAAATATATATACTTACTATTAAATATCGCTAAGGTCCGCTTCTAGAGGGCTTAGAAAGAAGATATCATAAAGAAGCTCTACTTTTTATACGTCTATATCCGCGAGGGAACCGTTAGCTTTTTAAAGAGCTAGAATAACGCTTCCGCCACTAGATTGATCGCGATTTTATACCTACTTTAATACTCTCTAGAGGCCTCTTAGGCCACCTTTAATTATGTCTTAGATCTATAATCGAAAGCTATTCTAGAGGGCTTTCTTAATGACTCTTCTCTTTCGGTTTCGATATATATGGTAGTTCTTATAGAGGTCTTCCGCGATCGCCTTAAGATAAGGCCTCTTACGGACCTTTTTCTATCTATGGAAGGCTTGTTATGTCTCTTTAATGATATAAATATACTCTAGCGTCTATCTAGGCTTAGCCTAGGTAGAAGGGCGGGCCTATAGAGTTAACTTTTATATATCTTATTAGATAACGTCGACGAGGTGCTCCACGGCGTCATTAATCTAGTGTGGGAGCTTCGCCTACTCTATCTATCTCTTACCTAGTAAATTCGCTAATATAAAATCCGTGAATTTCTCTATATCTATACTCTTCTAGCACCGCCGGCGTGTCTCCTCTACCTCTTATATCTCTACGTCTAGAACTATATAGATTGGTAAGTGATTAGAGTCTATATGTATCTCGCTTATCTTATATAAGATCATCCGTTTTGTTAATCTCTGGGACGCTAGGACTAGGTCGATTATAGTGCTACTTTAGGCATCTATATAGATAACTATATTAGGCTCTAACCAGCTATCTAAACTAGCTAAGTCCATAAGTATAAGTAGCTCCTCTACTTCTATATCCTCTACTGCTTTGTCTCTACCTTATACTAGGTAGTAGAGATTAAAATCGCCTACCATAAGATATAATCCATATTACGCGCTAGTGGGTAGAATCAACTCTTTTAGGAGATTTAAACTATCCCATATCCCTTATTTATTATATATATTAAAGATACTGACTTCCCCACACTCTATCTTTAACTATAGCTCTTATATATCTCTAGAGTAGGTAAAGTGCGTCTATCTAGTAAGCTTTTTCTATAGGTATAATTAACCAAAGTAACTACTACTAACCAGGTCTTCTACTATATTAAAATTACCCTTAGTAGGAAGCCCTTACTTTAAGGATGCTAGAATATGTTTTACCTTTTATATTAAATAGTATTAGTAGCCGTGAGAGTCATTAGAAGTTGATAATATTAGCGATTATTCTTAGTATTACGGGAGGAGAAAAAAGCACGCTAACCCTAATATAGTAAAAAAGTATAACGCTTAAATTCTTTAATTACACCACGAAGTCACTAGGTATCTATCTAAAAATCTAGATATATCTTTAATAGTCTTACTAGTACCCTATATTAGAAGGAAAATTTATTTTGCCTATAACTATATAGGTAGGTAGTATCTAAAGTTAATATATAAAATAGATCCCTTAAATACTATTTTCCTATTATATCTTTATCTTCCTTAAGAAGAATAGTCCTAATTATTAATAATTTAGAGTATAACCCTAGAGAGAGTATAAGACTCTTATATTAGATTAATTAATCTCTATATAGGTATATTATATAGTTATTTTATTTAATATAGCGATCTAGACTATAAAAAGTACGCTAATCCTAATATAATAAAAAAGTATAATACTTAAATTCTTTAATTATACTATTAAATCGCTAAATTTTGATTTTAAAATTTAGATACCTCCTAAGTAGTCTTTTAGTACCCTATATAAAAAGGATAATTTATTTTACTTATATTTATATTAGTAGGTAGTATTAAAAGTTAAGATATAAAATAGGTCTTTTAAATAATATATTTCCTATAATACCCTTATTATCCTTAAGAATAATTATTCTATTTATTAAGAAATTATAGTAATATAGTAAAGAGAGGGTAAGGCTCTTATATTTAACTAATTAATCTCTTCTTATATTTATTATATAATTACTTTAGTTAATATAGTAACTAAAGGTATAAAAAAGTATATTAACCCTAATATAGTAATAAAGTATAACACTTAAATTCTTTAATTATATTATTAAATCATTATTTTTTAATTTAAAAATCTAGATATATCTTTAATAATACTACTAGTATCTTATATTAGAAGAGTAATTTAATTTACTTATATTTATAGAGATAGGTAATATCTAAAGTTAAGATATAAAATAGGTCTATAATTCTATAATAAAGACCCTAATTATTAAAACTAATAAGCTCTTATCTTACTATACTTAAAAAACCCTAACTATCTAAATAGATAAGTTCTTATCTTCTTATAATAATCTATACTATCCCTAACTTTAGCTAATAATATATCTACTAAAAAATTATACTAATTTATTATCTTTTTTTTTTTTTTTAGAGCGATCTAATTATATCTATTTATCTAATAGTTTTTATTAATATAAAGTATTAGGCTATATTAAAAATATATTTCTATATTTACTATTAAGTTTATCTTTACCCTAATTTTTATCTAAGTCTACTTCTCCTAATTTATTCTAATCTCTCTCTATTATTAATTACTCTCTAATATTATAAGAGAGTAAGATTAGGGTTATTAAGTTAAAGATAAGTAAGATAATAACTAGAGTTAAATATTAGGTCTATTCCTTTACTTAACGCTCACTAAATTTTTATCTTACTTTTTTTTTTTCTTTTTTAACTATAAATATAACTTTTCTCTTTTTCTTTTCTTCTTCCTTTTATATATTAGGGGTCCCCTATCTCTAGGTAATTTCTGACTTATATTAAATAAGAGAAAGGCTAGAATTTAACTTAGAGATAGGGGCTCTAAGTATATCTTAGATAAAAAAAATGATAAACTACTTCTTATATAGAGATTAAGAACTCTATTAATAATACTACTCTATTTATTAGATATTATATAAGGTATATTAAATAGGTCTTTTATATATATAGCTAGAGATACTATATATTTACTTCTAGCTATTATAAATAAAGAGAAGTAAGCTACTAGGGCTTATATAATATATATTAAATACTAGATAATATAAGTTACTTATTAACTCTAGCCCCTAATAATTAATTACCCCTATCTTATAAAAACCTAAAGTATCTAGTATATTAGAACTAGAGTAGTAAAGGGTTAATTATAAAGTTTAATTATAAAATTTAATAAATACTAAAATATAAATATTAGATAGCTAAAATACTAAACTTTAATAGATACTAAAATATAAAAACTTAATAAATATTAAAATATAAAAACTCGATAAATAGTAGTAGTAGTAGTAGTAGTAGAATTTATTTACCCGATCTAGCTTGCCTCTAGTAATAGCCGCTATGTGGGGGTGCTGCCAGGCCTGCCCGGCGGCGAAATAGTGCCTGTACCCGGGTATGTGTATATAGAGCTGGAGTTAGGGTTCGCTATATAGGCGGTGGACCCTGGTTCTACCTGTAATATGCCTACTACTAAGAGATTAAATATAAAGGAGAAAGCGGTAGAGGATTTCCGCCGAAAAGTCAAGGAAAACAAAGGAAAGAACGTTAAAGGAAAGTCAATCTCCGCCCTAGTGACATAGCCACCAGCGTCTAGCTCGTTTCTAGCTTAACTAGGAGGCCTGCTATGTCTGCCAAACCCCTCTTAAGATTGTTGCACCTACTGCGCCCGTAACTTCATTCTCCCGCCTAATGCCTGTATACCTCCGCGGTTTCGCTATATCTCTATATCTCCTACTTCTAATACCCCTCGCACTACCATATCCTCTTCTTCTTACTCTACCCTCTCTCTGCCCTTACTTCCGCCTTACTTCTAATACTATGACATACTATCCCTGGATATATGACTATTTCCCCGGCTGGTTAGCCGCTTCTACGTTGTTTTCCTACCTCTTAAGGGAAGTAAGGGGACCTAGCCCTTCTTCCTACGATCCACGTTTTATCTACTACCACTATACTACCTATTAGATCATACTAGTTGTTCTTGCTCTGGTTATTCCGCGTCTAGGTCGGGTTTAAATCCTATAGCTTTAGGATCGACCACGTGGAACTACCTAAGAAGTTAGGTCTTCTCTATAAAGGCAGAGATCGCTAGAACTACGTTCTTCTCCTATATGAATTAATCAAAGGAAAGAGATGTGTATACGCCTGCTTTTATAAGCGCTTCTTATATATCTCTGCGCTCGTCTTCGAAAAAGGGGCATTCTAAGAGCACGTGTTTTGGTTGCTGGTGCCTATGGTCGCACTCGCACCTGGGCGAGTCCGTGACCCTAATTCTCTATAGGTAACGCTTTAATCTAATAATATTAAGTCGTATTTGAAGTATGATGGATGCTGACGCTTTTCTTTGGCCTTTCTAGTAATCCAGAACCTTCTTTATGGGCACTGGAACCAGTCGCTTTGTCGCCTGACCTACCTTCTTCTCCTTCTCCTATGCTGCCTCCCACGTGATCTTCGCCTGTTCCTGAATACCCCGCTTCGCTATAGTAGCGAGCTTAATATGCCGGTTGTATGGGCCTGGAACCTCCGCTTTTGCTGCCTACTTTGCATACTCATCCACGAGCTTGTTGCCTAGGATCCCTTAATGAGCGGGGATCTAGCGGAGCTCGACCTGGATGCCTTATTCTACGAGATTCTGGAGGTTTTTAAGGCTTCCGCGGAGGTATGTTTGACTAGATGGCATATGTGGGTGGAGAAGCGCTTGGAGAGCAGCTTGGCTATCGGAAAACACCATAATACCTTACTGCGTGTGGATATCGTCGTGGAGCTCTTATATAAGCTCTATTGCCATCTTGATGGCCCGAAGCTCCGTGGAGTAGACCGTGGACTCATGCTCCGTGCCTATTTGGCAGTGACGGTGCTTGTGCGTGGCTTCCACCACCGTGGTAGCGCCCACTTTCCCCTCGATTCCACTCCTATCTGTATATATTAGTAATTTACCTTGATTTCTACTAATTTCCGAGTGCTTTTCTATAGCTCCGTCACGCTCTAGGATGACTACCTCCGGAGGCGCTTGCTATGGTGCCTGGATGTATGCCCGCCGGCTTTCCTACTCGCCTGCTATAGCTTTAGGGGGAGCTGTTAAGTATCCGCCCTTCTTCTAAGCATGCGCCTCTATTAGTGACCATCTACCACGTTGACGCTGTAGCTATGAGCGCTATCGAATCATAAGCTATGGAACTCCATGTGCTGGACCCGTGCGTATCCGAAGAGCTGTCTCCGCAGAGATGCGCTCTATCTAGATGCTGATGGGTGGTAGGTAGAGTTCAATATTTAGTGCTTCTACCGCGCTGGTCTTGAAGGCTCCGCCGATTAGGCACGCTGCTCGCTTCTGGATTGCTGCGAATTTGGCACTGATATGCTTGCACTTCCCTTTCTCGAACCATGGATACCATGCTGACACGCCGTAGAGCATCTGCGGTATAACTACTGCTTGATATATCCTCCGTATTGCTGTTATAGAGGTGCCCCACGTGGAGCCTGCTAGACTTCGTAGAGCTTGGATAGACGTGCTGCCCTTTATGACTGCTTTTTTATGGTGGTGGGAAAACGTAAGCTTTGGATTAAGCCAGAAGCTAAGATATTTCGCCGCTGCTTGCTCCGGGAAGATGATATTGAAGAGACTGTCCTGGCCTTCTACTAAAAGTGAGGAGAAGCCCTCGTGCTTCCGCTCTGGGGGTATAAAGTGTATTAAATTGTATTTCTTTGGGTCAAAAACGGAGGCATGTCGACGTGCCTAGATCCCTGCTTTTTTACACGCTTTCTCGAGCTTAGAGATAGTCTGCTACTCCGTCTTACTAGTCGCCATAAAGCCCACGTCGTCGACCTAGCCTATGGTGGAGAGATCTCCGCTTCTGGTCTGGTAGTCTTTGAGTAGGTCGGCGTTATAGAGAAGGTAGAGAATTGGAGAAAGAGGTAAGCCTTATGGAATACTGGTTAGCGTGGGAATCCGCTCCGATATGCCTTTTGGCATATGGATACGCGTGCTTCTGCCTGTTAGAAAAGCTCTGATCTAGGGTGTAAGCTGCCCGAGACGTCGTTTCTGGAGGTTATAGAGTAAATGTGTATGTGATACGTTGTTATATGCTCTAGATACGTCTAGTATAAGAAGAGAGACTATAGAGCCCCTTCCCTATGCGCTATGTATCTAATCTAGTATGATTTGGATGGCATGTTCTATGGATATACCTCGTCTTCCACTAAGATGACCTTTTGGTAGTAATCCATGCTCTTCTATGGTGTAAGATATATGTCTTGTGATAATAGACTCGAGAAACTTGGTAATTGTGTTAAGAAGAGTAACTAGTTAATATGATTTAGCCTTCTAGTAGTCTCGATCACTAGCCTTGCGTAATACCACTATGATAGACTTCTAGAAGTGGCCTGGGTTATAGCCTATCTATATATACGCGTTGAAGAGCTGGTAGAGTGTGCTTATGATGATAGGTATCTTGATTAGCTTGTGCTAGAGAGAGTTCGGAATAGCGTCTTCTCTAGGGGCCTTGCCTGTAGGAGCTGCTTATATGGCTTCCTGGATCTCGTGCTGTGTAATCTCTGGAAATTCTACGCTTTCTGGATATATATATCCTTCTATGTCTGCTATAGCCGCTTCTAGGGGTTATGGGAAGAAAGCTTACTAGAAGGTAGCTACCTTCTACTCTACTGTCTCCGCTGCTGCTGCTCCGTCACGGGTTTAAAGTGTAGGCGTAAGCCCGCGCTTGTATACACCGCTATGGTTCCTTGCCCACTTTGCTAGCCTCTATATACTATAAGGGCCCTCCTTAACTACCTTCTGTACCCGCTGATGGTGGGCCTTGCTGAGCGTGCTTTTGATAAGCCGGTTCTTGTTATTCTAGGCCTGCTTATAGTGGAGCTTGTCGCGAGGGTTATACGAGCGAGTCTACTACTAGCGGAGAAAACGCACTATTTTGACCGCTTCTTGGTACTCTAGGGTGAAGTCAGAGTTAGACCATATACTAGGCTTGGCCTATGGCGTGGAAGCTTTGATTGTAGCTTGTATAGTATATATAAGGGCCTAGGTCTCGAGCTCTATATATTGCTTGCTAGTAGAAGTCAGGTCTCGTGATATGATGTGCTTTTCGATGAATTCTATGAGGATCTTATCGTCCGTGGTATTCTAATTTCGACGTTCTAGGGCCTTGAAAAGCGGCGTCTATACGTCGAGGGTCGTCTGTATAGGGTAGTGGTTGGATTGATGCTTGATATTGTCTATAAGCCCGTGATTAATCAGACGCCTAGTTAGCTCCTCGCTGATCTACGTTAAATCGATCACTGATTCTATACCTCCACGCTCCTATGTGGGCCTACCCGCCTCTATAAGCAAGTTAAGCTTAAACTGGTTAGCTAGTAGTAGGAAATCCTCCGATTCTACCTCTACTGGAGCTCCTAGGCCTCCCTATACTAGGTGGTGGGTGTTGAAGTCACCCACGATGATATGCTCTGCTTCCCTCCGCTTTAAGAGCTCCTAGTGGAGCTTATCGGGTATGCCCGTGCCTTGTCGATTATATATATTGTGCACGAAGAGATCGCTCTAGTTCCTATCGGCGTGGGCCTTCTGGAGCTTTAGAATTTGATAGTCTTGGTCTATAAGTGTGTAAGACTACTCGCCCGGGTGGAGGTTCTTCGATATGTAGAGGCATACGCCTGGTGGTTCGTCTAGAGACGTGCTTGGATAGATAAGCTAGAAGAGCGAGGATATTGGTTAATATGTAGTATTGGAGAGGGTGTTTTTCTATGGCTCTTGGACTGCTATCACGCTGGCTTCTTGTATATGTCGATCTCTTAGAAACGAGGCTATGACTGGTTACAATTTATTCATATTGTACTAGATGATTTGAAGCTTATTTATTGGATGAGAGGTGGTCGTCGTGGTCGTCACTATATTCTAAAGCCTTGTGGAAGAACTCTTCCTCTGGCTCTGGCTGTGGGGGCGTGCTGTGGATGTGGTAGGTGTCTACGTCGATTATATTACTAAAGTGGAGTCCGTGACTTAGTGGAAGCGTCTCCTCTATAGGTATGGGAGCTAGAGGGTGTGGTGGACGGAGTTATAGGCGTGTGAGCTGCTCTTGTGGAGGGTCTTGAATGCCGAGCTGTTCCTTAGCGCTTCGAAGTAGTAGCATAGCTGGGTTGGCTAGAGGTGGAGATGGAGACCTGGCCTATATGATCTGGTCTTCTATGTCGCTCTAGGGCTCTTCAAAGCGGCGTTTCTTGTGCTGTAAGAGACGCTCTGGGTTAGATATAGGATCTAGGAGCACGTGCTGCTGGGATCGAGAGTTCCGGGTATGCTTCTTGATAGTAAGGGCGTTTTCTATAAGCTCTGGCTGTGTGGGTAAGCTCTTATCGCTGAAAGTGGAGGTTTTTGACTTATTCTTGGAGCCCTTAGGTCGGCCTCTGGTCTTCTGAACCACTGGCTGGCTGGCTTGCTGGCTGGCTGGCTGGCTGGCTGGTGGAATGGTATGCTGACTGGCTTGCTGGCTGGGCTGGAAGTTGAATTGGTTCGCTGGAGTATGTACTGAGTCTTTAAGCCCGGCCTGGGACGTGAAGTTGAACTCTAGGGCACGTGCTGGAGCTTGTGTTGGAGCCGGAGCTGGAGCCGGAGCTGGAGCTGGAGCTAGAGCTGGAGCTCGGAGATGGAGAGGAACGCGGTGATATGGCGGGTATTCCGCATATATCTACTCCGCTTTTGCCTATCCTATGGGGGTAGGCGCAGTCTACTAGACTGGAGGGCGGTGTAGAGGCTTAGGTATGGGCAGAAAAAGAGGTGCGGGAAGTAGATTGGAGTACTTCTCTATGGCACTCTTCTAGAGTAGGTTGGAGCCACTTTTAATAGCCTAAAAGAGCTAAAATCTTCAGAAAGTCTAAGTTACTTATTAATCTCCTTCTAGTTTTAATATTAGAGACACTAATCTACTAGATAGGCCATAGACATGAATTTAAAATGGTAAATTAATTCAGTTTTTTTGATGTGGTGCGGGTATGATAACGGTCAGCGATAAGATAAGAAAAAAGGTTCTAATCGTAAGTACTAATCATAGAGATTAGCTTTAGTTTAATTTAATTTAATTCGATTTAATTCAATTCAATTCAATTTAATTTAATTCAATTTAATTTAATTTAATTTAATTCAATTTAATTCAATTCAATTCAATTTAATTTAATTTAATTTAATTTAATTCAATTCAATTCAATTTAATTTAATTTGATTTGATTTAATTTGATTTTATTTAATTTAATTTGATTCGATTTATTTTGATTCGATTTTATTTGATTTTTCTTGAATTTTCTATAAGGCTTACTAGAGTAGGAGAGGTAGTAGTTCTAAGAGCTGATCATATAGAATCTCGAGATTTTCGCTATATAATTAATCTTCCTCTTCTTGATTTCCCTATCTTATATAATAGAGGATAAATTAATTATTTTATCTAGTACGGGCCTGATTTATTGATATTTTTATAGAATATATAAGAATATTTTTGTGGCGTAGAAAGGTAAAAGTAGTAGAAATTCTCTTTATCTAAGACCCCCTTTACTATCTAATCTAGGGCTAATATTGCCGATACTATCTCTTGATCTAGATTAAACTCTTTGTTGGACGATAAATCTATATATAGAATCATATCTTTTATATTCTCTACTTTCCTATCCTGACTCTCGCGAGCCTTGCCTTGATCCCTTTATTTTAATTCTAGGGTAGCTTATATATGTGGTGACTCTTGGTTGGGTTGCTTTACGACCCTAAAGAACGTGGAGAGGCGGGGCTGGCTAGATGGGATCTACTATAGGTTTAGCTCTGGTTTTGGAGACCCCTGGTGTCTTGCGAGCTTACGCGCCTTAATATCTTGTTCTGCCTTCTTTTTCTTATTTGTAATTCGTTGTTTTTCCCTCTTCTGGAGCTCCTTTACGCGCTTATCCCGCTCCTCTTGGCGTTTGATTCGGGCTAGTTCCTCTTCTATAAAGTGGAAAACCTTATTGCTGTGTTAGTGTTGTTGTTGTATGGTGCTTGACTTTTTAAGGATAATTTATGGTTTTCCCTCTAGTCTTTTTGGTGGGGGGTGATAGGTAATTATAGTGGTTAGGGGTATTTTAATGATCGCTAGCTAACTAGAGTGGCATCTCTGGGTAGTAAAAGGAGACTATTTTAGATTTACTAGTTTCCTGTCTTAAGATATATATAATTTAATTAAACTAGGCTTCTTTTAGTTATATAAGGAGCCCGAGAGTTAATATATTATATTTTAGCTAAACCAGCGGTTAATAGAGGGTGATTTTCTAAGTTTTATATAGCGGGATAGCTAGGGTAAGGCTAGAGATGGTCTAAGAGGGCTATAAGTATAGATGGACCTAGCTAGCGTATTTAAAGGCGATATTTTTCTTTATTTCGGGGTTAGGGAATAGCGGGGTCCACCCTTACTTATAGTAAGTGAAGTGAGAGTGAAGTGAGCGTGAAGTAAGAGTAGAATTAAGTGAATATAAGATAGAAGAGATAGCCTCTCTTAGCTCTGAGTTTTTTCGAATATTATGTATCCCCTATTAGTAGAGCGGGTAGTATAATAAACTCTTCCTCGTGGCTAGCGCCCTACTTACTCTACTAACCTAGTAGAAGAGAGAGGAGAAAGAAAGAAGGAAAGGTAGAAAGTCTGAATTTATAGTCGTGAGATCTAGAGTAGACCTTTATATTATCATTTAATAAATCAAGTTAATTACTATTTAAAGTAGAGGCTATAAAGTGTAGATAGATAAAGATCTTATCTAGGAGGACCTGACTATATCTTTACCTTTCTACCTTAAATTGTATAAGAGAGACTAAATTTAAATTAATATGATATTTAAATCAATTAGAACGTATTCCTAGAGCAATTCTAGATAGAAAATCCTAGGTTTTATGGGGTAGTAGTTCTTCCAAGCTCTATATATTAGTGAAGATCCTATCTAGAAGGACCCAATAACGTCTAACCTTTTCTATCTTGAATTGTATAAGAGAGGCTAATTTAAATTCGTATTATATTTAAACTAGCTAAGGTATATTTCCTAGTTAAATTTGAGGCGAGATTCCCTAGGTTTCGTAGGGTGGTGGTTCTTCTAAGCTATATATATTAGTAAAGATCCTATCTAGATAGACCTAACCATATCTTTTAACGAGACCTTTCTACCATAAATTATATAAGAGAGGCCAATTTAAATTCGTATTATATTTAAACTAGCTAAGGCGTATTTCCTAGTTAAATTCGAGGCGAAAATCCCTAGGTTTTGTGGGGTAGTGGTTCTTCTAAGCTATATATATTAGTGAAGATCCTATCCAGATAGACCCGACCATATCTTTTAACGTCTAACCCTTTCTACTAAGAATCGTATAAGGGAAACTAATTATTAATTAATTAGGGTAGGAAAGTCAGTCAAGATATATTCTAGAGTAAATTTAAGGCGAAAGTCCCTTACTTATAGGGTAGTAGGTTAACCAGCTCTACCATACCAGCCCCTCTATATCTTAATATATATATACTAACTACCTTATACTTCCACCCCTTATATTCTATACCACCCTATATCACCTCTAATTCCCCCTTTTCCCCATACTATCTATTCTATCTAGATTATGAGTCCTTCTCATTTTAACCCTAGTTAAATATGATTAATTAGATTCCCTTTTTACTAGCTTTACGCCATATTTCCCCCTTTTCCCCATTTTCTTATCTCTTTATGTTAAACTAATCTACTACCATTTTCTATCATACCTAAATCTACCCTGATCTCTCTTATACATCTACGGCCCTCGACCCTATAAACCTAATTAACCTTACTAGACCTATTATAGCGGACGAAGCGCTTATATAGAAGCTCTTCTAGCTCACGCCTAAACTACCTGTTTTGCTATACCGCTAATACAAGTATATAGTTCGACCTGGGTAGATCACCTTCTATCTTACCTATACGCCATACTTATTACCTACGCCAGCGGCGGCTATAATTATAGAGACCATTTAAGCTAGTTAGCTAATCTATTTAGACCTAACCACACTATCTTATCCTCTCACTGTCCGCTAGCCTATCTCCGGGCTAAAGATCTATACTAATAGCCTACGCTATACCCTCTCCCTATGCCCTGGCTATACCTACTATATAGAGAAGACGATAAAGGAGTATTGGTGGAAAAGGCATTAATTTTCCCTTTATTGCCTAACTCGCTAGTTATTAGATCCGCCCCTATAGTAGATCCCCTATACCTTAGTGATTTACCAGTAGTTCTTTACCTGTGGAAAGAACTCGTCCTTTTTCTAGGTATAAGAGCCTAGCCTAGAGTATAAGCCCGCGGCGCCGCCTTTAGCTCCTAAGGTCGTGGATTAGATCTGGTTAGGGTGGTTAGGGTGGTTAGGGTGGTTAGGGTGGTTAGGGTGGTTAGGGTGGTTAGGGTGGTTAGGGTGGTTAGGGT
>JACWFT010000121.1:0-13674 GCA_019775415.1 Penicillium sp. VS I D KN
CTCTCAGTCCATCGAGACTGATGGATACAAATCTTGCTGGGAAGTGCGGTTTTACCACACAGACGGGTGCACTTTCCTACGACTCCGGGATAACAAAGGAAGGCCGACGGTGTCATTCTATGGTTTAAAGGAGTCGCAAAGTGATGCTCTGGAATTTCTCAATCTCCTTACAACATACAATTTCCCCCATACCTATGACGGAACAATAGCTGGGGTGGTAGCGTGATTCACAGTTGGTAGTCCCCCTTGAATGGTATGTATGCCGGATGTTTCCGGTCAATACGTTGAGTTTCTTGTCAAATAGAATATTTTATGCGGTCAGAATAATCCATCCACCTTCTGAGCTGCTACATTCCCTCTATCGCTTGAACTTGATATTTGGACAAACTTCGAAGTCTGACTGCGGAACCCTACGAAACGAATCGAGATCTGTTTCACTAAGTGTTCTCTAAAGTCTCTCAAACCTTTTTCTTGACTCTGTTCGCTAACATGGTTCCTCCACATACGCATTTCACGGTGATAAGGATTCCAGATATTCGACCAAAAGTGTGGCAATCAATGAAGCTCATGTTGGAATACGGGGGCAAAGGCTTGACCGTGGAATAACAAGGTGTCCCGTAGTTATATAGTGAAGACAGTGATCCATAAGACCCAAGTAGATCGCGCCGCCCAATGATAAGCCTTATCAGGGCCCTGTAGTCGGACTCTGCAGCAACCTGGGGCTTCAATAACCAGACCCGGCCCTGAAGATGGTAGGACTCGTCTAGCGCGAAAACATTAGTCTTAGTCTCATAGGCTCGGTGTGGCAATAATACTTAGTGCACTAAGCACACCTACATTGTCTATGTTTCGCGTTGATATGGTGACGAGGTCCTGAATAAATCATGACATATAAACATGTACAACACATGTACGGCAAAATGAGATCGCCCACTCAATACCCGTGGATAAATGCGTTAGCGTTACACTTGGTCCATCAACCCCAAAAATATGGCAGAGCGTGAAGGATCTATGGGAAAGTGTAGAGACGTGTGACAAATGATGTCCTATTTCAAGGGTTGAACTGGAGGTAGAATTCCGACCACATATCCCTCGCTGGTCAACAATCATAGCCAACTAAGCTACGACAGAAAACTCTAAGCAGGAAATGTTAAGTCGCGTTGTATTGTTGACTTGATTCGAGTGGCCGTCGCTCCATGATATGTGGGATTTCTCATCTCGATCGCAACCGGTTAGGCAAAGGTCTCTTGTGTGTCATCATTTAAAGCGGTGTCCTGGTATGTGTCTGCAACATTTGCATTGCCTCCGCCATGCCTGTTCTCGCCCGGACCAGCTCCCTTTTCCGATGGTCAGACTGAGATAACACAGTCTCCATTATAGTCTGAAGTGCGCAAATTTGGGCGCGAAGACTGCGCCCTTCACTTTCGGGTTCTTCCAAACAAGTGCGCGTGCGATTTAGTGCAAGGCTCTAGTTGTGATTGGCACATTCAAGATTGTGCAGCTTGGCGGTGAAGGATCCATCTGACTCACCATCGATGTTTATCTGCTGGTTCCGAAAACCTTGAGCGTGAGATGGATACATGGATATTTCAAGGAGCCACAGAACTTACCTTTGCTGCAACTCTTCCCTCGATCCTGGGGCTAGAGTGGGGACGTTGCAGAAGCTGAGGCGAGACAACTTCGAGCGAGCGATCGAGCTCTTTGCAGCTAGTCTGGAACAGACCCACCGTCCCGCTGCTCAGGTTCGAATTGAACAAGGAAGCCCTCGATTCCGTAAAGGACCAGGCATATCCGTCCTCAGGGGGCGGTTGGAGGCGGACCTGACCGGGAGCGACGAGGCCAAGTCGATTGTCTGCGGAGATTAGCGTCGGATGAGCATAGGTAGATCACAATCCCAACGACGACAGCGTAAATTGAGGCGCTGCATTCTGGCCACACCGGTGTCCTCAAGTAAATCAAAACAAGTAGAATCCTAGTGGGTGCTTCCACAGTGGTCGGTGGTTGTCTTGTCCACCACACCTGCTCTTTTCTGAGGTCGGTCAAGTCGATAAATTCATGCGGGGCTTGGTGGGTCACCAGTTGGACCCGCCAGACGCCGACCTCAACCGCGTTGCTTCAACGCTGGGCGCAGAGACCAAGGTCAGATGATTTGTGAGAGCCATTTACAAACCATGGTTCTTTCATCTCAAGTGAGTTCACAGGCAATTTTTAGTGACATGAATAAAGAGGTATAGAAATTTTCCAAAGGAGGTGAAGTAAGCGCGGTGAAGAGTGGTGGAGGGTGGTGGAGGGTGGTGAAGAGGGTTTTTGTAGGGTTTTCTAGGGCTTTTACCTTTTACTCGCTATTAGCTGGCATAGCCTTCAACGGTCAATGTGATGACCAGTTCCTAGCCCAAAGATAAAGAACATCGAAGAACTAGTGCCCGTGGAATAGACTCAAGAATCCAGCTTCAGGTGCTACGACCGACCGCTGACCTTTGCTATGAAAGGGCATTTCTTTCTATTGTGCCATAGCAGTCCCTCCAATGTTTGCGGTGACACCAGACTTTGGAGAAGAAGCCGCCTTACATGGCCTGGAAACCAATCCCTGATGGACAGACAGCTCAAGCGAACCAGACTAGAGACGAAGGAATTTTGACCGCCCCCAATCCGACCGATTGAGCAGAACGCGACGCACAGTTCCTCCGTCCCATCACCGGCGATGTGACCGTGAAGTCTTATTGCACCGTGAATTGGACCGTAAGCAACCAATAGGAAAATCTTTGCAGGCGTACTAGTCTGGTATTTTGATTTCTGCCGTCCTCCATGCCAAAAGCGCGGGATTACTAATACAGGCCCGTTCGGCGCGGATTTATGGATACCCGACGTTCTCAGTGTCCGAAAAGTTCTCCACAATCATTGGGTCATACATTCGTAGTTAATCAATCTCATCCAAACAGTGTGTGCTTCGGCCAAAATGCCCTCCCCGCGTACTGGTGCCGATGGAGTGTTGCGCTTGCGGTCTAATTCGCGGTCTGTGTCTACTCGGCCCGTCAGCCCATCACTGTCTCCCCAGCTAGTCAACGGCCATCTGACAGTCTTAATGAACGACGTTGAGGACCCAATGGTTGGGATATAGCGGAAGCACCCAAGGGTCTTTCAGCAAAGTACATGGGACCACCACAGTGGCTCTGGACTTGGAGGGTGGAAGCCAGAAAACGAACCAGTAGTTCACACCGGTAAGTCAGCAGATGCCAGCTCTCCCTAACCTAATTTTACACGAAGCTCACCGCATTTCTTCTCTTCTTGAAGTTCCTGGGAGATAGTTCAACGTAAAGTACTGTATGACTGACAGTCAGTTCGACCGGTCACCTCTAGAGGCGAACTGGAAGCAATTTTTTGACGAAGCCAATGACTACGTGCTTGGTTGATGCATATATAAGATACATTAAGCTATTCCTCTCTAGATTTTCCCGCTTGATACTCATTCCTGTCCTTTCCTTCTGAAACCCTTCCTTTGTCTGGTCTGCCAATATCACGCATCAGCAATGTCGGAAATAGGATCGCCCGTCTCACTCGGTATGTCGAGACCCTGCGATACAAAAACCACGTACTTACACTTCTCATTAGACTCTCACCTTGATCTGGATGTTGAGTCACTATGGCGAGAGTTTGATGGCATATCAACGCCGCCCCTCAGTCTGGCAGCCGGTCACGGTCTCCCCCGTCATCAGTCCAGCAAACCCCCTGATACCGACTCTCCAGCCCTGATTGCTTGCTTTTTCCATTTTACCTACGAAGACAAGATCTCATACGTTTGGCCAGGTCCGGATCCGCTGTCACCAGGCACGTGCGCTGATGATATCTTCCACTATATTTCAGCGTATCTTCTCAAGGAAAGAATGCACTGGGTCGATTTCCGGCTCTGTCGGTTGACCAAATAATCGGGAGACCTGATAGAGCAGTACCCTTTTTGTCTTTCTCAAACAGAGTCGATCTCAGGCAGTCTTGCTTGGATGCGGGAGCAGGTCCAGGAAATCAAGTGTCGCCACAATGCCACTAGGTGCTGTTTTTTTCAGCTGCACATGTGCCCACGACAAGAGGAAATGCCGGATCTTATCACAAACGACATGGAATTACAAAGCATCCCCGCAGCTAATTTGTTGATACTTGACCCGCAATTCTTCGTCCGAAACATTGTAGAGAATTTTAGATAATGTAGTGCCATCAACAAAGCGGAATATGCTTGTTTGATTCCGATGTCTACCCGAGGTAGACAAAGCTCTTTCGCATGAATAGGCACTGTCTAACCACATTCTTCACTCATTCCGTCATATGCTAGTTGATACAGGAGTAGAAGTAGTAGTAGATTTCATCTACACCGACCCCTCGCAAAGCGATAAGCAGTATACGACAACTATATATCTGAGTATGTACATCTAGAATGATCCACTTTTTGACAGGAACTTAGAGCCTCGTCACGGCCTATCGTGGCCCATTGCCGCTCCCGTTGTTAGGCTGCCCTCATGGCGCGGCTATAGTGGAATTGCGGATGAGACGGATAGCAAGTATCCGGGTTTGACTGCGTCTCTGTTAGGAACCGCGCGAACGCGGGTAGAGCAGAAGCTAAGAATCTGGATAGTGACTGTGTGGCAGATGCGGTTTTCCGGAGTCGTTTAATTGAACGTCGGCTTGTCTTATTCTCGAGTTGGAACGGTGACGGTCTATTGTGAAAACGGCGGTGAAGATCTTCAATTGTGAGTGCGGGTTTGGCGGGAAGGATAGGTTCGTCTGGTCGTCTGGTTTAGGTGACGATTGTGGTTAAGACGTGGTGGGATGTTGAAGAATAGAGGCGTAAGTTAATTGTTGGCTATGCGGCGAGGAGATAATGTTCGGTGTCGGCTGGAGAAGCGGCTAATGCCTCGTCTTATCTATCTAGTCTTGTGAAACCCCCCGAAAATCCCCTTCACGAGCGCAGCACTGGTCTTTATGCCGTGGTGCTGGGTGGTAACGGTATGGTCGCCGATGGCTGGCCCGGCATTAACCAATAGATTGACTCTTTTGAAGCCATGTTTGAGAATAACAAGGCTATCATGTCCGCCAGCTGCTCCTAATGGGGTCTACCTAATAATTTGGATGACGAGACCGATTCCATTAAGGATGCCATCCTCTAAGTGGAGCAGTCGAGCGGCGTCGACGCGCGCTTTATCTTGTCGATCGTCATGTAAGAAAGCAAAGGGTGCGTTCGGGTTCAGACCACTAACAACGGTGTGATCAATCTGGGGCTAATGCAGAGCCACGATGGCTCTGGTTCCTGCAACAGCGATGGAAACATCTAGAACCCTTGTCCTGGAAGCGAAATTCTTCAAATGATTAGGGATGGCGTCGAGGGGACTCTAGATGGGCCTGGCCTGAAGGCACTGATAGCCCAGGAGGGCGGTTTAATAGATGCGGCTTTATTTTACAAGGCCGCCCGGGCTTACAATTCCAGCGCTGTTGCCTCTAGCGGCAACTTAGGTTAGGGAATTGCCACTCACTGCTACGCCTCGGATATTGCTAATCGCCTTTTGGGCTGGACCGATGGCCCTAGCTTGTGCGCTCCTAATGTGATCGGCATGTTGTCCGCTGCACACTGGGAGGGCAAGAGCGCTAGTGCTTGCGACAGGGCAGCAACTACCATATATTCTTAATTAGTTCCGCCGTCTTACACCCAGAATCAAGCTCGCTTCATTCGCTGTATACCTCAGCATTTGCCACCATAACTTCTGCGCTGATCTCTCTGAGCACGGCCTCATGTGCTTGTAGCAGGAGGCGCCTGCAAGTCTAAGGACAATATTTATATTACCTTGTACTTTCTTGCTGCGTCCGGTTCTTCATATACTAGTGATCTCGTCGAGAATTCCACACTTCAAGTAAAAGCTCCTGGCAAGTTACGTCTTCGAAAAACAAGCATACGCCCGTGGGCGCCTCGGAGATTCACGTCTTGTATATATAGCTGAAGATGAGAGCTCGACTGTTCTCGATTTAGGTTGGAGCTCGCCAACCCAAAGAAAGGAAGAATATACCATTTACGTAGCGGGCCATATTGCATCCGGTTGGCCCATCTAGCACGCAAAAACACAGGTCAAATATTCATTTCGACTTCTCTTTCTGTTCTAAAAGAGCAAGAAGCTTGCCTTGCAGTTCCTTCTGTCCCGCCTCTCGCTTATCTTCCCGTAACTTTTGCTGTTTGAGTTGATCGAGAAGTTTCTCCTCTCGTTCCTTCCGTTCCGCCTCTCTCCCCTTCCGTTCCGCCTCTCGCTTCTCCTCTCGTTCCTTCTGTTCCATCTCTCGCTTCTCTTCTCGTAGCTTTTGCTGTTCGAGTTGAGCGAGGAGTTTCTCCTCTCGTTCCTTATGTTCTGCTAATTGTTGTTGTAATGTTTGTACCATCATACGTAGCTCTGGCTGTAGACCACGATTCTGCGAAGATGCTGCTCTGCGAAAGCTAGGGCGTTCCTGCAATCTGACCATAGACACCTGTGAGTCAAGTTCGTCGACGTCGATAGCGAATCTATCTTCGTCTGGGTCCGGGACTTCCTCCAATATCCGCATCAACCGGTGGGTATGAATAGGCAGAAATTCACGGTCTAAATTCTCCACAAACTGATAATATGTCCACCATTCTCTTCGACCTAGATGTTGGGTTGCGCAACAGGCCAGCGATAGAATGACACCTTGCCATTATTAATTTCGGGATAGTAGCCATACATCCGAAGACCTCCGAGATCATGCGATATCGAAAATCCCAGAATCCGCCGATGCACCGCTTCTATGCAGCCTGCCGCCTGATATAGAGATATGACAGCCCGCAGAGCAATGTATATACTGTGCATATTCTGCCGGTCAGCAAAATCCAGCGCCTGGTTCCCACATTTGATTTCTGCGGTCAAGTATGGGAAGTACACGTCCTCGCGCACCGTGTAGGGCGATTTTTCGTCAGGTTTGATCCCGAGTTTGCGCCGCTGGTTCTCGGAAAAAGCCGACCATCTCAAGCCTCGCGCGTGATCAGGCTGGGGCTTCGGTCCATAGATTAGCTCGGTCTTCAGCCAGGGATTATTGTACCCATTAATGACATCCTTCAAAGATTGGTTCCCTCGAATGTATTGATTCTCCGCGGACGGCATGATGAGAGGGTGCAGGTCAACCAATAGACGCGCTTCAGATCGATTCTGCAGCGCATTATGAAAAGCTGTCATATACTCGTCTTCGAGCAAGGTACCGCCGGGGGGTTCGACGGGCTGATTGAGGAGACGCTCACAGAGCGCAATATCCTCAGGTACCGGGCCGGCGGAGGACCGTCGCATGAAGCAGCCTTTGGTCTCATCATCCCTTCGCAGTCCCCCGCAGTCTCGTCGCGCACGTCCTTTCTCCACAGGTCTCCGGGGTGGGACATTACCTGCGAGGTCCCAAATAGAACGTCGAATGTGTTTTATGACCAGGTGCACAAGGTCTAGCGCAGTGAGCATGTTGCTATCGGCGGGGCTGCGGGAATGGGGTTCGCCGGGGTGCAGCATGTCGCGTACATTCAAACCCGCACGAGCGGAGCCGCTGGGCGTTGAAGCTGAGGCCGAAGAAGGTGGAGTGGGTCCACTCTGCGGCGATATCATGGGCGGGGATGGCGAGCCTTGGGACGAAGAATGGCAGACTTCGTAGCCGTAAGCATAGGGTGAGCCACGCCGATCCTGCGGATGAGGGGCATAGTAGGGCCTGGAGGTTTGGTATCCCGGGGTGGACCTGACGGGTGTAACGGGAGCAAGATGTATCGGATCGGGATAAGCGGATTCAGACTCCGAGCCTCGTCGGCTCCCAGATTGTCTCTGTGAGGAATAACAAGTAAGATCTTGGGTCCGTGTTTTTGCTTATCTCATCAGGGAATCGCTTTACCGGCTATTAGGCAACAGCAGGACTTGACGAGGCTCTAAATTTGTTTTTAGGAAGTGGACTACTATACCTCTACGTACGCGAATATATATAGTTGCCGTATGCTGCATATCGCTTAATTTTGAAGGGTCAGCGTAAATGATATCAACCAAGCAACCGATTGTACTTTCTTACCCTAACAGAAGTTTGTAGTTGGCTTTCAGGTAGTCTAAGTAATGAGGCGCATCAGAATCATCAGCCAAACGCTCTTCCCGTCTCTTCCCAGCGCTAATAGCAGCCCTCGAAATATCCTCTCCAGCCTCCCTCATCACTAATCCATTCCACACCCTCTGTTTGATAGAAAGACTGGATCCTTCGATGACCTTTAGAACATCTTCGTTCCTCCTATGAAACCGTCGCCTCCTAGGCCCCAACCCTGTGTCCAGCCGGTTGGAGTCTTTCTTGCTTCGCGGATTTTCCAGAATAATGAGCCCTATCAGTGTTTAGCTTCAACTCCAGTCAATACCAATCGACGCTATATTGCCATACGTCATATACAGCTCGCAGATCCTCTCTGTAGACTTTGTTGTTCTTCTGGATTAAAAGCCAAGTTGTCCCCCATTCAAAGAAGGCTGCGAACCACTACGAAACTGTTAGTGCGACTCAAATTCGTTGATTCAGGTCAATACATACCCCGAACGGATCAGCTGCACATCGATGGCCGTGCATAAGCATGAGGAGTTCTCGAAGTGTCAAAGCACCGTCATCATCCTGGTCCCATTTTGAAAACAGATTCTCAAACAATTGCGGCAGAAAGTGACCCTCTGGATCGTAGGTGCCGCTGACCGAGCCGTGCTAAGACCGGGTAAGCTCTGTTATTGTATGCAGCATACAACAATATCTTGGATACTTACCTTGGCTTTGTGGATGCTGGGTACATAAACGCGAAGCTAAGGGTCGGGGAACCATGAATACGCTAGACGTGTGGGGTACGAGAAATTGATGTTGATGATGAGGGTTGCAAGGATTGAAAATATGATGTTGAAACCCAGTTCCCGGAATCCATTATATGTATCCCAGGGAAAGATCATCCCATCACCGTCGCGATCCCAGAAAAGGATATGTTGTTGAAGAGGCGACTGCACTTAGTTAGCGTCGGAAGGCCGATAAACCACAACGGCTGTTCAATTGATGTACTTACATAACCGTCATTCTTTTTTGCCCATTCAAGGTCGCCCCCTAGTTTGTCCACAGACACCGCCACGTTCGCCCGCGCAACACCAGGATTTTTTATGACATTAGCGAGAAACACTGCTGGCAACCGCCTGCCGGTTATATAGCTCTTCTCGGAAACTACCATTGTTTCGTAGTTCTCTTTCGCAGTCTCAAGAGTCGGCTGTCTTCCACGAACTTTAGAAGTGTTTGTACGAATTCCGTCAAGCAACCTCGAGAATATTTTGAAAGCTTTGACAGCAATATGATCAATGATTGCGAGCAAAGGCTACAATGCGGAATCAGCCTATATATGCTATTGAAGATCTCACCCAACATTCAGACGGAAGGAAGCAGAAAATATTACGGTATGTGAGAAAGAAGGGAATATATCGACTAATGTCTTCCTTGCTGTTCCCTATCAACGGGCTTGGCGTACGTCATGTACGTATAAGAGGCCAGAAATCTTGATTGGCGGATAAACACAGCTAGTTGGTGCGCTTTTACATGACCGAGATAAGGCAAGTAGATTTGAGGGTAATTCAACCTGAAGCGGGGTAGCTTAGCGTAAACTGTTTCGACAATGACTATGTTTGATAAATATAGAACGTTGCCTTTAAGATACCCTAAGCCCAAGCTTCGCTGTTATTGCCGGTCTTGACGCACAGCTGAACATCCCGGAGCGTGCCAAATGGTTCTCAAGAGAAGCAAGCACAAAGGCTTTACTAGAGACATGTGATACCCCACCACTACCACAGTACGCCTCGAAGCTGATGCAACTATCTACACTCTTTGAATGTTTCTTCGATCCTACGTACTGTACACTCATTTTCTCTGGCTATGAATCAAACTTCAATCCATTATATAGGCTGCCTCATCTTTTAGAGTTGGCGAATTGGATTAGTTAGTACTTACGTCCCTCCTTAAGATATAAACATGGTCTAATTGAACTTTGTCTGGCAAATCAGCGCTGCTGCTTGATATGTAGATAACACGTTCTTGTGAGTTGTCTGGAGACAGTAAGCAAAGCACGGGCTTTCTCCTTCACACTTGCAGATAGAAAATCAGTATCTCATGCACTGCTACTGGTGGGACTCATACTACGGACTTGTGCGCCCTTCGCCTCAATCGAAGATTTTGCTCTTTTTTTGGTAAACTATGTGTTCATCAGTCAATAAGCCTGGCCTTGAACAGTATCACATCTCCATACACGTCTAAACTCTCCAGCACAAATGCATTCCCAATGCTTCGTTGAAAGCCCGTTCTGTCTACAGAATCCTTTGAAGCTACGTCCTTGCTTATCACCTCAGGTTATGAGGCATTGGAATTCCAGGACTTGTTTTCATTCGGCGGGATTTTTTGAAGTCTTGGCCGTGACGCTGTGAGTCAGTAAGAATGTAGCGCCCTGATACAACCTTGGGTTACAAATCTGATAGCGGCGTTTTTTAGGTGCCACTTATTCTGTACATCCAATGTCAATATACTGCGGAAAAACATAAGAAGGCATAAATACTTTCTAGGGTTCGAACGACAACTTTCTGCAACCATCATGAATCAGAATTTGTATGGCTATTGCTCAGATATATAAAGGCTCTCCTTCGCTAGGGAAATATCAAGATTTGTATCCTCCCAAACCTCGACCATGCTTTCCAAGCAGATTGTCCCATCAGTTTTGATGGCCGTGATTTTGCTGCTCAGCGTGATCAGGTTGTTTCTGTTGTACCGCTTTGGATCCAAATGGTCCGCCTACAAAGTTGACTACGCCGTGGGTACGACGTCCTGCATTCTCTTTGCTGTACTTTCAGGCCTCTTCTGGAGCAAGCAATATCCAGCGTGGAGTCAAATCCTGCTTTGGCTTACAACCATCTTTCCACCGCTTCAAGTAGTAGGTCTCGCAAGATCTTTGTGAGATCCAATTTGTGCTAATGGGATTGCAGTTTCTTCGGATCAACTATCAGCAGCGCCGATTTGAAGAGACGCCGCGAATGCTTCTAATCGCAGCCCGAGCTCATGTCATACTCTCTAGCATCGCCAAACTGGCAATTGCGCTCATCGGACACTTTATTCTAGACTCTGTATATCAAGGTGGACTTTTCATTCTCTGTGCAGACTATTTTGGAGTCGCGATCTGGTATTGGTGGCTCCTTGGGCGCGAAACTGAAGGCCAGGTGACGTTCAGACGGGTTTTATGCTACATATCGGTCATGACTCTCATACTGCTGGTATTTGCGATTACTGGCATTCAATGGGTATCATGGGTGGTTGCACTTGAGGTATTTTCGCCCGAACTCTCCAGATAGCTGCGATGCTGACAAGAGATAGGCTCAGCTGATCACCATCTACATCTGGGCATCATTTGAAAGATTGGTCGTGTGAGCAGCGCTGCTGCATGACAACCATTGATTGGCGACTTGGGTTCAATGGGACCGACCTTTTGGCCCGGCTTTTGCTCAGATTGATGCTTCCTTTTATCGGCACTGAGCAGAAAACTAGAAGTGAGCGCGCTGCTAGCTCGCGCTCGGGTGCTGCCAGTCGCGTGTTTCTCTACCCGGTCCTGCAGCAGTTATCGCTAATTTGATGATTCACGCTGCAACCACTCAAGCAACGCAATATCCTGCGCCCTTCTGTTGCTAAACCAAGTCATTCCAAGTTGAACCTCAACAAGAGTTGTGCTGTCCAAAGACAGAGGTGTGGCTGTAAAGACCATTGATTATATTGTTATTCCACATGCAATCTCGCCCATCCTAGTGAAATGCTACGCCTTCTGTTGAAACAAAATCATTCCTCTGTAGCACACACGGCGCAATACCATCGTGTTGAGTTCTCTTTCACCTCTTTTGCGTACACGGGCTGAATTCTGTGTGCAATGCGCGATTTAATTGCAACAACGGTGTGAATCCATGGATTCAGCCTCTTCTGCCTAGCGTGCTCGCACAGAATTACCAAATGTATCACACCGCAGAAATCGAAAAAGTTCTAGATGAGTGGTTTTCATGGAACCAAGGGGCAGTGCCTCTTGGCGAACTGAGATCAACCACGGGTCAGCCAAGACGTGCCTCTTGCAGCCACTAACTCTCAAAAAGACTATTTCAACGTCCGTTTAAACATCTCAACATCCATAAACGAGAATAATTTACAGCTCTATATGCATACGACCTGGTGTCCCGAGCCGAGCTGCTCTCGCTGTTGTCCGACGAGACCGACCGAGCACGCCCCCGATCCGTGGAGATTGAACGCGACCGGGATCGTTTTGACGGGGGTTGGCTCATCACTTCTAGTGGGTCCACTTCCGATGGCGCAGGAATCCACTGGTATATCGTATCCGTGTTTTCGTCGGTGGTATTTGCGAGGGACGTGGGAGTGGCAGTTCGCTGTTCGAGAGCATCAGGTTGCTGGGCAGTCAGTGAGATGATTATCGCAAGCAGAGGGTCAAAACATACTTTACTACCACAGTCGGGAGAGAAGGGAGAAAGCGGGTGCTGCGCTTTGCTGTGCTCGTGCTCTTCCTTCCAAAGCTCTGGCTTCGTGCTGGGTATTTCTCGCCGGCGCGCTTTTGCTGGTCGCACGTCATCATCACCGTTGCAGCCATGTAACTCAGACGGTGCTTCGCATTTCATGGTGTCGATCCGGCCAATACAAGAAGGTCATTATCGCTGTCAAAAAGCACCCATCAACTAGGACCTTCGGTTGTTGCGTTTCATGAAGGAGCCCGACATCGAGTGGGAATGGATGTTCGGTTTGGCGCGCGGTATGGCCTCTTGGCGTGGGCCTGTGCGCGAGAATATTTTATCCACTGCCCCTTCATCACGGTCCCGCTCGTGCCATTCCGACTCCACGACGAAACAATACACAATACTGCAGCCCTGATTACGTTGGCGTAGTTGATGCCAATATTATGATCCTTGGAAGTGCTCTGGTAGATCAGAGACTACATCTATCTTTTTGCTCGGTCTATTCATGTTTTGGATCAAACATCAAAGTGAAGTCAACAAAACTATCGACTACCAAAGTTTCGCTCTTGAAATTGGGATTACTGAGTACGACAAAATGAAGAATATGAAGAAGACAACTTGACATACAGACGTCAGTCCGCTAGCAAAACTGTGCAGAGGAGATTGACCATTTTTCTAGGAAATGATTATAGTCCGATTGAGAGTTTCTAGATCAGGATACGAGCCAGCCTGTCTCAAAGGTCAGCACAATACAAGCCGACAATGGTGATCCAGTGTGAATCACCCCACTAAGTGTGGCATGAGCCACATTGATCTGGGCCTGACCTGCCGCAAAGGAAGAGGGACTGTGACCGTGAAGTTCTGATACGGTGGCAGATAGGCCTCGTGGTACACGGGGTCAAACAGCCCGTTGTAAAGGATGGAGCCCATGATGTTGCTGGCAGGATGACACACTCGATGGAGGCAAGAGACAAGACCAATAGCGACGGCCATCTCTGTCGAGCCAGTCAAGGAGTTCTGGATGCGGTTAGAAAATGATATTTTAGCCAGAAGAATGGGAGGTTGACATACAGGTCGCTGGATCTGAAGTCTTGTTACCCATATATTAATATGTTGTCGACTAATCGGTAAG
>JACWFT010000122.1:2068-17957 GCA_019775415.1 Penicillium sp. VS I D KN
TCCTCCATGCTAAAAGCGCGGGATTACTAATATAGGCCCGGATTTATGGATACCCGGCGTTCTCAGTGTCCGAAAAATCTCCACAATCATTGGATCATACATCCGTAGTTAATCAATCTCATCCAAACAGTGTGCTTCGGCCAAAATGCCCTCTCCGCGTACTGGTGCCGATCTCGGCCCGTCAGCCCACCACTGTCTCCCCAGCTAGTCAACGGCCATCTGACAGTCTTAATGAACGGCGTTGAGGACCTAATGGTTGGGATACAGCGGAAGTACCCAAGCGTTTTTCAGCAAAGTACATGGGACCACCACAGCGGCTCTGGACTCGAAGGGTGGAAGCCAGAAAACGAACCAGTAGTTCACACCGGTGAGTCAGCAGATGCCAGTTCTCCCTAACCTAATTTTACACGAAGCTCACCGCATTTTTTCTCTTCTTGAAGTTCCTGGGAGATAGTTCAACGTAAAGTACTGTATGACTGACAGTCAGTTCGACCGGTCACCTCTAGAGGCGAACTGGAAGCAATCTTTTGACGAAGCCAATGACTACGTGCTTGGTTGATGCATGTATAAGATACATTAAGCTATTCCTCTCTAGATTTTCCCTCTTGATACTCATTCCTGTCCTTTCCTTCTGAAACCCTTCCTTTGCCTGGTCTGCCAATATCACGCATCAGCAATGTCGGACATAGGATCGCCCGTCTCACTCGGTATGTCGAGACCCTGCGATACAAAAAACCACGTACTTACACTTCTCATTAGACTGTCACCTTGATCTGGATGTTGAGTCACTATGGCGAGAGTTTGATGGCATATCAACGCCGTCCCCTAGTCTGGCAACCGGTCACGGTCTCCCCAGTCAACAGTCCAGCAAACCCCCTGATACCGACTCTCCAGCCCTGATTGCTTGCTTTTTCCATTTTACCTACGAAGACAAGATCTCATACGTTTGGCCTGGTCCGGATCCGCTGTCACCAGGCACGTGCGCTGATGATATCTTTCACTATATTTCAGCGTATCTTCTCAAGGAAAGAATGCACTGGGTCGATTTCCGACTCTGTCGGTTGACCAAACAATCGGGAGACCTGATAGAGCAGTACCCTTTTTGTCTTTCTCGAACAGAGTCGATCTCAGGCAGTCTTGCTTGGATGCGGGAGCAGGTCCAGGAAATCAAGTGTCGCCACAATGCCACCAGGTGCTGTTTTTTTCAGCTGCACATGTGTCCACGGCAAGAGGAAATGCCGGATCTTATCACAAACGACATGGAATTACAAAGCATCCCCGCAGCTAATCTGTTGATACTTGACCCGCAATTCTTCGTCCGAAACATTGTAGAGAATTTTAGATAATGTAGTGCCATCATCAAAGCGGAATATGCTTGTTTGATTCTGATGTCTACCCGAGGTAGAAAAAGCTCTTTCGCGTGAATAGGCGCTGTCTAACCACATTCTTCACTCATTTCATCATATGCTAGTTGATACAAATTTCGAATCGTGAAAGCTTTCTTAATGACTGGTTAGATGAGTGATTGGAAGATACGTCATCCTGGGCAGAATGATTCACATGTACGAAGATAGTATTTGAAGGCCGCCTCGTGTATATCCCTGACAGAAGGAATCATTTCTCATGATTCCTCTACCAGTCACGAAAGAAGCATTCACTGTACTGTACGGACTGAAGAAGTCTGTTCTGGATTATGACTTTGGCACATTACAAGTTATCCGTGGCGTAAATATAAATGGATATAATGGGGTCAGTTGTTCGCTAGGATTGGCTTGACCATCCACCCATTCGCTACACCGGATCGCCTACACCCAATCACTGACATGGTGATATAAGTCGAAGTGCCAAGTTCCGTATAGAGTTCTAAAGACCGCAACAACTATTCCTTAGTGATACTCCAACGAAAATTGTTTACTGTTCACTGCACGGCTCTTTCATGAGGTCGGTGTAAATTGACAATCTTTCATGAGGTCGGTGTAAATTGACAATTTCCACCAAACAGCGGACCTGACCCACACCACGTTGTTTCAACGGCTGGTGGCCGCGACCGATGCCAACGAACAACAAATTTTGCATTGTCCAGTAATCACAATCTTAATAAAGACATGGAATGCCATACACATTGCTCATGTACCTATCCGCCACAAACGCTTATAAGTTGTCGCTAACTTGAACGACGGTGAAGTGTGGGTAAAAGTAATCGTTCAGTGGTTCCTTCACGGACTGTTGGTTGATACTCACTAGGCGCAGACGTCAATGGCGTTCAGTCTTGCCATGTAAAGAGGGGACGTACATATAAAGATACCAATGCCCATGTTCCCAAGAATTGATTTTTTTTTTTTTGGAATATCTCTACGCTCAAAGTTTTGCTTTGAGAATCCTATATCCCATCAGCTTTGGAAGCTTGAAGTTGTTTGCCGCACCTTATGTGCGTGCGTATCATCAGAACACTAGCTGATGATTCTCCAGGTGTATCGCTTTTTCGGGATATCTCGGACATCGTGACGAACAGGACGGTTTGAGCTTGATTCTCTTGATCTTCGGTATTGGAAAGGAGCGGAGCCTTGTCCAGTACAGTACGTTGCGAAACCGGTGCAACAACCTCCACTCTCCAAGAGACTTTCTAGACTCACCGCCAAGAGGTACTAGAGCACCTTAGGAATAATTCCGGAATATAAATCTTCCTGTGCCAGTCTCGATACTATCATTTACTTTCATTAAATACGGTGCCTTGTCTCGTAACTGTATTGGCGACCCAGGGGAACTAGAATTCGATGGAAATGCAAACATGTCAAACACTCGATCTGGGGATTGCCTCGAGAACCTGGCAACCTGGACACTTCCTCCGCCACTCCTATGTCCAAGTGACGGGCTGGGGGTCTTACTCGGCAACGGACCTTGCAAATAGTCACTTGCATTACTTGCTTACTGTATTGTCCCTACAGACTACTCATGAACTTGCTTATCAAAATACTCAGCCTGTCAGCCACAGCTCTCTCTACTTGGCGCTCTCTTAACACAATGGGTGGAAGCTAACACACAACCATGTCAATAGATTCCTCAGTGGCATCTTCTGCCTTGGGGGAATGACTTACACCCCTTTCAACAATGATGATACTTACCGACCTGAACTGCCTGACCTATGGGAACGGACTCCCTCGTATGCCCCCACCCCTGGTTACCCGGACCGCGAATGGACGCCATCAGTAATCTGCCGTTCACCCGATGTTGAGGACATAGTTGGTCAATATTCACCTTCCTTGCATCAACATTCATCCGACCAGCAGGGTTTTGATCCTATTGTTAAACGTGCAGATGGGAGTGCTCGGGATGAACAATCTCCGGAACGTATCCACTACCAGATCGAGTGGAGGGTTAAATTGAACAATGAGTGGTGGTCAAGGATACCAAACAGGACCTGACTCAACGGCCTAGATCCTACTGGGAACAGATAAAAGAGGACGCTTGTAATATTCTACGACGGAAGACAGCCCGTGGCCGACGAGTGAGACTGGATGATACTGACATGGTGTTATCGGTGAATTCCCAACGGAACATTGACAAACACTTTGAAGGTACTAGTGTTGATTGGACAGTGGTAGAGAAACAGCTACTAGCGTGGGCGTATCTATTCCGACGTGGCAAGAAGATCCGACTTCAGATATCGATCAACTACATAGAGGATAGTGGACCTCTTCCCTCCAGAACAGATAAGAGAGGAAAGTCGTCGGTGACCACACGGATGCTCGCTGACCGAGACGCTCAGATCGACGCGGAGCAGGTCTCCGGCCAACATTCCGTCTGGCGTGATGTGTATCGTGTCATGCGATGTCCTGGGCCTCCATGTCGCCACGAAGGACAGTATTGCTGGCAAGATCCAGAGGGAAAAAGGCACCATCGATTGCAAACACACCATCTGAAGGTCCTCATTAAATATGTGGAGCAAGGTGGAGTTCTGGAGACCCACGCTGATGTCCCTGACAGTGTTCGCGAGCAGCTCTATGCCGAGGAGAACCAGCGACTAGACAAAAAAAAGAAACCCGCGGAGAACGCTACAATGGGTTCAATGTGCCCTCCTATCAATATCAATGTCCTCCCGGCAGGAACCTCTCAACAGTCGATACATCCACCTGCTAATGATGCCATGCCCACCGGGCCCGGCTGAATCATGGTTGACGGCTTGCTAGATGTCGCCGTTGAGGAATATACTGAATGGCAGCAATCGCGGGTGAGCAACGAGACTTTCAGGGAAAACATCAACAAAGCACGCGACGTGACCCTTGAAAATTGTCTGGACCTCATGCAAATTTATGAGGATCAAGACCCGGGTTTCTTTGTCAAGCACGGCGTGAAAGTAGGTGCCGCCCGGCGATTCGTTCGTGACATCGGCTTTTGGGTGAAACGACGAAAAGAATCGACTTGCAACGAGAATGTTCCTTTAGTCTCGATATTTTATGTACTGTGACTTGAGAAGAGCCTCCCGGCATGCTGCATTTGTTCTTCTGCATGAGTTTTGAATGAACTCTAGTTTTTTCGACGGCTGTAATGTCGATTCAAAAATAAGAGAGCTCGTACACACGTGCTCGAAATCAGTTTCAGTAGTTTATTGCTTTCGATTTCTTTTCCAAAACTCTATTTTAAAAAACCCTAGTCTATCTTTAGTTTGGTGAGTTTCAGATCCTGGAAACGTATTGTATGAGAGAGTCACATGATTGGCTACTTCGTAATCTTTCTGGAAATGATAAATGATCATACGAGATACTCGGTATCTCAACATGTCCCCTGGGCGGGCAACTTGGCAACCTATCATCCACTGAATATCCTGTCCCACGATTATCTTCCTGCGATCATGACAACGACCACATCATTTGGTGACTTGAACTCTGGACTACAGGCTGGAATCATTAACGGCAATGTCACCGCACAGTTCCGTAAGTTGGCAGATAATTCTGAAGCAACGGAACTAATGGTATTGCTGCCTCAGAACAATCGGAATCGCCATCAATTCATGCGTGCTTGCGGGATCTGCGGATAACCAATCCTTACGATGACAAATGTCGTATTCAGAACACCAACGGAGGGCTGCTCATAGACTCATTTTGTTGGATTCTCGATAACGAACAATTTAAACACTGGCAAGACAACCAAAGCAGCCGTCTCCTCTGGATCAGAGGTGATCCAGGAAAAGGAAAATCAATGCTTTTGTGTGGAGTCATTGATGAGTTGACACGATCGCTTGGGCAATCTTCGAATATCTCGTTCTTTTTCTGCCAAGCTACCGACGCGCGAATTAATAACGCCACGGCCGTTCTTCGTGGCTTGATCTATTCACTTGTCGAGAAGCAGCCGGCTCTTCTCTCCCATGTACGGAATCGGTACGACCGGGCAGGAAAAGCAGTATTTGAAGACGTGAACGCATGGACTGCCCTCTCAAGGGTCTTCGCAGATATTCTAAAGGACCCGACCCTACAGAGTACCTATTTGATTATCGACGCGCTGGACGAGTGTACGACGGGCCTCCCTTTCCTTCTAGACTTTATTGTCCAGGAGTCATCCGTCTACCCACATGTAAAGTGGATCGTTTCGAGCCGTAACTGGCCGGAGATCGAAGAGCGTCTCGACTCTGTAACCCAAACAGGCCAAATCTCACTTGAGCTGAATGAGGCTTCAGTGTCCGATGCTGTGGACTTATTCATTCAACACAAGGTTCATCATTTGACCAAAGTCAAGAGATATAGTGATGAAACACGTGATGCGATTTTCCGTCACTTGTCGTCTAATTCTCAGGGAACCTTCCTTTGGGTAGCTTTGGTCTGCCAAGAGCTCGATAGAACATCGCGGAGGCACGCTCTAACGAAGCTAGAGGCATTTCCTCCTGGATTGAATGCTCTATATAGTCGGATGATTGATCAGGTCTGCAAGTCAGAAGATGCCGAACTTTGCAAGCAAATATTGGCTGTCACGTCACTAGTCTATCAGCCTATTACGGTTTACCAACTGACCTCTTTTATTGAAGTGCCTAATGATATCTGTGGTGACTATGAAGCCCTATCAGAGATCATCGCGATTTGTGGTTCATTCCTGTTTTTGCGTGAAGACCATATTCTTTTCGTCCATCAGTCTGCTAAAGACTTCATACTCGAAGAGGTGCTTGATGAGGTCATTCCTAGCGGTATAGACTCTAAGCACCACGAAATATTCTCAAAGTCTCTACAAGTAATGTTCAAGACACTTCGACGGGACATCTTGCATATTAAACTTCCGGGTATTCCGTTTACGAAAGTTGCAAACCCCATCCCGGATCCATTAGCAGCTGCACGATACGCATGCGTCTATTGGGTTGATCATCTTCAGGACGGTATGTCTAATAGAAATGTTGAATTGAGTCTTGAAAAGGGAGGGGACGTGGATACATTTCTACAGCATAAATACCTTAATTGGCTCGAAGCTCTTAGCATTCTGGGAAGCGTGTCTGAAGGAGTAGCAGCTATATTAAAGCTCGATGGTTTACTCCAGGTAAGTGCGTACTTATATCCTGAAGGTCCTCTTCCTCTGACTGACAGCGAGAACACTTTAATAGAAGAAAGGCAAGCCGCAGGCCCTCTTACCGCGAGTGCGAGACGCCTCCCGGTTTATTCGCTACTACAGGTCAGCAATTGAAGCCAACCCCCTTCAAGTGTATGTTTCACCCCTCATATTCAGCCCAACGAAGAGTATGGTAAGGACGTGTTATCAAAGAGACAGACCAGATTGGGTTTTGAATGAACCAGTGGTGGAAAATTATTGGAGTCCATGCCTTCAAACGCTTGAAGGACATAGTGGTCCAGTCACATCGCTCGCCTGGTCGCAAGATGGAAGCCGACTCGCATCAGCCTCAAATGATAAGACCATCAGAATCTGGGATCCGGCCATTGGCCGGTGCAAATCAATTCTAAAGGGTCATCGCCATTGGGTCAGTGCAATTGCCTGGTCCAAAAATGGAAGCCTGATCGCATCTGCGTCAGATGATGGGACAATAAGAATTTGGGACCCGACCACCGGCCAATGCACGTCAATCTTTAAGGAGCATATCGGCCCAATTCTGTCGATTGCCTGGTCACAAGACGGAGCCCGACTCACCTCAGTGTCACATGATGAGACAGTCAGGAACTGGGATCTGTCCACAGGCCAGTGTACGTTAACTATTCAGGGGCGTAATGATACAGTCCATATGATTGCCTACTCGCAAGATGGGAGCCGAATTGCATCAATTTTTAGCGAAAGAAACATCAGAATCTGGGATCCGATCACCGGGCAGTCCGCATCAACCCTTACGGGACATAGCGATAAAGTTATATCAATTTCTTGGTCGCAAGATGGAAATCGGCTCGCATCAGGGTCAGAGGATGAGACAATCAAGATTTGGGATCCAGTCACCGGCCAGTGCGCGTTAACCCTCACGGGACATAATGGTTCAGTGTTTTCGACTTTTTGGACGGAAGACGGACGCCGACTTGCGTCAGCGTCAAGTGATACCACAATCAAAATCTGGGACGCATATACCGGCCAGTGCTCATCAACCTTTACAGAGCATAGTGGCGCCGTCCTCTCGGTTGCCTGGTCACAAAATACGAGCCAACTTGCATCAGGTTCATATGACGAGACAGTCAGAATCTGGGATCTAGCCACCGAACAGTCCGTGTCAACGCTCGAGAGACATAGCGATAAGGTTATTTCAATTTCCTGGTCGCAAGATGGAAACCGACTCGCATCAGCATCAATGGATGAAACAGTCAGAATCTGGGATCCGGTTACAGGCCAGTGCACATCAACCCTTCAAGGGTGTAGTGGTCTGGTCAATGCGATTGCCTGGTCACATGACGGGAGCCGACTGGCATTAGTATCGTATATGAGTCGAGTCATGATTTGGGATCCAGCTACAGGCCATTACGTGTCAACCCTTGAGCAGCATGATAGTTTGATCAAATCAATTGCCTGGTTCCAAGATGGCAGCCGACTCGCATTATGGTTAGAAGACGAGACAATCAGGATCTACCGCTCCACAGGCCAGTGTGTATCCACACACCATGCCGATTCCGCTGGCTTTCTTCAATTTGACCAAGTCAATTTCAACAAACTGCACACAAGTGTTGGCATGTGTAATCTAGGATCCCCAGTATTTGTTGCGCCTTCTCACCGATGCTCGGTCTCGCCAATACGATATAAGCATTCCCTGAATGAGGACTGTTCATGGGTACTCGATAACGGGGCCAACCTCCTGTGGCTACCTGCAGAATATCGGCCGGGGTCTTCATCCGAAGTTGCTATGTTTGAAAAAACTGTAGCGATCGGCTGTTCATCAGGTAGTGTCATATTCCTCGTGCTCTCAGAACAAAGCTCCGTCTACGGCTCTTGAGCAGTGCTTCTATTACTCTATTTCCCTTATACTGTACCGTTCCTCTTTGCGCTTAATGAATAGCTCACAACCTCTTTCCTGTGTCCTCACTGTGGAATGCATAAATCTAAGCCGATGTTCCGCTCTTGGATAAGCATCATATTGGTTGCGCAGCTCGGTCATTGGAGAGAAAAGCATTGAGCGGAAGTGGAGATGTGAGGTGGAAAAAGGTGCCTAGTCGAACTCCCACTAATTTGCGTGTTTGGTTTGTTTGCATAAGCGGTCTAGAAAATACACCACCCGTACAACCACTAGACAATCGTTATTTTTTGCCATTATTTACGATGGTACCAGACTAGTGCTAAATACAAGGGGACAAAATATGCTTACTATATCAAGTTTTGCCTGATGCAAATTAGAGTTCAAGGAAGAATTGAAGAGAATATAAACGGTGAAACTGATTTCGAGCAGCCCTGTATTGTAAAGGCATTCTAATTTGCGGATATGTATAACGGAGAGAGGATACTCAGTAGACAAACGAAATTGAATAGCTTGTTTCAATTTGCTCCGCTATCAGTTCTCAGGGCCGATTCTCCGACAGTTGTACTACTTGAGAAGGGACAGGATTCGTTTCATCCACCCAGAAAAGCTAGGGGGGTTCTCCAAGTTGAACACATCCCAGAACAGCTTCTCATGTGTGCCAAACCTTGCCTTCAAGTCTCGAGCCACTGCCGATTCTGCCTCGCCCTGGACCTGCAAATTCCAGGTTTTCAAATTGGGATTACCGTGCATGGTATGACCGGGATCAATCCGGTAGTTCATGTCAGACCAGACCGTGGACTGTCTGTCGCCAGTGAGTACGGCCTTCAACTTCTCGTACATCTCCCTTCCCTTAGACTTAAGTAGCTTCTTGAGCTCTTTTTTGGTGATAAGGACTGGCTTGCCGAGCCCGGGAGGTGGATCACGCTCGGTATCGCCCTTTCCATTGTTCTCATCATGCTGGTTATCACTGTGGAGCTCTTCATTTCGAGAGGTCGTTTCGAAGGGGTTATTTCTAGCAGCCTTCCATGACGTATATTTACGCTGGCCCGGGAATTGAAGTAGTAGCGCCAAAATCTCGTAGTTTGAGCTGTGACTTACATAGGCGTAATAGGCTGCACAACCGGCAGCACCCCCAATTACGACAATCCCTGCTGGGGTCATTGCCAACGAGGCAAGCCACGCTGCAGTAGTGGTTGCTGTCGTTGTTCCTGTGGCTGCAGTTGCAGCGGTTGCTGTAGCTGTAGTTGCGGTTGCTGTGGAAGCAGTGCCAGTGGCTGCATAGGCTGTCGCAGTTCCCCCCACGGCCTCAGCTGTGGCTTTGGCTGCAAAAAGCCCTTTTATAGCACCCGTCAACTTGATGCCATGAGCCGCCAAGCAGACCGCTCCAGCAGCCGCCACGTTCGCTTCTGTTGCGAGTGTGCCTAGTGCCACCGTACTGGCCAAGTAGATTGGCAAAGCAAAAAAGGCCATGTCAGACACATATGTGGTGATCAACCGACTAGAAAAAAGGGACTTGAGGGCGACATATATACCCCGACAAGGGTGAAAGGTGACGAAATAGATTGAGATGGATTTGGTGGTTTGTCCTATATATAGTGGCGACCGCGTTTGGGCACTTATTCTTCTTAGTCAGATTAATACTGTAACTAGGCTGCTGTCAGAAGAAGCAACCCAAAGTTTGCTTGCTGCCCAGGTCATTATCAGCCAATCAAAACCCTACTCTATGACGTCAAGTCTTGAAGAGGCCCGCTCTTATTTGGATTTCCCCGGATTCAGATACCTGACCGTAACGTTATCCGTGCCTTTCCGTCGCACCCACAGCGCTTCCTCGCACCCAGAACGGAAGCGCTGTGGGTGCCACTGAAAGCGGGTGGATGGGCCAAAGTTCCTGAGGTGTGATGGATCGAGAGAGCAAATACGGATATTGCGTTGGCTTCTTGCCTTTTGACGTGCTCCGCATGTGGAGCTTCTGCCGGGCCGACATAAATACCCGATATTACTCAACTCATCACGTGCACGGCCCATCATCTTCCTTTCCTTGCTCTCCTCGCGAGTCATACTCACAAGTTGCGACGATGGCAACGCACCGTCACCAGTCCTCTCTAGAAGAGGTTCTGGACTTCTCAATACCCTTGTCACTAACCCCACAACAGCATGAGTCAGCAAGGAACCTGGTGATCAGGCTCGTATGCCACTATGGCCCCGAGAAGACCGTTTGGAAGGCTATCGGCCTGCAACACTTATCCAGGCTACTCTCGAGCACGTTGCGTCGCCCGATACTTTTATGACTTTCTTCCTCTCATACATCTATGATGACCTCAATTTGGAAGAAGGATCCACCGTGACTCCGATATCACTCCCGCCTTATCCTACTTGGAGGGATTTTCTTCTTGGGACCCAGAACAAATAAACAAGCTTCATGGAGGCCTTGAAAAGTTTGCTGAGTATGTTGAAAGAAAATTTTTCCCTTCCACGTGCGTTAATTCCTTACTTATACATATGCTTTATCTCCAGTGAGTATGGTGTTAATTCGCAAATGCAGTTAGGGCATCATCGGTCAAGACACCACAACCAACGCCCACGTCGTTATCATCGCTGCAGAGCTCAACACCGACTGGAACGAGGCAGCACGTATCTGTTTTACGACAGAACTGTGTTATACGCGACCGCCACCGCTGTGTAGTGTCTCGGAAATTCGATAGAGCTGCAGCCAGAAACGTTTCGCGGAGAATGGGGGGTCTTGTGTCGTTGATGAGGGGAATTCGTTGAAGGATGAGTCCAGTGATCAATTTCAATACTAGGAGGTAGCCCATATTCTCCCTCATTGTTTGACGACGGTAGCTTCTGGGGACACCGATTTGGTATGTTCGATTACTGGGATTGGTATTTTGACAGTGCTAATGTTGTGCCTAGAGCGATTCAAAAAAGAATGCTCTTCGGATCTTAGACATGTTCGATCCCGGAATAATTCATCTTATTGATGGACCAAAAACCGACAGTCCCATAAACGCCCTCACTCTTACGCTGGAATACCACCGGCTATTCGGCGAATTCCAGATCTATTTCGAAGACGCACTGGCACACGACACCAGCACAGAATTGACTCGACAGAACGCAGTCCTTTCTTACGTGACACCTTGTTTCCCGTCACACGATCGCTGACCCTAAATCCTCATCGCACGGTAGACCCGCCATCCCCTCGGCTTCTCGATGTCCACCGTGCTATTGCACTTATTATGAAACTCAGCGGCGCTGGTGAATATATTGAGACGGTCCTCGATATATGGAGGAGTTGGATGCCAGAGAAGATGGATCGACACATTTGGGATACCTTGCAGGCTTACGACTTGGCGGGTGGTTAGATACCTTATCAGTGCATTAGAAATTGGTACGATGACATTGGCATGTCGTGTAATTTATGCATTTCGTATCTCTGAATGTTATCGGAGTTCAAATTATATACAGTAGAATTCGGAATCAGTTTATCCCTCGGACACTTAGGCTTTCTTTTCCAGACACCCCACTTCGAAACTCAATTCGGCCTGGGAAAGTCCATAACATCTTCTGATGTACAGTACTCGAAGTAGATCAACAAAGTTGCCGTAATTACAAGTCTAAACGTTGCCCAAATCATATTTGCCGGAAGGCCCAGCGGGGATAAACCAGAACAAGGAAACATATTACCTCTCTGCATTACGTTTCGTTATTTGGGTCGTAGCCCAAACCACGATGTATCTGGCCTCTGAAAAGAAGGTCGGAAATTAAAATTTACATTTGATCCAGAAGGACCGCTTTACATAGAGTAGATCTTTGTTGCATTACCACTTACACTTTCCAAATGGATCTTAAGTGGGAGACGATCACATCAGGTTTAGCGTCATCCCCGTAATCAAACGAGGGCCTGAACTCTTCGACGTGCAAACAATCGAAACAAATATGTTCGTTTCCCCCGCAGATGAGCAACATTGCAGCTGCTCCTTATCTCTGATTATCGCTCGCTTCCCTTCCTTCACACGACGAGATGAAGTGCCTAGGTATTCCCGTTGATCACCGGTTGCGGTCAATTATTCGTGAATCATCGTCAATAGATACGAGTGGGACAGACTCCGAACACGTTCGCCTTCTTCATCAATTTGGGGAGAGCCTCAGAGTTGGAGACAATGCTTATCCGTTACACGACCTGAGCTTTGCTCTTGAGATGGCGCGGCCGGCATCCAAGGGAGGCATGTTAATTGCGTTGCTGCAGCCGCATTCCACACAGGATAATTCACGTGGCTTTTTGGAAGGCATACGCGATTGTGGGACCCTCGAAGCTGTTTCTGACTTGATAACTACCGTGAATAATGCCAAAGCGGGGTTTGATGATATCAGCGTATTTGACGCAATACCCCTCATCGACGAAGCCGCCACAGGGGCAGATATATCATCTATCATTGCGAACGCGCACGATGTATTCGCGGACATGGCTAGAGCCAAAAACCCAGAAATCATTATATGCTGCTTCAGGACAGAGTCCCACAACACCCTTGTTCGAAAGCTTCGCGGTTGTGGAGTAGGCAGGTCTTTCAACGATGACAAATTGGCGCCAAAATCAGTCGAGACAGGACTGTCTTTGAAGCGCGTCAATGCATTCCATCCAAGCCATGCAATTCATCACTACCCAATATTCTGCTCCCTTAGGCGACTGCTCATTCTGGAATTTACGAAGGCCTTTGGTCTCTTAAGGCATAAATGGATCGCAGAACCCTGGATGGCGTCTTTGAGAGCCGAATGCTCTCGCACGACTATTGACCTTGACGATGGTAAGTCTCTTGGTTCTTTTGTATTTAATCTGTGATCGTTTCGCTAAATCGGTTCATACAGCCAAAGATGAACAAGGTAACTGGAGTGAGCTATATATCGAGGCACGCTGGGAGAAACTTCTCGCGTCCCTGGAAATAAACTTTGAGAAAGTTTTTTTTGGCGGCTATGGTAACGATCGGCTCGATGAAACCTATATCAATCTTGCAAACTCCAGCATTACTTGGCTATGCTGCGACATTGCGTGGATCTTGGAGGAACTCGACTCAGGTGGTTATGGACGCTTGGAGTTGACACTAGCCCAACGACTTTTGCAAGCATTCAAATCCTGGTGCCAAAAAGCGTGGCCAGAGGCTGGCCTTCAACACAATCTGACTGGCTCAGGTGGACATTACATTCATGCGCAAATCTTGCTCCTGACCTCGAATCAACCGTGCTCATTGTCAAAGCGACTTGAGAACAAGATTTTTACTCTTCTTCGCGATCTGAATCTTTCCTATGAGAGTTCTGGGACTATTTTCCCCAACAAGGTTGCGCAAGGCTGTGCGTTTCGAAGGTTTGCAGCCGCCTTTGAAGACTCCTTAGAAGAGTTTCTGGATAATAAATTGTGCCAGAAGAATCCCGGAATTCGTCATCAATTTGACGCTTTGTCACTGAATTAAGACACAAGGCATTGCGATCAACCAAATTATTGCCAAATTGATGCGTATGTTTTTCGATTTCTCAAAGAAATATTATCTTAATGACCTTTACCATGCATGACGATATATATTCCGCAGCTCAAGAGTCGAACAAAACCTATTTAACTAACAACGAGTATGCTGCTAGCTGGTTTCAATGGGAAGGGCTGCTATGGTGCTATTTGACATCAAAATACACCGACATATGCTGGGCGATAGATTGGTCTTTCCATACAGGAAGGCAACTGTATTACGGTAAATCTGACAATAAACCGGAGATACATCGAGGAAAGGTGGGGTCTGCTTGGTCCTGACTAGGATTAGCATGTTATGAGTGAGGCGCAGAAAAACAAATGTGTGTCTGGCGGGTACTAGTATCGAATTCCACTTTAATCTGTTTCCGAATTCCGCGCGAGGTCACAGAACGCTTCGGCATATAATTTGCGCAATCCTTACAGTATACCTCTAATGACCGGAAACTTCATCTGGGAAAGAAAGTCTGAGTGCCCGAGGGGTAAAGTGTTTTCGAATTCTATTGTGCAACGTGGCTTGCAATAATGCCCGTAAACGAATCTGTTTTCCTGTCAGCTGGAGAGGTTAGTTCCGAAATTTGCTGCCGTAGTAGCGCTATATCACGACAGCCAGGCCGTGTGCCGATAATGTCCCTCCGCGCTGTTCTCCCTCGCACCAACAACATCAACACACCAATCAAGGAATTTATCGAATCCTTGCTCTAGATTTTCTTCGTAGTATTGCCAATTACGCCGGATAAAGGCCTTGAGCTCAGCAAAAACTCCTCAATGGGATTCAAATCAGGAGAATATGGAGGCAAATACACCAGCATTACACCAGCTTCCCAGCACATCCGTTCTATTCGGCCTGAGTGATGAAAGGATGCGTTGTCCATGACTAGCACGGACTTCGGTTCGGGCCATTTCCCACAGTGCTGGAGAAGCTGCTCGATAAAATCCTCAAAGACGGATGCGTCAGTTGATCCTTGGAACACTCGAGACAAAAACAATGCCATCTTGCGCATACGCAGGCAGAATGTGATAACGCTGATCACGATGAAACTTTGATACTTGAACCGGCGCGGTACCAAGCGGGGACCAGCCCGTTCGCCGGAAGCCTATCCTTTTATCACAGCCAGATTCATCGACATAGACAAGGTGGTAAGACTTGAAGTCTGAAATAAGATGATGGTATTCATCCCGAAGATCAAGGTTGCGTTCTCGGGCCTTGACCCGAGCAGTCTTTTTCGACCAGCCTTTGGAATTGAGGGCGCGACTGATGCTCGATTTCGTTGTTTGAAGACTGAATTCGTCCCACAGAAAAACAGCCATTTCGTTCAAATATAGGGCAGGCTTTTCAACTAGATGGTCGCACAAAGCCTCGAGCATGATTGGAGTGATATTACAGGGTCTTCCGCCTTTAATTGGTGGTGCTTTGACGCTGCAAAACATTCTTGTATTGGACGAGATTCTCGAGATGGTGCTCTTGTTGCAACCAGCGGCCTGTGCCATCTCATTTATAGATAGTTCGCCACTGTGGATCATGTCATAGATAAGCTCATGCTTGGAAGCAGCTTGGTTCGGAGCCATCGTTAGTTGGACCACTCGTGATTGATTGTGGAATGGCGCCTCCCGTTCGGAGGAGGGGCGTGGAGGTGCCAGATGTATTGAATTTACAAGTTAATACATGACCGAAATTATTATGTAACCTACGTACGAAGCAATACATACGCGACTCCCGGAAGAACTCTAAATACAGACTAGTGCGTCTTGGCGCAAGGGGCAGGAAAGTTAATCGGAGAGTGGAACTGTTGCACCGGTTTCGCAACGTACTGTACTCCTCATTCATGTAAGTAGAGGCGAAGAACTTGATCAAAGATGAAAAGACTAATTTGAAAAGCAATATGGTGGCGCTGCAGTGCGATGAGTTTTCTGGAACTGGGGCAAACTCGGTGGTTCAGAGAATGAACCAGTTCTACAAA
>JACWFT010000123.1:0-12987 GCA_019775415.1 Penicillium sp. VS I D KN
GGCAAAGCCGACCGAAAGGCCGGGGGCGGGCGAACTCCCCGTGGGAGCCGTCTTTGTGGTGGCATGCTCATTTTCTGGTCTATCCGACGAGGGTAAGGCAGGTGCTGTCTGCGAATTGAATGGGACGGAAACCGTGGGTTTGAGGGCGAAGGGAGGACTCGTCGAGGCGGCTGACTTGGCGTCTGTAACAAGGCTGGAATGGTAGTCGATGGGTGTTCGACTGGTTTGGGCGTAATAGCCGGAGGCTTCATCACTGGTCGCTGAACATCCCTCTTTTCTCGCTCGTACTGAAACTCGGAGTACGGCATCCAGACCGGAGCCGGGAAGAATGTGACGTTCAGACAACGCCCCTTGTGGGTGACTTTGGTGTGGAGCATTTGGCCGACCTTCCAAAGAGACGCTTCAAACCTTTCAAAGCGCTCATCATCTTCATCGGGGCCGGACTCTGGCGGAAAGACATCGGCCTTGGGCACATAGGCCTCTATCCGACCCAGCTTCTGTAGCTTGTCATAGTGGTCTTCGGCATTCAGAGTAACCGGGCATCCCCATGTGGTGCGATTGTTGTTCTTTTTGATATATTTAGGGTCGAAGCGGCCGGTGGTACGCATAACGTCTACGGTAAGGACAAACATATCTTCATTCATGCTGCGGTAGAACTTTTTTTCGTACGGAACGGTGATTCTTTCATCGCAGGATTCAGCCTGTATGGTTATTAGCGAGACGCCCGGAAATGGCCTGCGAGTCACTTGGGGCCAGCAAACCTCCGAGACTATCCACCCGATGCTTTCCGTCACACGTCCGAATGGGTAGAGCTTGTTTCTCGGTGAAAAGCGGTCTAGGTAAGTGAAGCCGATGGATCGCGAGGCCACGCTCCTCTCGTGAATCGGTGCTTTTGCAAAGTAGAGAGCGCCCCGTGTGACGGCACTGATTCTAGGTCCAGTTAGGCTGCACGGAGTGGATGAGGTGCCACGGGGTGTGGGGGGGGGGGGGGGAGGGATGGACTTACTCAGGTATGCGGAGGAATTGGAGCCCAGGAAGCTTCTCGCAGAACATGTTGAAGAACGCATCATTTCGGAACGACGCGCCCAGGAAGAAGATCTTGTCGACCTTGCCATTGATCTGTTCGATCTGGCGATCCAGGAGCTTTTTGCCTTCCATTGCTAGATGTTCAAAGTACTTGTACATCACCATCCTACGGAGATTGAGGGATGAGCTGGCGCGCGAAGTATATGTTTGCAGAGGGATTGCGGCCACCTACCATTCAACCACCACCGTCCCGTTCAGGGTGTTGATGACGAGGTCACGGCCGGGCTGAAACATTTGCTTGCAATACTCAATCTGTGTGAGAAGGTATCTCCTCTCGCGAGGATCATCGGGCTGACGGACATGTTGCCCATCGACCAGCCATTTAAACAGGCCCTGAGTGACCAATTCACCCCCTCCAAAGAGGCCTGCGAGGAATGAGCCCTGCGGTCCAACCGTCTTCAAGACTAGCAATGAGACTCACCGTCGGTAGCGCAAGCGAGTCGGATCTCGCCGCCTTCGGCTGTCACGGCCGCGACATCCTGCCACTGCGATTAGTTCGCCAAGACAGATCTAGTTCCGGGGGCAACGCACAATCGTGCCGCCTCCTACATCTATGATAAGGGTAACATCCCCGTTGCGTTGGCGGTGCTGTGAGTACATTGCGTAGTAGGCGGCAGCGAGAGCCTCGGAGGTGCCCTTCACTTCTAGCCCTAGGGTGCTCGCTGCGACCATCAGGGAGATCTTCATAGATTCCCCGCCTTTGACTGGGAATGTCAGCCAGCACTGCTTGGGGATATCGTCAAAGCTCGGGTACCCTCGAAGGCCTCCCGGGCCGGCATCCAACTGACTTGCAAGTCGGCTCAGCGTGTGTCGTAGCAGTTGCTGCAGTACATGAACAGGAGAGAATGCATTGGCGACGACGGAGGTACTGAAGCCCCGGGCCCTCGCATTTCTCTCAATGCTGCTGCATGCATCCATGAGATTTCGATGATAGGGCTGCTGGCCCATGATAGCTACCTTCAGGTGACTGATTCGGAACGCATCCGAAAGGACCGAGGAAGCGGTCCCGACAGCCCATTCCCCCGTCTTCATCGAGTGGGCGAGAGAAACATCGAGCTCGGGTGACCTGGCGTACATCCCACCGGCGTCGAACTCGACGGTGATCACATCGTCCCGATCTTCCCACTGTGCAGATGCACCACAGGTATTAGTGCCAACATCAATCGCTATTAGGAGCTTTTGAGATGACTCCATTCTGTGTTTTTTGCCAGATTGGCTCTAACATGCGCAACGAACAAGACAGGATTCCAAGCGTGGGAGAAGGACCCGCAAAGGGACCCACAGCCGAGCTCTAGTACCACCCAGAATCCCGCTGGGACATGCCATGCAATCAACTGGGAATCGGCAGTAGGGTCAGTCAGGCTCTAAATTAAAAAAATATTATAGCCTTCATTCGACATGGTTCAATGCCATCGCCATTGGAGGTCACCAATGTATTTTGTACCACTGTAGGCCACACGCGTGGATACCAAGGAAGAAAAGGACACTTCGTACAGCCTTTCTAGTCGCGATAGAAAAGGCAGATCCAGTCCTTGGGCTGTGTGAGCGCTGCTGCAAAGTTTCCACCCTCCAATGCCAGCATCTGGGAGCCGACACGAACTATCCGTCATCTCGATAAATTCATTCACTTCATATGTTGGTTCCTTTGTAGGCTGACCGCTGTCACGCATGTAGATCTGTCTTCGTTTATTGGTATAGACTCACTTGCAGGCTATCCACAGTCGGCAGAGCCGAATCAGATTCGGCTACTGTATTCAAGTCTGGCTCTTCTGTATGCCGACATGCCACAGATCGTGTGCGTACGCCGCGGAAGCACCGGTTTTGTCTTCTATAGTGATAACGGCGACTCTCTCAAGTGCGTCGTGCTTCAAAACTCGGCCTCAACATCGTCTGCTCAGTTTGTTGAGGTTTCCCTTTCAAATCATCCACGTCTATGTCGAAGAGAGGGCGCGTGGTAAACAGACCTTTGGTGGACAAACGACATTTTGACGAACTAGCAATACCAAGTTCAACTGGGAAAGCGAGCACTACTGAGCACAATTTCTAAAGCTAGAGAGCAATATTTTTCCGGTCTACCAGCTTGAGTGTCCTAGCCTTCGCCCCAGGGCGCCGTGTGGCCAGTCGCTCTCTGGCACCCATCGGCGGGAGAGACTGCTGGCGTTCAATCTACACGCCAGAAGAAGTCAAATAATTGATTCGACTAGGATCACATAAGCTTCCTACATGATCGCAGGTCATGTTCTACCAAACAAGCTTTCTTTGGTGTGTGTGAGTATATATTTTACAAGATTGAGATCTATGTCCCTTCAAGGACATCTAACGTCTTTCATGTGATGGGATGTCCAGATTTGACGCTGGAGGATATTAATAGGCCGCACTCCAGAATCCGCTACTCACAAGCTCACCAGATCAGAAGTGAAATAAGAGTCACCGTCAGTGAATCAACAAGATCAGTCAACATACTAGTGCTCCTCGTTTGACACATTATCTCTCTATGATCTCCCAGTTAACATTTAGTCTTATATGCTATTGCCTTTTGATGCTGGGTAATTCAGCTCAAGCGTCGAATAGCCATGGCTTCGGGACCTATTACTATGATGTGAAGCAAATCAAAGCTTGCGGAGCAGACTTTACGAACCAGAATACAGGCGGAGTCGCCTGTAGCTCTACCAAACTAACCCTGGACCAGATGAACAGTAACTATGTTGTTGCGATGAATAACACTGAGCTGCAAGCTAATCCATCTTTGTATTGTGGCAAAAAGGTGGTCGTTTGGGTCAACGGAAAGAGGTCTGACCTGCCGCTGTTCATTGGGGATGGTTGTCAGCGTTGTGCGACTGGTTCGTCTTCCAGCACAATTTGGAATCCGGAGGGAGCCCCGGGGCTTGATTTCAGTTACAGCGTCCTCAGCCTGTTGTCTGATCAAGCATGCCATGATGGCCATGTCTCTATTTCGTGGGAGGTCCTTGATGAAACGCTTTACAAGTTTGACAGCCAGCCTAGCCTCGTTGAAGCGTACACACAGTCTACAACCTCTACAGAAACCGCCGCCAGCTACTCAGTCGCAATAGCCACACAGATATCTGCGTTGTGTGCAGACAATGCGTGGCAATGTAATAATGATGTGCTTGAGCAGTGCATTAGTAGTGTCTGGCAACCTCGCGAGACATGCGCCTCGGGCCAGACGTGTCGTGGTGGTTCTAACCCATATTGCATATCAGTGACAATGTCTAGGTGAATCACCCTAAATCGCTACAGTATGTCTAGGGTTTGGTGTTTATGACATGTTATTGTTCTTCAAACAAGTGTATACAGTTTAGCGACTCCCAAGTCATGGTTCAAGTATCTATTATTCTATCTGGGATACTTCGTAAAATAATTGCATTTGTCCGCTATAAGATAACAATGATAGAATCATGGTATAAAGAATATCATCATATCACCGTTGTCTGCGCTGCACATTTCTTACACCTTGAAGCTAAACACCCCAATCTCTATATATGTATATATATCTATACTACTCTATTCCACACCCACGAAGATAGCCACACTCACCGTCCCCTCCACCATTCTTCTGAGAATAGCGGTAGACCAAATTTGGCATGCGGATCTTATTGGAACGACCTATCCAATCAGTTAGTTTTGATCTATAAATGGACCTGCCCAGAGCTCTTGGATATACCTGTATCCTTTTCTTGTCCAGAAAACCTGGATGACTTCAGCTGTGGCAAAGGTTCCACGCTGTAGAAATACCCGTGCGACTACCTGTTTCCTTGACAGGCGATCAATCCATACAGACTGATCGTTTTTCTGCACTGGCGACCAGTGTCACATCTTGTTTCATGATCTGTATACGCTTCTTGCAGCGAGAATATCGATTCTCTCGCGTTAGGCTGAAATTTCGGAGACCCGTATCTAAGCCATATGGAAGAGCAATCCATGGCAGAGACATATCTTATCCTACGTGGATTCCGCTCTCTGATCTTGAAGTTCTCATAAGGAAAAGCACCGACCAATCTGATATGGAAGCTAGTCATCCTTGTTGTAAGATACTGAGGGCCTTTTTTGGGCTCGACTTTGAATCAGATCATTCAATGCAACTAACTGGGTCTGATCGAAGCAAATGTTTTGAGACAATGACACTGTTTGACAGGAATAGTACCAGTTTTCATCAGATAAAAAATTATCTGAGAACTCGACCTAGCCCGGAAAATTGGAATGATGAGATGAAAGGTGTGATAATATGCACGCGCTTAAGAGAATTGATTCTCGAGAACCGCGCTAGAGATCGCTCACCCTCCAACATACGCGTCCTTGCTGGGCTCAGGCTTGACAGTCAGTCTCAGCAGAGATATCATTGGGCATTCGGTCTTCTGTGGCAATTCTGTGAAGAGTTTTCTCGCAACCAAGTGCATATCGACATGGTTGCCTGGTCTGAGGTACTTCCCACCTTTCCAATCCAAAGCGATTCATGGATGCTGAAGCCCGGTGGTTATAGCGAAAAAGACTAGATAGACCAATGTGCGAGGCTATGACGGATATTTGGAGCTCCTTAAAGATGCTGCTTCGACACCATCTCAAATTTCATCCTCTGAAATTGCAACCCGTTGATATAGGTCTGACCACCATTGTGTATGTGTGATGGTGGCATGGGAGTGCTAAACAGCTTAGATCAGATTGTTGACGCTGCTATGGCAACGGGTCTCGAAGGCATCTACGTGATCCTCCTCAATGGTGTATACAAGTCTCGCTCAGGGACGCAACGGCCAAGACCCTCCCCGCCATTTTTTAAACAAGCAAGCCATACCGACAGCGAACAGGGAGACGCGGGAGAAAGAGTCAGACTTTGCGAGACACAGAGCTCATCGATCAATTGAGATGAATCGTTCACCGACTGACTTAAGGATCCAAGGACGTTTGTGGACATCGACCTGTTCTTCAAGTAAAAGGGAAGCGTTTCTGGAGATACTGCGGCAGCTGTGACGGCTTAAAAGCCGTCTTCTGCCCAATTAGCAAAAGATGGAATATCAACGGTATCAGTCGACCAGCTTATATATATTGTGAATTGACAATGGTCGAATTTTGCATTGCACCATGCGTGGTCGGTCCATACAGAGCTTAGCGCGGGAAGTTTCCTACTCCCAGCCCAAAATGTTGTACTGTAGTCAAAAGCTCATAAATGAACTGACATGGTCGTTTCTTCCATACCAAAATTGGGATATACACAAGCTTGTGCGATAGATATGATGTCGACCCGGCGTCAATTGGAAGCATAAGCGCAGCGCAACCATGCGACTGAGGAACGTTGCTGTGCTTGGATACTTCTAGGCGCCTTAACAGGCGAAACATAGATTATTCTAGAATCTGGCTTGATGGAACCATCAAGATGGCCTAATGTCCTGGATGCCGTTTGCTGAAAGGCAGGTTTTGTATAAGCTAGCATATATCTTTTCAGGATTGTCAATACTTTGTCGCATCATTAACTTGTCAGCTGCTCGTATAACGTAGCCGTAGGCGTGGTTGCGGCCTGTATTCTGAAAGGCTAGGTGAAGACATAGAGCATTTACACCGGTGGTGAAGTTGTGAATACCGATACTGGCTTGTTGTCTCAAATGCTTAATATCACCTTTGATGCGATAAGCATGGTGTCAAGCGAGGTACATACATCGTTCCGGCCAGCTGCTGTGAAGAATAATCGTCAACGGGGTGACAAATAAGACCTTTTACTGAGCTTTACTCTATAAAATTGCTGCGCTCTGAATTCTATTACTCTTGAGCTTGAGCTTGAGTGCTAAGACGATATCCTGTTTAGTCGAAGATGAGTTACAAGTGAGATTCCTCCCTCATCCTTCCTATGTCTTTCCAATCTTTTCGGACAAGCAGGCGCTATGTTTCCTTTATTGGCTCGTCTCAAGATGAATATATATATTCAAAAGGTCTCCTTATTCCAGGTTTGTCTACTTTGATATAATTCATTTCTAGACGCAACTATCCTACTATTACCACAGCATTTTGGAGGGTATCCCAGCATACGGAAAACCATGAGAGATATTGTGAAGTATCATACATAGTTTTGTTCAACTCTGAAGCATCCCAACGAGTGTGGGTCACAAGATGTATTACCGAGATCGAGCTACAGCGCAATCTTCAAGTGCCGGTTATCCTAGGTAGCGGGAACAGTGAGTTCGTAGTGTCTTTGACCTGCTGAGGCGAGATGTCTCTTCGTTTGTTACCCTCCTTTTCGCATCTTTGCAAAAACGCTCGCAACTTGGTAAGTTGAGTCTGATGTGGAGCCTGGACAGCCTGATTGACCAATTCCTCTTTGCCGACTTCGAAAGCTGTTTTGCCGACAATATCCTCACAGTGGCATAGGCCAGGGTCTAGTTCTAGCACCACCTCTAGAATCTCGAACAGCCCATGTTGGACTGCCTCATGGATCGACCTATTCCCAGCTCCTCCAAGTAGATCAAAAGCAGGGATACTTCGTTCAGTGGCAAGGGCGAACATGTACTCTGTCATCTTCACTCGCTCTGTAACTGCCAGATTAGATGACCTCTGAGTGTGGCCCACATCCGTTTCTTTAGCCTCGCATACTTGGTGCAACCACTTGGCAAAGGGCGTTTTCATGGTAAGGCTGTTTTTACCAACTAGGATTGATTGCACAGTCTCTTTGCTCAGTGTTCCAAGAAGCCTTTGACAATCTTCCTTTGTCCCTTGGTCCAATAGTAGGTGTAAAAGGTTATTTCCGTTCTGGTCGCAAACATGTTCTAGATCCACAGTACCTGACTGAGCAAATACTTCGGCCCAAACGTGATCGTGTAGCACAAAGGACAAAGACAATGGTGTATACGTTCCAGCAGCTCTCTCTTCTAGCATCCGAGGCTGGCTGTTGACGATTTTCCGAATCAGACGTACGTATTCTTCAGATTTCGGTCCAATTGAATAGTGAAGAAGGAGGTTGCCTGTTGATATGATGAGTGAACAGGATACACTGGGAGCACCACGGGTGGTTTGATTTTACCTTTCATCCAGAGCCAATCTTCCACTACCTTCTCTAGTTGCGGCACGTCGACTGGAAGACCCTTCGAGAGGAGGAAACTGGACAGTAGGTTCACGGGCGTATCACTGGATGCGTCGGAAGTGGTATTCAACAACCATCTTATACACGAGACCTCACCAGCCAATGCGGCAATGTAAAGCGGGGACCAGTGACTGCGCAGCTCACGGCCCAGGGGTTTCCACTGGGGGGGAGGCTCCCTTTTTCCATATACTTTCAGTCCTTGGTACCTGGCCTCTCTATCCTGACGATAATATTTGGTCAGCCCAATGAACGGAAAACCAGTCGCTCTCACTATGTCCTTGAGACCATGGATATTCTTTTCGGCCACCCCAGAATCAAACTTCTCGGCCAGGCTGTCGATGACATCAGCATTTGTCAAGGGCTGCTGAGATGCCTGTCCCTGTCCGTAATATGGTGGAGGGAGAAAATTGAATATCCTGCAATGGCTCTGAACGGTCGGCTTTGAAGGACCGCTGCTTCTCGTATTGACATCAGGAACGGCCAACTTCTCGGAGTGAATCCGTGTGCCCTCAAACACTCTGATCAAGTCAGCCAAGCTAAGGCTGGTGTTTCTGACAAGTGCGGTGTTTCCGACAGGGGTGGCTTGAGTCTTTCGTTTGTGTAGATCGGGATTCAGCTTGTAAAGCATTTGTATCATCTTGGATTGGCTTTCAGGGGGGAGACTCCCCGCTAACGTTAGATTGGAAATGCTATGTGAATCGACACTTGTGGGGTTCCAGGGTATGTCAACCCTGGCTCCAAACAGTTTGACCAGCTCTTGAACAGCTGCAGCATGGCCATGCAACACTGCCAAATGCACAGGTAACATCCTGTCTTTCCGAGTAGTCAGCGTGTTGATTTTCATTTGACCGGACTGTGCCTCTGTAGGTGCTCTAGGGCGAATGGAAGGTTCGCGACTATCAGGATGGTTTTCGTTCGACGTAGGGCGGGGTACCGGACAATCCTCGCCCTTCTGTTTCGGCTTAAGGCCATCATCCATGTGACAGCATAGTTGGGGATAGTACTTCTGACATCCAGCGTGGAGCGCTCGAATAATCTCGACATCTCCTCTAGAAGCGGCTCTGTGTAGTGCTGTTTGGCCGTCATCTCCGCGTAACGTCAAGCTAGCGCCTCGATCAAGGAAGCATTCAACCACGTCACGGCTAGAGACGGCACAGGCAAGTTGAAGCGGAGTCTGGCCAGTGTGGTCGTATTGATTCACATTGAATTCCTCGTTCTCGAGCGTCTCTTTGATTTGGTTCACATCGCGGGTGATGATTGCCGAGCGCAGCTTCCCGGTAGGCTCCACGTAAGCCATTCCTAACAATCTGTATGAGCCTTATCAAGAAACCACAATAGTACTGCTCACAATAGAAATGCTCCTGCTTACTTGTCCAGGTCTGGTCGGTCATTGGGTTGAAGCTGCCTACCCCCTGCTGGCCAGGATTGTTCTGTAGAAAGCGAAGCGGTCCAGACACGTAAGACGCTGTCGATTCTGTTGAGAGGGCATCGGATTGCTTGCAGCTTAGACAGCAGTCTTGAAATACATCTTCTATTGCCCCAAAAAAAGCGGGATGCCGATGGATGAACCTTCTGTCAGTCATTCTCTGTTTATAGTTCATGTCCCAATCTTGTTCTTTTCGGTACTTCAGGATGGCGATGGTGTTCGTTCCGAGTTCCTGCGGAATCACCTATTGAAAACGTCAAAATTCATTCTTTTGTGCTTATACAGCGTTCTCACGTACAAAGGAACTATACATAGAGTCTGTCGCGCATGGACGGTGGGTCTCTACGCGATCACAGCAGTCAACATATCGCGCAGATTCGCCAAGATGATGCGATATCCTGTTGCGATAAAGCTCCTCGGGGGCGTCACGGAATCGCGCCGCGTGCAAGAGCTGCGCGAGTCCCGTCAAGTGGTTCTTAGGCCGTCTGTATATCGCCTAACTGAATTAGCCATGCCTCCCCGTGCGAGTGCCAAGTAAAACGACCTACCGGATTGATTCGATCCCGAATCAAATCTGGAAAATACGGCTCTAAGCCCCTGCCACGATACTTGACCAGGCGATGCACATAGGATGGGGATATCCGATCAATGTCGATGCGGTTGGCCCCGCTGATGAATGCAGCGATTGCCCGAGGGGAAGCATACACCTGATGCCCATTGAAGGCGACCGCCGAGCCGTCAATATCGAAACCGACGAGGATCTCCGATATAGAGCGATAGAGTCGGAGAACAACCTGTACGCGTCGCTTGTAATGGGGCGAGAAGATGGTGATCACGTTCACGGTCCGATCGGCCAATTCTCTTCCTAGCTCCTCCAGCGTGCCACTGGGGTCTTGCGCGGCCCATTTGTGGGCACCGTTTTGGCAAATGGTATTCCATATAGCAAGTACCTTTTCTTTTAGATCTCTTTCTTGCAATCCGTAAAGAAAAATATCAATGTCTGCGTCGGGAGGTAGATCCCAGCTCCCCCTATAATGTAGCGAATTGCTGACCGAGCCGCCGGCAACCACGATGTTTGACCAGTCCAAATTCTTTAAGATATCTTCAGTGGACCTGGCGAATTTTGTTTTGACGATTTCCAAAGAAGGTTCAAGGGCGAAACACTTGGTTGAATCTTCACGTGGCTTTTCGAAGATATACCTGTCCGAGTCACTTCCATACAGCTCGACATTTCGTGTCACAATCAGTCTTTCTAGTGAGTCATAGACTGGAACAATGCCAACAGTCTCACCCGTGTATGCTTGGTCTACTGATGGCTGCGCAAATAATCGTCTCAAATACCTATCCTTCAATAGATATTCGTTGAAGACGGCCTCCTGGTCCTGGGACTTTGCGCCCTCGGTTGGGCTCAGCCGTTTGAAGAACTTGTCACGGTCGATGCAAAGCTCTTCAAGCAGATAGGGAGCCATACTTCTGGTGCCAGGGCATGCCCAGTAGTGCGAGGACAAATGCCTTAGGGTCGACAAACGATCGATGGCATGAAGGCGGGCTTTATAGTCCTCAGGTGCTTGAAGCGAGGTTTATTTCTGGGGAACCTCACTTCCATACCACCCCCAGAGAGCTTATAACCTCTTGATCTGCTTGAAAGTGGGTCATTATATTGCATCAAGATACTTCACGTGTTTTGTAGAATACAGCGGTCGAATGCGTTTGTTCGTGTCCGTCAGACCGGAAGACGAAGCGATTGCGTGACAACCAAGTCTTCCAGAAATTATCAACGAGATGATCGCCCTCCTTCTGCGAGACTTGATAATGTCACACCGTTGAAATGAGATATACGTTACATCGCATAGTCATGGCACTAGGCGATCTTCTCGCAACATCAGTCCTGAAGTGAACAGCGTTGCACTGATGTTGGAATGTAACAAATGGTTAGGAAGTGCCCCAGCAAACATGTTCGCCTCCAGGCATGCAAAGTCATGGTGTCCGACTATGTCGGTCTGCTTTAGGCTACAGATCCAAGAAGGCAGTCAGGATAAGAATTGGAGATATTTCCATAGCTAACCATTGCTGCAAAGAGTGGTATTCTGCGTAGATTCATGCATCTGGAGACTACAAAGTGAACATCCACGTATGTTCCGGGGTGCAAAGTGGCTCATCACTCACCCCCTTGCAAACTGTCGGTGGAACAACTTATGGTGTCCAAAAAAATATCCGAAAGTACCAATCCGGTGCCATCAAAGTCCCCTTTATTTCTGCCTTGGTGCTTATCGGTCGACGCCAGCACCGTCGCTGGCTTCCCCTGCCCTCCAGTACCATGACTAAATCCCGCGTTACATGGGATTAGATACAGTGCCTGTGTTAGAGGGGCTATAATTGAACTTTTTAGGATTGGTGTAGCACACTTAGCCATATATGAATACGTGATACAATAGCCTTAAAAACACCCATAGTGCCCTCTCAACATTGCCCCGTCCCAACCCCCCCCCCGGGGTCTCAATCCACCAAAATGCTCGCATCTGTCCAAAATGAAACAAACGTTGATGCAACTCGGCAACGGGTGCTCGATGACGCCATCGTCTGCACTGCGCGAATTGAAATTTTGACGTTGTATGATTACCATGGTCTCCGTTATCCGACGAAAGAAGAGGATAAAGACACGACAAAGAAAACAATACTGTGGCTTTGGCTGAGATGTATGCCACATCAAGTCTTTGCGGACTTTGAGCGCGAGTGGCAACAACAGGGGGCCCATAGGCCAAGTGTGGAAGCTCGCTTCTGGTTCAGCTGTGCACGGCTTTCAGAGCTACGAGAAATTGCCAGAATGGAAGGTTTTGCGGATCAATTAGATCCGGACGGCGATTATTTCAGCATCAAGTTTAAACACCGGATGGCGTCAACTTGCGATGTTCCCCCAGGTAGGTTTTGCTTCGACGCCTCCAGAGATGGTACATTGACCACCGGCCAGGCATCCCACCAAATCCTTTCAGAACAGATCCCTTCCGTCGAGAGCAAAACCTCGAAGACTGTGATATACTGGATGAGATCTCTAGAACGAACCCATTGCCAGCATCGCAGCTAGCGCTTGTTAGTCAAGGTAGTGCTGGGTAGGCTGCCTCCCCTTTCCTAGAAAGAAACGATTACTAAGATATGAAAGAAGGTCTACCCTGGCCACAGCACTCTCCGTGGAAACCACGAGGAGATGCCAGAAACGTATTTTCTCTGGCTTGATTCGGGCGGCGCATGTCGCCTCGAGGATCTTTTTCGTGACCATGCCGATCGTCTCAAGATGCGGCGCACAGATCACAAAGCGCATATCTTCAAAGCTGTTCTCAATTGGCTTTCCAATAAAGGCAACAGGAATTGGGTCCTGGCCTTGGACAACGTGGTTTAT
>JACWFT010000124.1:0-29380 GCA_019775415.1 Penicillium sp. VS I D KN
GGTCACGAGATTTGTCGCTGCGCGCACGCTTTCTGATACCGGACATGTTCTCTGAGTGCGACGTGAAACCCCTTCTTCCACCTTAGCTGGAGGTAGAGCAGCAATCCTGTTTGACCGGTAGTTGACAGTGCCCTTGATGATTCGGTGACGCATGGCGCCATCTTTATTGAAGTTCATCGTTGGGCAAACAGGCCGTTTGATAGGTAGCTCTCCCCAGTTGATACCTAGTCGACTGATTTGAGTATCAAAGTAGAAGTTCCCACCTTGGAGCAATAGGTCATACTCAACAAGTGAGGCGCGTTGACACAGACTTATTCAGAACACAACTCGCTCATCAGCCTCAGTTTCATACCTACAGCCAGTGCTGAAAGTAAGAAGATGATGATAACAGAGCACGCCGTCGCAGTGAACCGGTGATCCGCTGCACATCGTTTTCAAATGTTGCAATTGAGGTCGCTGGTTCAACGTTGAAGCTTGAAGAAATGTCGGTGTTGAGATCATTTTACGCTATTTCAGCAGATTTAAACACAAAAACTGATGCCACGGCATGGCTTTTAAAAAGTCCTTTCACCGGGCAGGTCTGCAGTTGATCCTTGCCCAGACCATCACCTCAGTAAAGGAAGGGTCAACAGGCCTCACCTTGCACGGGCAACATCAATGCCCCTCAAAAAGCGACAGACAGAGGATACTACACCACGGCAATATAAAGCAGGCGGTAACAAGACAGGCCAAAAGGCCTATAAATACGGCCTCCTCCCCCGGTCCTCTGTCGAAGAAACATCTACCTTGATGCATTGGGTTCATTTCCCTCGCACCAGAAGCCGTTAGATGCTGCCATGCAGCAAACCCCTGATAAGTTCTTCACCCTTGATTCCTCCAAGCTCTTTCTGTTACTGATACCAACAGTGCACAACCCAACCACTAAGTCACCTGGCTCTCTTTACGCACTCGGTGGTTCACTCCACTCGACTCGTTTCGTTGCTGCCAGCCAGACCATGAGTCCAGACTGGCCACAAACCTTCTGTCAGTACTCAAGTACCCATGAGCCTTGTCGAGCCGAGCTAATAACGTCACTTCGTACTAGCTCTTTGACCATGGGAATGCAAGGTAAGCCCCTTATCAGCCCAACACAATTGGAGACTGTGCTGAAACACTGAATCTATGACCAGCCCGGTCTATTTAGATTGAACCGCTCCAAGTCAGCGCTACGAAGGTTCCACACCCACCTGCCGGCCACAATGGATAGCCTAATCACCTGTGAGTCCCGGAGCCTGTGAGCCAGCTCTTTGCGTGAGTCATGAGCGTCTTGGCTGATCCACTTGCTAAATCATGCCCGACAGATAGTGCCTCCAGCGGGGCCCCCCGCAAGACCTCCAGTGCCCAATAATGATGTACGCCCAGTTCAAGTAACAAGGCCATACCCTGAAATCTACTGTCACGGACTGGGCTCTCGTCTTTGTTGTCTCGAATGATTCGAATTTCGAGGAGCTTCCCAGTGCAAGGATAGATGTGCGCTCCTCCACGGCTGCAGCTAGTCCGCATCAGTGATCCTAGCCAAAGGACGCGAAGGACAGATGAACCCGAAGCGATATTCACTACATTGCAAGAAGGAGGGTGAGTTGGGTTGAAAGTTGAAGGTCGGACTGATCCTCACCAAGACGATCTGCTTTGTCTCAGCAGTGTCGTGCATCGTTAGTGTGAGACGAATGGTGGACAAGGTGGAGGATGGAAAACCGTTAGAGGACTCTTATATAACAAGATGCATGCTGACTATCTTGAAGGGGCGTTTGCCAAGTGACACAGGACGGATCGCATCTGCGAGGCCTGACGTAAACCTCTGAGCGTGCCTTGCATGCATCTTGCACCGTCGCCGCCTCCGCCATGAAGCGATGGATATCTTGCCTTGAGCGCCGTTCCGATGCGTGGAGTCGACATGACCCATGCATGGTTGCTGAAATCACACCGCCCTCTCGCTAGAAGCAATCGTCGCCAACCGAATCTTAGCCTTACCCCAAATCATTTGTGGGTCGAGGCAGTCATTCGTATCAGTCGGGTGAGCTTTGATGTTAAGCGCGGCTATAGCGGTGGGATCGGTTCCTCTGCGGAGGATACGAAGAAGAAGAACCCCGCAGCTCCACATTCAATAAGTGGAGAGTTCCTCACGACGTCGATCGTCGAACATGTACCAGTCCGAGGAGATGGCCATTGAGCTCGCAAACCTACCGCAAGGCTCGCCTCATTCTGCTATTCTCTTCCTGTTCTCGAACGCAAATCCGGTGGATGTACCTGTCACCCGACGAACAGGAGCCGTCGCTCTCGTCGACGATTAACACGATCAGTGGACCCGCGAATACAACCGCCCTGCAACAGAAGACTATCCCACGAGCGTGAAGATGAGCATCGCAATTTGGCAGGGTTGTCGAGGCAGAGGAAACATCGTTCATCCACTTCACGCGGAACCCGCGTAGGCGTCAGCATGTAGCTGTCCTACTACACCTACTACACGTGAATGGAGCGACTGTCGCCCCAGTCCCGAAGTCAAGGTCCTTGGCATGATTATCGACGATCAAATCACAGATTGGAAAGGCCACAAATCAAGGAATGAAAGCCATCCTTGCTCTCACGACTGCGTGTGGTACGCCCTTCGGCAGGTTAGCCGCTCTTATTTCCACATTTGTATCGGGGATTGATCATGCAGCAAGATTCTATTATTGCGGCGTGGATCGCACGGCCGCTCGAAGCCACCGAGCGAGTCACGTCGCAGGCGATCGTGGGCGCGTTCCGAAATGCAGCCCTCATCATCGCCGAGGCAGAGATGGGGATTGAACCCACTATCGTGCGCCTTCGAGCTCGCATCTTGAAGCATTGGATCATTTGCCATACTTTACCAAAGGGTCTCCTGGTTAAACAGTCCGACGATAAGTTCCTCGCCTTTCATTTCTCCGAGCCCCTCACTCACTTACACGAACAGTTCACACCTCGACCATTGGAATCACATTGGAATCACCCAGCTCCCTTACGCCGTTGATTTTTCGCCCTATTTTCAACTCGTATCTGCCAGCCAGGACGGAGGTCACAAGTCCAGACAACATCACAATATATCGTACGTATAAAAGCACTCACGAGCCTTGCCAGCTGAGCTGACCCCACTCAACTTCTCTTAGCTTCTTCGATCATGAGAACACGAGCAAGTCTTCTTGCGCAGGTATGTCCCCTGTCGGCCCCATACTAGTGAAGACTGTGCCCAGAAACCGGATCTTACGACCAGCCCAGTCTATATTCGACCGCCCCAGGCCAGCACAATAAAGATTGTTCACCTGTCAGCCAGCCACCAGGACATGTGAGTCAGAAGTCTTTTCTCTGATCTACTCACTAATACCATGTCAACAGAACATGCCTCCGGGTAAACCCCAAGCGAATCATCAAAGTCCCAGGCTATGCTAGACTGCCATCTTCCGGTCCCCCTTCGTACCAACTTCCATTTCATCAGTGTTTCAAACGCATCGGGGTTTTAGGCAGCATGCCCACAGCAAAGCTACAAGCACACTTCGCCAGGGCTACAGCTACAGCGAGCTGGTCTGGGGGTAATTCATTGGCACCACGTACGTCTGCTCGGTGCTAATACCCCAGAATAACTCTCATTGATTCAAAACCATGATCCTAGCCGGACGGTGGACGAGACCGAAGCGATATCCATCATGACGCAAGAACGAGAATGCGCTGGGTTGGCAGCTGGGGTTCACGCAGATCAACGTCAAGGCGATATATGAATTGTCCAAGTATTTTGTCGAGCATCGTTCATAACTTTTGAAGGGTCCTTTGTCTAGTGCGTCAACTCTGCGGCACATCTCACAGACGCTCGCATTCCCCAGCAACCCGCCTTGCATCCCACGAAGCCCCATGGGTCGACATTGACGGGGACTGAGGACCTGGAGTCGAACATGATGATATTTCTGACTGCTCGGAATTGGACGCGACTGCAGGATGTTTTGATTGGCAGGACAAGGCAACAATTCGCCAGATGGTCCCGGTGGCGCAGTCATTCCCTTGCTGCAAACATATTGAGCTCCCCAATTGACAACACTTTGAGATGTGGTCTCAAGATTGGCGCAAGCTCCGCGGCACGGAATCGGCCTTGCTGTGCTGGAAGACACGACATTGCACCCGCGGAGACAGTACCACCGAGCAATCCGTGATGCCAAGAGGCGACACTGCAAGGAGTCCCTAGTCAATCTCGACAACAACTGGAAAGCGGCGCGATGCCTCCAGCCGAGAGACCAATCCACGAAAACAGTCCCCACACTGTGCTCGGGACACTGTGCTCGGGCGGCAGGAGGATTAACGGTGACCAGGGAAAGGCCCACGCACTCTCTGAGATCCTCTTCCCTCGCTGTCCGAGATACAATAACTCTCGTCCTCACTGAGGATAAGGGGTGGTGGATACGACCTTCGTGCGCCTTTGAGCCCGCAATACAAAGTGTCGGAGCCTTTGTCATATTTTGCCAAACGACCACTCTTTTGGCTCGGCAGTCCCATGATAAGTGCTTTCATTTTTGATTTCTCCAAACCCTTTCTGTTACTGACACGAACAGTACACACCCCGGTCACCCGAACCAGTCAGCTCCCTTACAGGACTTCGTTCCGCTTCCAGCTCATGCCCGTTAGCCAGTGTTAAGGTCGCATGTCTAGACCACACCATAATATCCGAAAGTATGCAAGCACCTAGGAGCCTCGCCAAGCCGGGATGTCACTCTACTAGCTTCTTTGATCATGAGAACACAAGTATGTCTTCTTGCGCAGGTATATCTCCTGCATGGAAAATCCTGTGACTCTGCTGAAACGACAGATGCTATGTCAGCCCGGTCCATACACACTGAGTCGTCTGAAGTGAGCGGTACAGACATTTGACAGCACCCTTTATCAGCCACCATCTACTGCTGCCAAAGTCAATGAATATCTACCACAGCATGTGAGCCAACACCCCGTTCTCTGGTCAATTTCTAATATGAACTCCCACAGAACGTGCCTCACAGCAAGACCTCCAGGGCTCAGGAGGGCTCAGGATGATGATGCATACATACCTCGGTTCGATCTACACTGCCCGATTCTTGGTCCGGTTTTCAAACCCACGCCTACGTCGCCGTGTCACGATGCCAAAAATGGGCAGCGTGCCTGTAATTAAGGCTACAAGGATACGCCGCGACTGCTACAACTACAGCCAGATCGTGTGATATCATTCGTGGCCGATCTGGTACGTCTGCTCAGCGCTATTGCCCATCCATCGTCGACCGTGATCTTGGCTGAAAGGCAGACCAACCCAAAGCAAAATTATTATGCGGTAAAAACGAGGATGCGTTGGGTCGAAAGTTGGAAGTCGGGCTGATCCATGCCAAAGTGAGATCTGCGTTGTCCAAACGGTCTGCCGAGCATCATTAGAGCGAGCCAATGCTTGGACAAGATCAAAGATGAAGAATCATGAGTGGATCCCTCTACAATCAAATGCATGCTGACGTATCTTGAAGAGTCATATTGCATGCGCCGATAGGGCGTAAACACTGGCACGCGTCTTGCACAGTCTCGCGTCTTGCACAGCCTCACCGCCTTCACGTCGCGCTGGATCTTTACCTAGGCCACCCTCGTGCCAAACACTGCTGAGCGAGCGCGTCACAGTCAATGCTCGACTTTCTTCTTTCTGGTCCTGCCCGACGATCAGCATTTTGGCAGACCGTGATTGGCAGACCATAATGGGAAACTTGTTCCCAGCGGTCCATCCGAATTTTGACGTCCTCGAAAATAACACGCTGTCTTTCACCCAATAGTCGTAGTGGGTGGGCATTTCGCACTAACACCGAGTGACATTCTTGCTCACAACAAGTAGCTCACTAGGGCGGACCTTCTTATCCTTTCCGCGAAGCGATGTCTACCCGCCGACTGACCGATACCTACCGATCTCCCGGGCCGTCCTCTGCAGGAGCTTAGCGACTGTGCATTCCAGCGTGTCTTCCGCTCGGCCTTTGCGATGGCGTGGATATCTATGCCAGCGGGTGCAGTCCCCAGATTGTGACACAAATTTATGATTGACTTGAGACGAAACGTGTGACTTCGGGAGAAGTTTAACACGGAAGATCACCTCATTCAATGAGATCTATGATGTATACACCCACTTCAATGGGCCACTTGCTATACTATTCCAAAATGCGCCGTCTCTCATGGCGTCGATCAAATTCCGGTCCTGCCAGAGCCGTCCAAATTGGAATGGATCCCTCCGATTCCTGTTGTCTTTTGAGCCAAAAGGTACACCTTCATCTCCCCATTGACTTAACGCTCGGACGAAGTCGATCGTGACGTCCACTAGAGAAGATTAAATCGCTGACATTGTATTCGAGTCTGTGTAGGATTTACTGTACCGAACAACCAAGGACAAGCCATTGTCACTAACAGGATGCCGCATAATAGCTATAGTGTAGTGAAACATAAGCGTCGAGCTGTTGAAAGATTTCTTGAATTGCATCTTGAAAAGCGCATGTCGTCGATGAGAATATTTCTTCGCAGTGGAATATTGTTCGGTTGAATTTGAGTTGACTCAAACGAAGAACAATCACAACAGAAACTCCTCAGTTTTCCGGTTTGTGTGACTGGACCGCAAGATTTAGTGATAAACCGAAATTATGCTAAAAAGGCGTCCGAGTAGCTATTGAAAGCGTACATATGATCACTTTCTATGAACGAAGGTCCAAGATTTTCGACCCTATGTGAATTCACCTTGCATTAAAATATTACCATAAGATCACAAAAAATGACTTGCGTACTTGAAGTGCCTGTGTTCATAAATGTATGATTGAGTTGCGAGGCTGGGGTGGCGGCTAAGAACACCCCAGAGGAAATCTCAACAGAGCTTGTCAATGTATCTGTTTCGGTCTCCACGGAAGGGACTGCTTTTCATCACTGTTTAGGATTTCGCTCTGCGTTTCGCATCGTGCAAAGCCTATCAAAGGTCTTTTCAACTTGATTTTCAAGCCATTCCTGTTTGTGGTCGTAGTAAAGACACATATGTTCGGATCCAATACGACCCCTGCACCTTGGACGGTGAAGAAAAGGTACCAAGCCATAATCGTAAGCGTTGATTGGATGCTAAGTACGAGGGTTGCGGTAACTGCGACCGTGCCGAGAAGAAATAGGACGACCACGTAGGACACCATGGAATAGAGCCGAGTATAATGTGTTTGTAACATATTCAGGCTTTAGAGTAGACAAGATAGAAGCAACAGCGCAAAGCTCAATCCGAGAAAATCATAAATTGGAGGAGGTAATGGAGAGCATGGGCAGCATGAAAATCTTGAAATGATCCTTTCAGAATTATTGGAAGAATTTGCGGGTCGAGAAATAATGCGTGACTAAGACTAGCAAATAGTTACATGAGCCATATCGTTTTAAAATAGAAAATTTTTCTTGCACAGATGCAGCGTCTTCTTAAATCAAGTAAAAAGAAGATGATGCCATTATAGGAGCATGTTCCGTCTTTGAGTCTTGCAAGACGCACATACGGATCTGCGGAGTAACTGCGCTTGTCGTCATCATTTCGTAAACTATGTGCTGTAAAGCAGGGATACGTTCTCATATCCGTAGTAAACGAAACTCTATGGTTTCCTTTAGCATAATCCTCTTTCCAAAATCTTATAATGCACCGGCGGTAGTTACGGTCTCTGCCTTCTTGGAGATTTTAGTATTCATACATGGTGTTTCAAATTCAAAATGACGCGCAATGCACAAGACAAGCAAGAGTATAAGCTGCTAGTTATGGCGGGACCATCATACGAAGAGTCGACTCATCGGATCGTTACAGTCAACGATCCCGAACCATTTTTTATCGACGGTGCTCATATGTCGATTCAGTTGCATGTCAGAATAATGGATTTCGAAGGACTGCCCTCTCAATCTCCTAAAACCTCTGTTTACTTCGATCATGAAAAACACTTGAGAGACTTTTACTCGATTGCTTTTTCATTTATTCCGAAGAAAACTATCAACTCGAAAGATCTCGTATGGGGCAATGACTTCGACCATCCAATTCGCGATCAACTACCACCAGGCTTCAATATCGCCTACAAGACTGCGAAAACGTTTATAGACCCGGGAATTGATTGCGATGCTTACTCGAACCGACCGTGGTCCTATGGCCCGGCTCTGAGTTGTTTTTTTGTGTTTCGAGTTGGTGAGCATCAACCCCAGGTACCGAACGGTGGCGGGTCACAGAGATCACTTGAAATTTTGTCGACCGCAGCTGAGCGACCTGTTGTTGAAGAGGGGGGGGGATGGTGACGGGTATGCAATTCGTCAGGGTCTAAGGATCCCATCAGACTCAAATGGCCGTAGGAAATATTTCCTTTCTCTTCAGCCTTGAGAATGGACGCGCGTATTTTGCCGACTTTTACAACCCATATTTTGACCCAAACCGTGTAGTCCTCAAGCTACCCGGAATCAAGATCAAAGTACTGAAGTATGTGAGTGAGAAAGCCCACACGCTTCGCTACGTGTTCAAAGACCGCCACAAAGAAGAAGTGTATCTTGTTGTTGTATTTAAACTTATCTTCAAAGAAGAATCGGCGAACCTAATACCTAAGCCATGACGATTTTGCCGAATACAATTTGTCTCAATCTCTAGTCGTCAATCTCATCAGCCCAACTCTCGAGGTAGAGGATAATCTTTCTGTGCTGGAGGTGTGAACAGTTCGTGTCTTAGGTATTCAGCATCCGACGCTTCCGTCACTTTGCTAATGTCAGTACAATGTTCTACTAAAGGTCTGACACGAATAATCTGAGGTAAGTACCCTCGTACTCTTATTGTTTATTGTTTTACTCCTCGCTGTTGCACGTACATTTATTTCTCTTAAGTCGTGATCGAGGTGAGAGTTCATTGCTCGCGCGATTAGGGGGATGGGGGGAGCAGGGTGCTGGACCTCTCACTACAGTTACACAAACACCTGGAGACCTGATTTATAGCATATGAATGTCACTTAGCTTCAAATTCTGGTAGTGACCGAATTGGCGCAGACCGGTTATTCCAAAAGAAAAGAGGGCAATATTCAAGTTATTCATGGATGGGGTAAAGCGCATCAACTGGGCAACTGGATTTGGTACTAAAATTTTGGCGTTGCTTAATTGCCGGAACCTGGTCAGATAATTTAACATTATTGACCGAGAAACAAGGAATTATCATGTGTTACCGCTATAATACTGTCAGCAGTAACTATGGCACATTCACGCTCAGCCTGACTGGTTCTTATTTAATGCCGCAGAACCTTTATGATTGTGCGGCGTTGCCTGGGTCTGTTTGTCTTACCAGTCCAGGCGGGTAGCACGACCCGCGATCAATCTCCGAGGGGCAAATCCCATTAATCGTCATAAGGAAAGTGAAATTAAGCAGGCCGGCTGCTCGTCCAAGTAAGGGGCTCTAAACTGCCTGGGAATTCGGTGGCTACGTAATTCCTACGTTTCCGTTTCTGCTAAGCCGTGCTAAGGCCCCGTCCTAGGACAAACCCATGATTCTGCTGTTGCTCATGAATTGCCTGCCTGAAATACACCGGTGAAAATTAATATATCCTGGAAGATGCTATCCAGACAGAGCAGTCTCTTCATCAGTGACCCAAACCGCTGGTGTTTTAATAGACAAGGAACGGTACATAGGAATACTATCGGCAAGTCACATGTTGGTCGAAGTGATCACAGGAGACAGAAACGGAGGCGTGCGAGTACCGAGTACGACTACGCAGAAAGGGAACAATACGGACAGATCAATATGATGTATTGTGAGGGAGTTGGTTGTCGTGGGGAGGAAAAAGGGAAAGAAAGGACAAGAGAGAGAAGCCCTGATCAACATAACGGAGGGATTGACTGGTCTCGCAACAAATAGCATGTCGACCAAATGCTATATATACTTGTACTTCTACTCATCCTAATGCATAGGTCGTAGCTGAGTGCTTACCAGGGACAGCTAGCTATGTTTGAGGAACATCATGACGCGCATGTCACCTTAGAAACCAGGTATATGTCAGTTTACTGTATTGAGTCTTCGGATAAAGAAGCCATAATCTGTAGATGGGATGGAGCTGTTCAGGATTACGGGGGACAAGATGCAGCCGAACTTTCAGAAACTGTCAGAACCCGTATCTCAAAATCAGTTTGAGTGTAACGCAATCCAAATAACTGAGCACAGCCTTGACTCCCAGTCACCCAAAAATCGGCAGGTGTATGTATGTTTGCACACACGACGAGAGGCTCGGGAAATTAAATCTTGTGGCGTGAAATCACTATGCGGGAGATTCAAGCATCAAGTAATGCTACAATTACTGGAAATATTACTTAATGGGAAATGCAACGTCTGATTTACATTCGTGTCAAATCTGAATGTAATGTTTTCCGTACGGAGGAGATGCTTTTTGGTGTGTGTTGCATGGGCGGGGGATTACGTGGAATTTCCAACGGTCGTTGGCGGCATTCGAAACGCGAAGCACCTATCACTACGAGCGATACTCACTGTGACCAGTTAGCTGTGCGTAACACGTTAGCCATCTTGCCACAGGGCTGTATTTGGTGTCTAAGTTGGTAAAGAACAAGGCCTGGAAGCCTCAAAATTACTGTTACTGGTATACAACGTCTTATCGGATAAACTTCTTGCTGATCAGAATTAACCATTTGGACACAAGGTTTGGCTGATACATATTCTAAAAGAGTTAACGTCGGAGGGACGTGCGGTCTGACATCAGTGAGGGGCGTACTTCTCGTCAAAGTCCGGAAATTTTTCGAATTAAATTTGCCGGGAACGGGCAGCAAACCGTGTCTCTGTCTCTTATCAAGTTGAGGGCCGAGCTCAGCTGTCCCCCAAGGTGGCATGTGGACCACTGTCCGGTTGTGCCACAAAAACTTGACTTCTCGATCCACTAACGGATCCACCCAAAGTCAGAATCCGAATTACATACGTGTTACAGTTACCCTGGTCTAAATGACTCAGTAGTATGTTGGCGTTAGTAATAAATAATGTGAACGGGCCAAGAACTAATTACCCTAATCCAGTTTTACAACTAATCGGGCAAGATCAGTCGAGTTTGCAAGGGAAACTACGCAAATATACGTCATACGGTGGCCTCCGATAACGGCTACAAGTCTGCTGTAGCTACAAGGGACATTTGCCATTTGCGAACCGTTGCTAGTTTGGAGCGGCCTATTCTACCCACTTGTTTTGCGCGTCCTGTTTCCATATTCCTGTTTTTTGAAAGCTACGCTTGGAACACTCATCATTCATTGCTATCAATTCTGGAAGCTATTAGTCGGGAGGTGGTGTGAGTGGGTCCTATCCTAAGCGGACCCCGGTAGATCCATTCTTGATACCACAGTGCTAATTCATGGTTGCTCGCCAGGCCGTAATCAGTCACTATCTTAGGTATACTTAAAGTAGCCACACCCAGTCAGCCATTGCCTCGCCGGCCTGTACAAACACACGGAGCAATATGGACCTCCTCAACACCTTGATCAACTGGGTCTACCAGATCATTCAGCTATTCATCGCTAAGATTTTTGCCTCAAGTCCCCGCCAACCGCAACCAAAATTGTATAGCCCTCGCATCGCAGTCATTGGAGCTGGTATCACAGGGGTGTCATGTGCTGCTCACTGTATTGGTCATGGTTTCGACGTTACCCTGTTCGAGGCCAATGATCGTGAGCACTTGGGCGGAATCTGGAGCGTGGGTCAATGATTCCTCCTTGTTGGACAGGTGTTTCAGCAGCTGATATTGCGTTCGTCCAACAGCAAGTGAACAGCACGTCTAGTCTGCAGATCCACAGCGTTATGTATCGATTCCATCCATCCGTTCGCTTCAAGCGGGGCTACCCAGACCGGGAAGGGATCGTCAGAGAGGTCACGCATCTATGGGAACGCTATGGGTTGCAGAAGGAGACCAAATTCAACTCGAAGGTCGAGAGCGTCTGGCATGATAAGGGAAGTGGAAAGTGGTACGTTCAGGACCCGTCTAACGGGGAATTCGATGGGATAATTGCCGCTGTTGGCACCTGCGGCGACCCCAAGGTCCCGCATATTCCCGGCCAAGAGAACTTTCAGGGTCAAATATATCATTCGTCGCACCTTACTGGCAAAGACCTCAAGGACAAACGCCTACTCGTAATTGGCGGTGGAGCTAGCGCTATCGAGGCGGTGGAATTTGCCATATCACAGCAGGCTTCGAAGACGAGTATACTTGCCCGGGTGAGTTTAACGATTTCGACCCCAACTACAATTTACGAAGGTCGCTCATAGGCTTAACAGACGAACAAATGGGTCATTCCTCGCAATCCTTTTATTGATGGCTTGCTGGCGCTAAATGTTTTCGGCGAAGAGACTAGTCTAGGATGGGTGCCCGAATGGCTTCTAAAAAGGTTCTTCTATCGTGACCTACAGGATCTAGCACCAGCCAATGCCGGCCTATACACAGAGACGCCCATGGTCAACGATGAAATTCTTAAGCAAATTCGATCCGGGCGGATTGAATGGCTGCGCGGTGATATCAAAGAGTTCAAGGAGAAGGGTATATTGTTCAACCATCGAGAGAAAGGCATTCCCAAAGGCGGCCCGGGGCGCGAAGAGCTGATCGAGGGCGACATTTGTGTTATGGCAACAGGGTTTCACCGACCCAGCCTAGCGTTCTTACCTAAGCGATGCTTCGATTCTCCATACAGTCCCCCCAACTGGTTTCTCCAGGCTTTTCCCCCGGGATATTCGGATATATGTGCAAATAACTGCACCTACGTCAACGCAATTGGCACAGTGGGGAATATCCATATCGGCCTCTATACTCGTTTGCTCCTGATGTTCATTGTTGACCCCAGTACCAGGCCATCCCCGGCTTGGATGCGTGCTTGGGTTGATTGGACGCGGTCTTTGAAAGAAGGAGCCCCTGGGGGAGCACTAGAGTTCTTTACTTATAGTGAGCTTGTGTGGTGGATAGTGCTTAGCCTTATGTCGAATCCCTTTCGGTGGAAGTGGATGGTTTTCGTGCTTGCCGGCTGGGGTGATCCACTGCCGCCAAACGGGACGCATCAGAATGACCAGAGATCTAATATGTTTGCGGATGCTGACGGCTCTGCGAAACAAGCAAAGATATCAAATCAAGACCACGACACAACCGCATGAGACAAAGCAAAGAGGAAAGGCGATGGCCAAAAAATGACTGTGGGTCTGACACTCACACTAAGGAGAACGGCTTTGTGCATGATGATAATCAGAACGTCGCTTAAATGATGCATGAAAAGTAATGGTAGTGTCAGCCTTCGCTGCTTGAGCATATGATGCCCTGCAAGCTACTGAACCGAGCTAGTGGGATTTGTACACCGTGGATTTGCATGTCGGCCAACTTAATATAACTCAGCCGAGCTATAGCGGTCAAGGGACATTCAAACCGACTTCTAATGTGTAAGTTAAGATAACGAAATGTACGAAGGTAGAAGACCGTCGCCGACGGTTAGGGGCCTACTAATTTTTAACTTGGAAAGTCCGTCGAAGCTATGCGTAGTCATCGCTGTCCGAATCCTTGCCTTCTTGTAATAATGCCGAATTCGGAGAATTGTGCAAGGTCATCATTGTCCCCAGCTGCCGGGGTACACGAAGTTTGATCCGGATGTCATTTTGCCTTGGGACACTCCTTGTAAAATTGAAACCACGTTGGCTTCCTAGTCTGCTGGGCGTCTTCTTAGCTTAAACTCAGCGGGAGATTCCCATTAGTGTAATCTTTACATAAACTACAGCGACTGAACGCTTTGCTGGCCTGGTTACTGACCCAGCTTTCAGATGAGCGAATATAGAGTTATTCGACAAGCCTGTGGAGAACACTGCAGCATTCCGAATAATATGCTATTAGTATGGCTAAACGAAATACTTATCTTTGTGTAAAAGCCCATCAGCTTCACCGCGCTCTTCGTCATCAGTATTGCTGATCTTTTGATGGCGTCTTCAGAATCAGGCGGGAGTACCCCACTATGGCTGTCTTCGAATTTATCTTAATTCAGGCCTCAGTCGTCCATATCACAATCTATGATATAGGCTTGCCCCCAACCACAGAAACATCGATACAAGAAATTGTACACCCTTCGGTACTGAACTTATACATAGCTTCCAAACAGCTCCTTTCATAGTGAAATATTTCTTCCTAAGGTACAGCCACGCATCAGTGCAAACCTTGTGATAAATATGGTTGCAATGCAGCCGCCGATAATCAGGAAATGGGCCAAGCCGGCCAGACAAGGTGGACAAATATTCCGAAGCCCTTCTGCGGTACTTCAGTAGAGAGTTTGCCAACAGGGTGCATTATCTGCGCTTGTATTACTATGTCGTATTTTGGAACACTGCATTGTCTTTAAAAACAGGGATCAATCAGGTAATGCACTATGCATTTCAATGAAGATTTGTTGATGTCCACTCAGTCATGACCAGCTACGTATATACAAAGATTTGTTAGGCAGTTCTAGTCTTGTTCATCTTGTTCATCCAAATCCAAGATTTTGCCCTGCACTTGGCGGTCGCGGCATCTCCCACTGCCCTGATCAGCTTGCGCCAGATCCGGATTTTGTTCTGACAGACGAGTCTATTTGCCTTCGTTTATTCTTGCAGGAAAAGCCGTCAAACAAGAGTTTACCTTCACGTGGCCATTGCTTTTTCGGGTGCCGGCCGCGAACGATGAGCGAAGGCGATGATGTTGTTTGGGCAACGGTAATTTTCACTCCGGTAGATAGGGTTGTGATCAACCCAAATAAAACTTTTGCTGCATATTCCCGGGTGCAACATTCTTGTTTGTTGCTGGCGGAATTGGAACCTGGGCCAGGCAAAGAGGAAAGCGAGGTTGTTGCTGTCTACTTGCTCGCTATATTTAATATTGAGCGAGACCGACTGCGGGGTATCCTCTGGATCGCTTTTCGCACTCATTTTGGCATTTTCCGCCAGTCGTTTATGGCCTCGCTTAATGATCATTTTGGCTGAGCCCTCTCCCAACGAGTCTATGGTAGATATAGAGAGCTTGCTCTCAAGGATCGGGATGTGGCCTCTCCTCGCCTTGTCATAACATAGCATATGGACTGAGGAAGAGTGACAACTCCTGTGGTCCGAAACATGTTGGAGCGGTAAAAGACTAGATCCAAACCCCTTTCCGGTGCTCTATGTTTGGGTTCGGACTCCCGATAGGCACTTTCAAGCAACTAGAAGTTTCCAAATAGGCGAGTGGAAATATCAATCATTGCGGATGGCTGCATTGAATAACCGAGCAGCACATGGGGTTGACAAGTGGGTGTGAAGCACATTAGCCTCGCGTAGTCAACCCTCCTTTCTGTGGCGCATCGGGTTCGCTTTGAATGTCATTATATTTGAGGTTTCCTGGCTCTTGGGGCACGGCAAGGATGCCGGGTATAGCCAAAAAAGGCAGCATATCGGAAGCACTATCCACACCCGGAACCTGGTAAAATGCCGTCGTGTGCGTAGTTGCCTGGTGGAAGCGATAACAGGTCGTGTCATAGGATGAGTGGCAGGGTCGCGCAGCCGTCGAGCAAGTAAAAACCGGTGTCAAAAAGAAAGGGACAGTAGAAGAGGTTGGAGATGAAGGCAGGTGGTTTAAAACGCTACTCCTTCCCACACTATTTGTGAGTTGTCGAGCACTAACCTGGCGCTGAGAAGCACTCGGGCGTCATGCTTGTACCGGTGCATGCTAAGAGGAGAGAGGATTGAATATAAGTCACGTAACTCACAGATATGAGAAGATGATGTCAATCGGAGTAACAAACTTTATGAGGCGGCTAGGCATGAAGGGAGACACGAAGGCTGGAAGGAAGAAGGCAACCGACATCGTTGACTGCAGCCTTGTCAGAGACTCGAACCGTCTGATGGCATTTGACGAATGCAAAATTGACCTACAATAACCTCTTGATAGATAGTGTGCTCCCCTTTTGGCCAGTTGTGCATAAAGTACGACGTGATTCCCATCACAATGACAGCGCTTGACCATTGCATGAAACGTGTAAGAATTGTGAGTGGCACAGAGACGGATGTTAGGGGCATTATAGCGGTTTTGTAATTTCTTCTGAATACGTTTTCTTCAATATATGATTGTCACACTGGCTTGAGCGGTGAACTTGCTGCAAATACATTCAGAAAAGATAGTGTAAAAGCTTTTATTGGTGGAAAAGATTTCCATATATATATTGTTGCATGGTGACCGATATAGCTACTTATACGTCAGAATTGTTTCATGATACTCAGAGCTCTACAGAGCTTGATTTAATACACGGTTGACCAAGTTTATTTGCTGCATCCACCGGGAAATATCTGCTTCCAAAGTTTACCTTGGTTTTGTCCCCATGGTACAGGGCTGCTTATGCAGCTCTTGCTAAATTTGACCGGGTGATGAAACCAGATGTCCCAGTAGTCATTAAAAAGCGCCGATTGTACAGTTGTTACCGTGCAAATGATGGGCTTTTGCCCAACTGAGTTCGTGCTTTGCGCATTTTATACTGCCATCTGGTATAGTCGACGATGTCAGGCTCAAGCTTATGGTTTGCTGCTCCTACCACGGAAACCCGACTAGAACTGGAAACAACGAAAAAAAGCATTTTGTTCTCCAATAGTGCTTAAGGTTTGGCTATTCTGTTATGGCCGGTCTCTAATATAAGAATTTATCTACAATAAAATCTTACTGCGGAGAAGTTCGCCAATGACATCTGATCATTTCTGCTTCCACTTTATATTGAGCGAATTTGAAATACGTCATTAACGTCAATGCAACCACCAACTGGGCACATACACGTCCGTGACAAGAGATACCCTCAACAATATTCCTGTTAGAGGGCGGAATGGGAAGAACTGTACAACATGATCAGATGGACCCCAACTTAGAGAATCGGTGGTCCTAAGCACCGCTGTCGCTGGCAGCACAAGGGGCCCCTCTACCTGCGGTCGATGCGCTTTTGGCGGATAGGAGACTATTGTCATGCAGCGCAATAACAGCGCTTAGCTTTGCAACAAGCCACTCTGTTCGGAGGGCAATTCAGAGCAAGATCGATGATTTCGGCATTCATCAGGGATCAAGCCCAGCCCGCGGCGAATGAATGGTGCCTTTCTATGGCCAACACTAGGTGGGCGGCTGGGCGGCTGGGCGACTCATAACGCTGAACTGGTGGAACCTTTGCACTTTCTACTTAAGATCTGGTACAAACATACCACAACGCTTATTGTGTTCATGCTCGCTATCGGAGATCCGTTATGTATTGCTTGCCACAAGAGTCGACCTTTAATAAGCGAGTGGCTGCTCGTCCCATCTACACAGGTACACGGCCAAGCAGGATCACTGCGATGCGTTCTGCTCCGAATATTCTCGTCAAAGCTTGTGCATTCCTTGGCTTCTGCATCACTGCCACAGGTACTGCAATTTTTAGTTTTTTCCTATACGATTCGTACACTTACCGTGGAGATCTAAGCGCTGCAAATATTTGTGTGCCGAAGTCGGCAATTGAACCTCGGCATGGAGGGCCCAAGAATTTACCCATCGCAGACCATCTGATGTGAGAATACGATAGTGAAGGAATAGTAGAGCAGAGTGGTAAGCCAAGGCTGGTGATTCTTGGTACGGGATGGGGTAGCATCGCTCTGCTCAAGAGACTTCGACCTGGTGATTACCATGTTACTGTGATCTCTCCAACCAACTATTTTCTATTCACCCCTATGCTGCCATCTGCAACAATGGGCACCACCGGACTTCGATCGCTGGTGGAGCCGGTAAGACGCATTGTTAAGCGGCTTCATGGGCATTTCTTGAAGGCTACGGCAGATGACGTACTCTTGTCTGAGTGTTTAGTGGAAGTCTCCCAACCGGACACGAATGGCGAGCTACAACAGTTTTATGTCCCTTATGATAAACTAGTCGTCGCCGTCGGTACGTTATGTGCATCCATTTGAGTATGCTTGGCTAAAGTCCTACTAGGTTGCGAAGCAAACCCGCACGGCGTCAAGGGACTGAAGTATTGTCATTTCCTAAGTCAATCGATGACGCACGTGACATTAGAAACAAAGTACTCAACAATATAGAGCTGGCCTGCCTTCCAACAACTAGGGATGAGGAGCGTAAGCGGCTTTTGTCGTTCCTGATCTGTGGCGGCGGACCAACTGGTGTTGAGTTCGCTGCGGAATTATTCGACTTGCTCAGCGAAGATTTGGGTTACTCGTTCCCAAAAGCTTTGAGGAACGAAATTTCAGTCCACGTAATCCAGAGCCGGGCCCACATTCTTAACACATACGATGAAGCTATTTCCAAGTACACCGAGGTAAGTCTCTCCTTGATAATTCGGATCGCGGCTAATAGAGCCACGCGAAGAAGCACTTTGCTCGCGATAGCATAAATGTTTTAGTCGACGCGCGTGTAAATGAGGTCCAGAAAGATAAAGTCTTGCTTACGCAAACGGAAGATGAGCATTCGGTACTGAAGGAAATCGCTATGGGCTTCTGCCTATGGTCAACTGGTGTCTGTAAGTGTCGCATGTTTATTTCATAATTGCAGTTGGCTTAGTTGTGGTTGCATGTAGCACGCGCGAAGCTTTGCAAGAAGCTCTCAGACAAACTTCCGGAGCAAAACAACAAACGCGCTTTAGAAACTGATCCATATCTACGCCTTATTGGATCTTCATCGGGTGAAGTATATGCTATTGGTGACTGCTCGACTGTTCAGAATGATCTTGCAAGCCATATTGTTTCCTTCTTGCGCACAATATCATGGGAGAAAGGCAAAGATCCTGAGAAAACGCTTCTAACCTTCAAAGAACGGACAGCTGTTGCCAGGCTGGTTAAGGAACGCTTTCCGCAAGCTGACAATCATCTACGCCATTTAGATAAACTATTCGAACAGTATGAAAAGGATCACACAGGCATGCTTGGATATGCCGAATTGCACCAGCTCCTCCACCACATCGATACGAAGCTTACTTCCCTTCCAGCCACAGCCCAGCGTGCAAACCAGCAAGGTGTATGTATACCTTGGAAGGAAGCTATCCGAAATTGCGAGGGCCTCTTCATACCCTAACACTAACCTGGAACATGACAGTATTGAAGAGAAGCTGTGCAAGCCGTTCCGTTATAAACACCTCGGCAGTCTAGCGTATATTGGCAATGCAGCTGTCTTCAACATTGGCGGATATGACATAACGGGTGGCATTCTGGCAGTATATCTGTGGCGGAGCGTCTATCTCGCGCAAAGCGTTGGGTTACGGACCAAGTGTATGTTGGCTGTGGGTTGGGTCAAGAGAGGCTTGTTCGGAAGAGGTAAATTCGGCTCTTTTCCTTAAATTTTGTTGCTCTCTGTCCGATGAATATAGATTGACTCTTTTCGGATAGATCTGATGAACGTCTGATATGAAAAAACTGCCAAAGAGAAGTCGCACATTGCTTTTGTATTTATTCTTGGTTATACGACTCGTCTCCACACGTGTTCGCCGGTACAGAATGTGGTAGACTGTACTATAAAGGAAACATAGGAATTACGTACCCACCCTAATCGTGTGATACTACTACTGCGTCTTTTAGATCAGTGACCTTGAAGAAATTTGCCAAGGTTCGCATATGCAATTCGAAGTTTATGAGTTCGGGAACTACGATCTTATCACTTCAGCCATGTCCTAGGCGATCCAACACGTAGACTTCGTGTTCTCGGTCCACTAAAGGGTTGACGATCTATATTAAGACGAATGAGCCATTATACTAGCAGGGTTCATCGCAGACGCGTTCAACTTACGTTTCTCCTCATAAAGTCCCAGCTTGGGTTCCCGTGAAGGAAAACGATAGGCCGACAACTTGCTCTTTGATACCCAGTGAGATCACCAATATAGTGGGGACGCAGATGAGCGTAGCGTGCAGGGGGCGCCGCACACAGTTAGACCTTGACATAACCCGCGGGTTACCCATCACGGGTCTACCCAAAACCCGTAATGGGTCGGGTTCGGGTCTGCGTCTTGAACCCGCGGGTTGGGTTCGGGTCCTAAGCCTCAACCCGTCCGGGTTTTACCCGAACCCGCGGGTTTATAAACAGTGCAAACAAGCTGGATCTCGTGGCGTGCATAATTTATGCAATATCAAGCTGTATCTTTGAGTATTCTAATTACGGGTAAAGCTGCAAGGTTGCGAGGGATTTAAATATTCATTTTAATCGCTTATTACTTTAGTATTCTATAAACCGATCATCATCACATCTTGGACGCTTTCGAATCCTCCCTGAAACTCGCATTTGGGTGTCTGGAAGGGGAAGATTTGCCTCATCATCAGACTCCATACCTCCTTGGGCTTCTACGGTATTAGACACTCTACTTTGCTGCCGCTTTTCTCCAACACCCTGTGGGGCAGTCTGAGTGAGAGCTAAGTCTTGAGATCCCACTGCATCATCTTCTTCATCGTCACTGATAGGGTCAAGAGTGTCCTTAAGGAGACCTGCATCCTTCTCTTCCTGAATCGCTTCAATCTCTTGATGCGAGAGATATTCCTCCTGTAGAGCCAGATCTTCGGATTCTATATCGAACTTTGTTGTGAATTTATACATCATGAGTTCCTGGATTGTTGTCGCGCGTAGTGACCCTCGACGATAGTGGCATATATTACGGGCAGAGTTAAAGAGATGTTCAACGCCAGCACCAGTCGCCGGGATCGAAAGAATATCCCGTGCGAGGCTTGCAAGGGCTGGATACTCGTACTGATGCTCTTTCCACCAAGCTCGGATCGACTTTGGAGTAACCGTGCCTATACTGGGGGTCAATAAAGATGCATAAGTATCTAGAATGTACAGTACCGACCTGCGTCAAGATATTTACTCAGCTCATCTTGCTGATGTGCCTGTGTTGACGCGCCTGGCTGAATCATCATGTCGAGGTTGATCTCGCTTCCCTCATCTTCACTATCCGGATCCGGGGTCTTCCCACGACTATTTTGATATCGTTGACTGTAAGGCTCAAAGTACCCTACGCAGCTCTCCCGATACCGCGAAGCCCAGTCTACATCCTCTTCTGCCCAGTCCTTGAAGAACTGGAGCTTGTGCTGTGGGGCAAGGATCGTTCCAATTGCCAAAAGATCACCGTGGATATCGTCTGCCTTGCTATAGTAGTATGCAAGCTTATCCTTGGCCGCATAAAGGGCAGCGAGCATGACCTTCTTCCATGGCACCTTCTTTCGTTGGAGCTGCCCAATCGACTTTTCCAGATGGTCAAAAAGCATGTTAAAGATGCCGAACACTAGATGAAGAGTCACATCCTTTGTCTTCGACAGTGCGGTGGTGAACTTGAAAAATGGGCGAGTAATCCACAGGAGGTAGTCAATCTGACGCCATTGCTCCTGAACCAACATCAAATGTGACTGTCCATACTTCAAGCAATACTGATCAAAGATGAAACGTAGCCGCTTAGCACGTCGAAGCATTAAAAACGTTGAATTCCAACGTGTCCGAACATCTTGGATCGGTACAAGCTTAGGCGCTCCAGTTTGGAGCTCGCAAAATTGTTCTCGGCGCTGCGGGCTGGCATTGACAAAGATAGCTAAGCGCCGAACCTTGTAAATGTTTAGTTAGCTGAGCACCAGTAACGTGGGGTTGACGTACTTTATTCAGGGTATCAATGATCGCTGCTTGCTGCGGTCTGTTGCGGGGAGACTGTTCTTGAGGGTCGTACCAGTCTTTCTGCGCAAGGTCATTCTTTGGGTCCGCTTTCATTTGCCCAAGAAGCTGCTTTAGACTATGCTGAATTACATGGGCAAGGCAAGGGACTCGAATGACTGTGATCCCCTCACCAAGGTTGAGCGATTGGATAGCGTCTTGGATGCTTTCCATCAAGGTATTGTTGTTGGATGCATTATCCGTGGTGATTGCCAGCACTCGATCAGCAATCCTATGCTGTTTGAGGAGATCCATGACAACTACACTAAGGTTCATACCTGTATGTGTCCCGGTCAGAGGCTCAAATCCAAGGTGCATCTCCCGATAGTCCCAGTTGTCATCAATAAAGTAGCCAGTGACCGCCATAAATGCCTGCTGGAACGGAGAAGTCCAACAATCTAGAGCAAGTGATATCTTGGCCCCTTTTGGCAGCCTAGACAGAGCTTCACGCTGACGAGTAGCGACGCTCGCACTAATTCGACGCCGTGCAGTCTTTGGACTGAGAAGCTCTAGTCTAGAAGTCATACGCTGAGCCATCGTAATCAACTCGCAAAATCCAGGATGGCCCAGTAATCGAAATGGCAGTTGAGATTCGGTGAGAAAGCGAATTTGCGCTGCTTCCCAGGAATCCTGCGAGATTGCTGCCAAACCCGAAGAGGACAATCCCTACATGTAGTCATGCAGTTAGTGCGTGTTTCGAGTTGTTAATCTCATACTATCGTACCTGTGGTTGCATAAAGTCCTTGATACTTGCGCTCTTCACTTTCCTCTGGCATCCAGACCCTTTGACATGCTTGACCATGGTAGATGTCCCATTTCCAAGCTATGGATGATCCAGGACTGCCTTGCACTGCTTGCATGCAACCTTTGGTTTCCCATCTTTAGCGTTTGCCACTTGGCCAAAGTGTTTCCAGACATCCGATGATTGTCGGGCATCCCAGTTGATCCGTCCTTTCTTCTTTTGGGCGTCCATCCTTCCATAGCTGGTCTGGAACCACCAGTCGGTGTATTCTTCAGATTCATTTCCCATCTTTGTATAAAGTACGTAGGTAGTAATACGATCGGGACAGATTGTCTGGAGGGACAATGGAATCGGAGGCGGCGGTCGCAATGGTCGAGCAAGGCTAGCTTCTATAGCATCGGTGATCGATGGTCTCCCTGGATTGAAGTTTGGCGGTGAGAAGAAATGGTTAGGTGGAAAACTTTCCGATTGAAGGGCGGGAAAGGTATCAACAGTATCGTCATCGCATATAGAGGATGTGTATACATCGGAGAAATGGGATAGTTGGCTCTGAGACATGGTGATAATACAAGTGTAAGATGGCGGTTAGAAGAACGCTGGAAAGGAGAAAGACTCACAGGATATACGCTGAGGTGGTGTTTAGGGGAGGTGAAACGCAATAATGGACATGGGTGTTGTTCTTGACTTGGAAAGCCGACTGGAATACAATGATCTATCAGAAATGGCAAGGATTCACAGCTCCTAGCCACTCTGATTGGTGAGGCTGACGAGTAACCCGCGGGTTACCCTTTGAGAACCCGCCAAGCACCCATGAACAGTCCGCGAACTGACCGATTCTCAAAGGTCGTCTCTTGCTTTGAATGGCTTTAATGGGTTCGTTACTCTATTTTCTATGCACTTTGTTCTGGGAGATACATTCAAGAGGTTTCAGATGATCTTTTCATAGATATGATGACAGCAACCTAGATCAATTCCATGCAGACGAAGGGTGGATGTTCGTGGCGACTTACCTTATCATTTTGGTGTTTAATATATATTTCCACGATCGTTAAGAAAAGTTCCGGGCCAATCCCTCTGTCACCACAATATTTCTGGCAGAAATGGCCAAGTCGCTGCTAACACATCATTACAGATACTTGATCATGGAAATACAATCACGTTTCTTAACTTTGCGAATCAAAAGGTCAGAATTTCACAGATCAGACATACTGATTACGGAACAGCCGTAAAAAACCGTATTTTAATTGAATGAATCAGCAGTTTTATGTATCTTGGCGTAGCCTAATCTGGCAAATTAATGCAAAATGGGTGCTTGGCGGGTGACCCACGGGTTACCCAGAAACCCGCACGGGTTGACGGGTTTTGGGTTCGGGTCCTGGCCTTAGACTCAACCCGCGGGTTCGGGTTTCAACCTTCGACCCGTTACGGGTTTTGTCAAGGTCTACACACAGTAAACTCCTTAGTCTCGTCGCTCCATAGAATCTCCTTCATCCATCCATTTCCACCGCGTGTGAGTCGGTGCAGGTCGGCCGCTTTGAACTCGTAGACATCATCTAGTTCTTTCAGGGCTTGCGCTATTCCTATATATATCTCAGGTCGCATCATCCACAACGTTATTGGTAGCTGGGGCGGGAGCACAAGGGTGTGAAACACTTCCGCGATAGGGGCGGACTTTGCTTGTTTGGATAGCACCGCTATCGGTTGCTCGATGAGCAGCAGACAGCGCAAAATCGCCGGAGTCAAGATGCATCCCTTTCTTAAAGTTGTTAGTAATTACGCGCTACAGAGAGCCACTCCCAGTACCTTGGCGTTTGATTAAGACTCCACCTGGCTATTTTGCTAGTGGTAAATTACCACCTCTATATCCTGATAACTACCTATATGTGTATAAATCTCCTCTTTCGGCCCAGAATCTTTCGTGTGAGTCCTGATGGACATAAATGCGCAGGACATAATAAAAATCATTTCAATTACGCTAGAATATTCAAGGGAATAAATACATATCGTGCCATACATTTATAAATTCGACGGGAAGGTCGAGTCAGATACGATCACCGCGATCGCAGCCGCCTAAAACCATCAATCACTACTCTCATACATGTATTTATTGCGGTATGAAGAACTTACCAATGACATATCAACACCCGGCGTAATTGTCACATCCATTGCAGGCCGGTATCGAGACTTAGAGCTAGGCGTTAAAGCCAACTTATCATTATGCCGAATACTCTCGCGCACGTCCATAATCCTGCGATCACCGTCCACAACGTCGAACAGCGTGAGAACTCTCCCATGCTTCTCGATGTCAATTGTTATATTGCGTTCTTCCGACCTTTTGCCCTCCAGTGACGCCAGATTCTCGAAAGTTAGACTTTGACTCCCCAGGATTCCCCGGTGACATGTAGCCAATCGACTGTCATCACAACCCGGGAGGGAAAGGACCCATGCATTATACGCAAACGGTGATCGCTGGCGGATCTCAAATAAGGGCAGACCGGATTTGTCTCGGATCTCGCGACAAGATCGAGCCCCAAAATATCGACCAGTCACGGTGAAAAGCATACATGCATCTTCGTCGTTGATAGTGTATGCGCAGGAGGACTTATGGTTACCACTTGGGTGTAGCACGAGGGTCATCTTCCGGTTGCTCATATACTCGCTGCGCAAAGCAATTGGGCGCTCCGGTTCTTTGAGGACCCTCCGGCCTCTTTTAGTAAGATTTTTCTCTGCGATTGAGGGAACATGGAATGGAAGCGGCAGCAAGGGCCATATTGACCACCAGTGCAGGGGCATAGCTGAGCTTTTTGGGAGCGGAGATTGAGAAGCTTCAGCGCACACAGGGCCTATATACCCGTCTGGAAGGTAAATCCTTCACTTGAGGTTTCGCAATACAATTTACAAATGTTTTTTTTTCGCGCCTAGAATCCTGGCATATATAAAAGATGAGGACTTGTGAGTGGTCCTAACAAGGGAGCTGTGCATTTTGGATCTGCCTTGCTTCAGAAAGCTTATTTTCGGGTGGTGGGGCTAGTCATGGATAGTTACCCAATCATATGAACTAGAACACATAACTAATTCAAGTTTTCTCTTATATGACCGTTCCAAGATTTTGCTTAATGTATGAATTATTTGGAACTTTTTGTTCCAGATCATAAGACATGACGGCAGTTTGACATCTCGCTCTCATCAAACACTTACACATGGGTAAGTTTATCAAAGTAATTAACCGCTTGTACTTGATAGTACATTATGTATTTAGACAATTGACTATTAGTTCTAAAGTATGATTGCGATATCATGCGTCAGTTTTTTATCAGTTTGAGACTGGCAAAAGCAAACACCTAGAAAGCTGCCACGCAATTAACCTAACGTCGGAGAGAAACTTTAAGAGATCTTCCGTCCCTCTTCAGTCAGTCAATCCGCCGCTCTAGCAACGTAAGTTAGAAATTACCACTTTCCTTGTGTCTGTAGCGAAACTCGTTCATGGTTCAAGTTGGGTGACTTCATGTAATACCGCCACTTCGCATCCCGAAAGTTCCGAAAGGCTGGTTTTTATCCTATCAAGGCCGCTAAGATTAATAACGAACCTCGAATTTTCTGGGTTCAGGCGCAGCAATGTGGGTTATCTAGTCATCGCAATGATCTAGCCTCTCCCACCAGGTGTATGTGTGCCTAACGATAAATCTTTGGAGACATTCCTCCGATCAGCACTCGACTCTCATGCTAGATCCTACGGCTTTGAGACTTCAGCCAGCGGGCTACTATACTACCTTATACCACTCACTATAAGGGTAGGGAAGGCAAGAATTTTTGAGTAGAGAGGGCAGTAACACATAAAAATACATTTGACACGCATTTCAAAGGGCAGAATGCAATAAGGACTGCGAATCAGTATAGACATTTTGCTGGGGCTCAATTAACGCGATTCTTCATCTTTGATCTCCGTCACTTCCCACTGCTCTCGCTCTTCGCGCCTGTGTTTCAAGGCCTTCTGAATTATAAGCACTAGAATCCCACAACCGACTAGAAAAACAATACAAAAGACTAAAACTACCCCTGGCTCTTCCGCAGCCCAATTATCTCGCCTAGCAATCCCATTTCCGGCGACGAGAGACTCCATTGACTGCGGAAGACCAATGGCAGGTATCGAGTAATTGAGCGATATTCGTGGTAAAGAGAAAAGATCAGTCTAGTTTCTCTTTAATCTGAGTAAAAAGTGAGAATCTGTTCCATATACCAGGATTTTGATGGCTGCAGATACCTGAGGGGGATATCAGGATACTCTTCCGGATGATTTCAGACTTATAACTGAAGGTTGGCCAATTTCGAGTGGTATTTAATACCTGCGAAAAGACTAGTGACTCTTGGATTCTGCTCGAGAAGAGTAATGTGTGTGGGAAATGCGGCACAGGGCTAAGCTGGGGTTAAAAGGCGTTGGGGGCCGCGGCAAGATGAGGCAGGAATATAAGATAAGAAAACATAGTAGGCCTAGTGTTTACGTACTAGACAGTGTCTTCGGTAGGCTGATCCTGGCTTCTCCGCCAAAGTCAATTAGCGGGATTTGAAAAAAGGAAGCTAAAAGGAAATCTCGCTATCTTGTGTCATGAGCTCTGCGGAGGACAGAACGTCATTACTGGTTCCGACAGAGCTCTCAGGATTTCCCAGGCTAGCGGGTACTGGCTTGGTAACGTCTGATTTCAAGATGATGTGGATGTGAAAGGTGGAGAGGCAAGGCGCGAAAACCCATTAATCAAGAAAAGGAAAGCCGAGGTGAGTTCGACTCCTGTGAAATGGGGAGGGGTAGGACCCCAGATCAAGGATGATATAACCACTTTTAGGTGTGGTTTAATCGTCCTACCTTGTGGATACCCAATAGCGTTTAAGTGCCACAGTGGGGCCTGCCACAGCGGGGCTCCTATTTCCATGGTCTGGCACAATACCCACCAACGTGTTGCCCAATCGAACGGCGCCCCAAAATACATATTTTATGTATATTACTGGGTTGTGGCCCACTGAGCCTTCAATAATACCTAAGCCTTACGACATTCTGCCTCCCAAGAGCTGGTTAAACTTCAGACTAGCAAGCTTTTTCCCCTTCGCATGATCCCACGGAATCCCGCTCAGTTCGTTCTACGAGCAGGCACAGGTGATAAGAGGTGATGTCTCAGATAACACGAAAACTGGTTCTAGAGTCTTTAAGGAAAGTCAACACTCTAGAACTTGGAAGTGGAGCCAGCACCTGAGTCCCGAACCCATACGGAGTTCGTACGGAAGCAGCAAACATCCTTGCGGGACCCGAAATTGCTGTTCGTTCATCACTGTTGGGCCATGCTCAGTCCGAAGTAGGAACTCCTCTCCGAAAGAATGAACAACGTCATGCATCTTTTTTTCCTAGTGCTCCACGCCGGGTCGTCATCCACTCGCCAATGAATCCCACAAATCAAGCTCAAGTGACATTTGCAGGAAGGAATGCATATTTTGACTCGTTGGCTATGTGCAGTCATCCCAGTTCAATCCGGGCGAGAACGGTTCCTTTTATCCCCACATCCGCCTTGTCTGGGACGAAAAATTTGTATACCAGCAGCTCTCATTGATCGCCTGGGCCGACCTCTCTCTGTGGACATCTACCTCGAAAACGTATCTCAGTGCAACCGAGAGTTCTCTTATTATTCTTTTTTTTTTTGGCAACATGTCCAATCGTGGTAGCGATGTGGAGGATGGCGCTGCGAATCGCAGACCCTCCACCATGTCTTACAAGGAGGACGCGAAGCTTGATGAGTACACAAGGCTCGTGAGATTCATGTCAACCTACCGCGGTGACTCAAAGGATGACAAAGAAGCTGGAGAAATTCGTGAGACTCGCACTTGGTACGCTCCATGGAAGAAGAGAAAGTTCTGTTGGAAATATGTCGGCTCCGAACAAGAATTTCCAGATGACTGGCGTTTCACCGACATTCATCAGGGCCTCTCGGACTCGGATGTGGATGGAAGGCGGCGGACTGTAGGCTTCAATGAATTGACAGCCGAGAAAACGAACCAATTCCGCAAGATCCTGAGTTACTTCCAGGGACCAATTCTCTACGGTACGATTACACCACAACATTCACGGTAATTGGCGAGTACTGATGGAGATTGTCAGTGATGGAGATTGCTGTCCTACTCGCAGCAGGACTGGAAGACTGGGTAGACTTTGGTGTCATTATTGGCATTCTCTGCCTAAATGCAACAGTCGGGTGGTATCAGGAGAAACAAGCCGAAGACGTAGTGGCTAGTCTCAAAGCCGACATCGCAATGCGCAGTACGGTCGTTCGGAACGGACAAGAGGTTGATGTTCTGGCCCGGGAGCTCGTGCCCGGCGATGTGGTAAGTTGAATTGGCCCAGTTTACTCACAGAGGAAAGAGAAATTAACAAAACTTTTGATTGAATTTAGATAATTGTAGAAGAGGCTACAAGTGTTCCCGCCGATGCTCAAATTGTATGCGATTATGAAGAGAAGGATGAAGGCTGGGAGAAGTACCAGCAAATGCGACGAGAGGGCACTCTAGGCAAAAAGCAGAGTTCCGATATCGAGGACGAGAATGATGATAAAGAGGGTGATGACGAAAACCAAGACTATCCCGTCGTTGCTTGTGATCATTCCGCCATTACCGGAGAATCCCTCGCCGTGGATCGTTTCGTCGGTGACCAAGTGTTCTACACCACCGGATGCAAACGTGGCAAAGCTTATGCTATTGTGCAAGCAACTGGCATCAAGACCTTTGTGGGTCGTACCGCAGCTATGGTTCAGGGCACCTCTGGCACAGGGCACTTTCAAATGGTCATGGACAGCATCGGTACCTCTTTGCTGGTTATCGTGATGGCGTGGGTACTAGCAATGTGGATTGGTGGCTTCTTCCGCAATCTACCAATTGCTTCACCTGGAGAACAGACTCT
>JACWFT010000125.1:0-14307 GCA_019775415.1 Penicillium sp. VS I D KN
TTGGGCGGTGGGCGGGTTTTGGCGAGGTCTAGGTCTAGTTGGATCCCAGGTCACGTGCTGCCGCCAAACAGGACGCATCAGAATGACCAGAGATCTAATATGTTCGCGGATCCTGACGGCTCTGCGAAAGAAGCAAAGATATCAAATCAAGGTCACGACACAACCGCATGAGACAAAGCAAAGAGGAAAGGCGATGGCCAAAAAATGACTGGGGGTCTGACACTCACACTAAGGAGAACGGCTCTGCGCATGGTGATAACCAGGACGTCGCTTAAATGATGCATGAAAAGTAATGGTAGTGCCAGCCTTCGCTGCTTGAGCATATGATGCCCTGCAAGCTACTGAACTGAGCTAGTGGAATTTGTACGCCGTGGATTTGCATGTCGGTCAATTTAATATAACTCAGCCGAGATATAGCGGTCAAGGGGCGTTCAAACCGACTTCAAGTGTGTAAGTTAACAGATAACAAAATGTACGAAGGTAGAAGACCGTCGCCGACGATTAGGGGCCTACTATTTTTCAACGTGGAAAGTCCGTCGAAGCTATGCGTAGTCATCGCTGTCCCAATTCTTGCCTGCTTGTAATCATCCCGAATTCGGAGAATTGCACAAGGTCGTCATTGTCCCCAGCTGCCGGGCTACCGAAATTTGATCGTGATGTCATTTTGCCTTGGGACACTCCTTGTAAAATTGAAACCACGTTGGCTTCCTAGTCTGCTGGGCGTCTTTTTAACTTAAACTCAGCGGGAGATTCCCATTAGTGTAATCTTTACATAAACTACAGCGACTGAACGCTTTTGCTGGCCTGGGTACGGACCCAGCTTTCAGATGAGCGAAGTTATTCGGCAAGCCCGTGGAGAACACTTCTGCTATTAGTATGGCTAAACGAAATACTTACCTTTGGTGTAAAAGCTCACCAGCTTCACCACGCTCTTCGTCATCAGTATTGCCGATCTTTTGACGGCGTCTTCAGAATCAGGTGCGAGTACCCCACTATGGCTGTCTTCGACTTTATCTTAATTCAGGCCTCAGTCGTCCATACCACAATCTGGGATATAGGCTTGCCCCCAACCACAGAAATATCGATACAAGAAATTGTACACCCTTCGGTACTGAACTTGTATATAGCTTCCAAATAGCTCCTTTCATAGTGAAATATTTCTTCCTGTGGTACAGCCACGCATCAATACAGGCCTTGTGATAAATACGGTTGCAATGCAGCCGCCGATAATCGGAAATGGGCCAAGCCGGCCAGACAAGGTGGACAAAGATCTCGAAACCCTCCTGTGGTACTTCCGTAGAGAGTTTGCCAACAGGCTGCATTATGTGCGCTTGTATTACTATGTCGTACTTTGGAACACTGCATTGTCTTAAAAACAGGGGCCAATCAGGTAATGCACTGTGCATTTCAATGAAGATTTGTTGATGTCCACTCAATCATGACCAGCTATGTATATATAAATATTTGCTAGGTAATTCTAGTCTTGTTCATCTTGTTCATCCAAATCCGAGATTTTGCCCTGCACTTGGCGGTCGCGGCATCTCCCACGACCCTGATCAACTTCCGCCAGTTCCGGATTTTGTTCTGACAGACGAGTCTTTACCTTCGTTTATTCTTGCAGGAAGAGCCGTCAAACAAGGGTTTACCTTCACGTGGCCATTGCTTTTTCGGGTGCCGGCCGCGAACGATGAGCGAAGGCGATGATGTTGTTTGGGCAACGGTAATTTTTCACTCTGGTAGATAGGGTTGCAATCAACCCAAATAAAACTTCTGCTGCATATCCCAGGTGCAACATTCTTATTTGTTGCATGGCGGAATTGGAACCGAGGCCAGGCAAAGAGGAAAGCGAGGTTGTTGCTGTCTACTTGCTCGCTATACTTAATATCGAGCGAGACCGGCTGCGAGGTACCCTCTGGATCGCTTTTCGCACTCATTCTGGCATTTCCCGCCAGTCGTTTCTGGCCTCGCTTAATGATCACTTTGGCTGAGCCCTCTCCCAACGCCTCTATGGTACATATAGGGAGTTTGCTGGCAAGGATCGGCATGTGGCCTCTCTGTGGCCTCTCCTCTCCTCGCCTTGTCATAACATAGCATATGGACTGAGGAAGAGTGACAACTCCTGTGGTCCGAAACATGTTGGAGCGGTAAAAGACTAGATCCAAACCCCTTTCCGGTGCTTTATGTTTGGGTTCGGACTCCCGATAGGCACTTTCAAGCAACTAGAAGTTCCGAAATAGGCGAGCGGAAATATCAATCATTGCGGATGGCTGCATTGAATAACCGAGCAGCACATGGGGTTGACAAGTGGGTGTGAAGCACATTAGCCTCGCGTAGTCAACCCTCCTTTCTGTGGCCCATCGGGCTCGCTTTGAATGTCATTATGCTTGAGGTTTCCTGGCTCTTGGGGCACGGGAAGAATGCCGGGTATGGACAAAAGAAGGCAGCATATCAGAAGCATGGCCCACGCCCGGAACCTGGTAAAATGCCGTCGTGTGCGTAGTTGCCTGGTGGAAGCGATAACAGGTCGTGTCATAGGATGAGTGGCAGGGTCGCGCAGCCGTCGAGCAAGTAAAAACCGGTGTCAAAAAGACAGGGACTGTAGAAGAGGTTGGAGATGAAGGCAGGTCATTTAAAAGGCTACTCCTTCCCACACTAATTGTAAGTTGTCGAGCACTAACCTGGCGCTGAGAAGCACTCGGGCGTCATGCTTGTACCGGTGCTGTCGGCCTTGCTCCGGAGCCACTACCGCAGAGTGTTTCGGCTAAATAGATGCTGCAATTTGCGTCTCGTCCGGTCCATGCATAATGTAGTTACTCTGCGAAGACATATATTGGGTTCCCGAAAAACAAGCAACAGCTGTGGGAAATATGCCTTCCTTCCGACCTTGGCGCGTTGGCGGCAGGAAGGACATGTAGGCTCACCGAATTCTAGCCACGTATCAATGCAGACCTTGTGATAAATATGGCTGCATTGTAGCCTCAGGAAATCAGGACTTGGACCAAATTTGTCCAGACAAATCGGACAAGTATCTCGAATTTCTTCTGCGGGACTTGATTTGAGAATTTGGCCAACCACTACACGCTCTAGATTTGGATTAAACTACTAACCTGGGTCAACTTCAATACTACCGTTATGAAAAGACATGACATATGTTTTGCTTGGAACACTGGCAGCGAGCCACTATTCGGTTTCTCACTATGATTATAAGAGAACTTGGAGTAGTTTTGGACATTGTAACAATCTATATTCGCGAACACATATTGTGAGACATGTATTGTGAGCACATGCTTTACAATACGGTACTGCTCTAATCGGGTTATGGTTTGAATTGGATTTTAATGACCATAGAGTACCAAACGTGATGTCATGACACGGATTTGTAAACTGTAACGTTCGGCGCATATAAAAATCCGCCACCATAATACAGGTTTTCGAATATCACCGGATTGGGGTAAATTGTCACAAATCGGGGTCAGGCACAAAAGTCCCTCAGCCCTGTATCGGATGGTTTACTGCGGTGCGAACTGCGATAGCTTCCAAGTAGACTGCTTATCAGCAGCTGGATCCATCCTACAACCACACAAGGTGACTGCTGCAGTCACAATTATCATTATAGTGCAAAAATTTATTCTACATTGTTTGTTCCAGAAAACATGATTGCTCATTGTGTTTGACGATCATACCAGATTTAGAACTCTGCCGAACCCTGACACTGAGTAATAACGCTGGTAGAAGAAAGCACAAGTCGATATTAACCAAAAGAAATATTATTCAATGAAGCAGCAAACATGTGATATGATAAGGAGCATACTATCCCAGACTTATTGGAGTAACTTCCACCACTCATCAGCTCATTCAAGACAAATACAGTAGCAAATATCATTGGCCTCCTGGCGGCACACTTGCTGTCGAGGAACGCGACTGTATGGCAAAGGACCCACGGTTATGCTTTCCCGATTTGTCTACTAAAGATTTAGAAGCGAGTGTTGTATATCAGGATCCTACTTATTGTAGGCCTCATTAATAAACGCCGTGTTTTAGGCGACGGTATCTATAGGCCCATCCCGTGCATGTTGAGCGTTATGTTTTCTCCCTTCGTTCACGTAAATTTCCTTGCGATAGGACCAAAAATTGAATAGCTCCAGGAAGATCGCAAGAACTGTGAAGAGACTGGGTCATGTTAGCATCAGAATATTTCCAAGCAAGATGTTAAAATGATAGACTTACAAGGCAAGAAACATAAAGGACTCATTAGCTTTCTTGAGAGCACAGCTGGCTCCTACTGGAGCTTTGGCCGCGCAATTTTTCCAGTTATAGTCTTGAGCGGCAAAAATGAAGGCCGTCAACCACCTACGGTACCTCTAATCAGTTTATGCTAAGAGGAGAGAGAAATGAATATAAGTCACGTAACTCACAGATATTAGAAGATGATGTCAATCGGAGTAACAAATTTTATGAGGCGGCTAGGCATGAAGGGAGACACGAAGGCTGGAAGGAAGAAGGCAACCGACATTGTTGACTGCAGCCTTATCAGAGACTCGAACCGTCTGATGGCACTGGACGAATGCGAAATTGACTTACAATAACCTCTTAATAGATAGTTTGCTCCCCTTTTGGCCAGTTATGCATAAAGTACGACGTGATTCCCATCACAATGACAGCACTTGACCATTGCATGAAACGTGTAAGAATTGTGAGTGGCACAGAGACCGACGTTAGGGGCATTATAGCGGTTTTGTAATTTCTCCTGAATAAGTTTCCTTAAATATATGATTGTAACACTGGCTTGAGCGGTGGTCTTGCTGCAAATGTGTTCAGAAAAGATAGTGTAAAAGCTTTTATCGGTGGAGGAGATTTCCATATATACATTGTTGCATGGCGACCGATATAGCTACTTTTACGTCAGAATTGTTTCATAATGCTCAGAGCTCTACAGAGCTTGATTTAATACACGGTTGACCAAGTTTATTTGCTGCATCCACCGGGAAATATCCTGCTTCCGAAGTTTACGTTGGTTTTGTCCCCATGGTACAGGGCTGCTTATGCAGCTCTTGCTGAATTTGACCGGGTGATGAAACCAGATGTCCCAGTAGTCATTACAAAGCGCCGATTCTACAGTTGTTACCGTGCAAATGATGGGTTTTTGCCCAACTGAGTTCGTGCTTTGCGCATTTTATACTGCCATCTGGTATAGTCGACGATGTCAGGCTCAAGCTTATGGTTTGCTGCTCCTACCACGAAAACTCGACTAGAACTGGAAACAACGAAAAAAGCATTTTGTTCTGCAATAGTACTTCAGGTTTGGCTATTCTGTTATGGCCGGTCGCCAATACGAAAGAATTTTATCTACACTGAAATCTTACTGCGAACAAGTTGGCCAATTACATTTGATCATTCGTGCTTCCACTTTATACGTCATTAACATGTCAATGCAACCATCAACTGGGCACATACACGTCCATGACAAGAGGTATCCTCGGTAATATTCCTGTTAGAGGGCGGAATGGGAAGGATTGCCCATTTCCTTGTATTGAAGATGGTCCGGGCTCTGCTACGACATGATCAGCTTGACCCCAACTTAGAGAATCGGTGGTCCTAAGCATCGCTGTCGCTGGCAGCACAAGGGACCCCTCTCCCTGCGGTCGATGCGCTTTTGGCGGATAGGAGATTATTGTCATGCAGCACAATAACAGCGCGTAGCTTTGCAACAAGCCACTCTGTTCGGAGGGCAATTCAGAGCAAGATCGATGATTTCGGCATTCGTCAGGGATCAAGCCCAGCCCTCGGCGAATGAATGGTGTCTTTCTATGGCCAACACTAGGTGGGCGGCTGGGGGGCTGGGGGGCTGGGCGACTCATAACGCTGAAGTGGTGGAACCTTTACACTTTCTTTCTACTTACCATTACCCTCGTAATGATGACGGCGCACACTCATGAGACTTAGTCATACTGTGCGACTATGCTCGTTTCAACCTTGTTAGCATTGGCCGTGCTTATGAAATAAGTAACCATTTCACTTAAGACATTTTGGATCAAACTTATGCTTGTCGTTCAGATATTACACTCTCGCGGAACCCACATCGTCTCAAATATGAGCGCAGCACGCTTTCAGTACCGTCTAGGTATCAGCCTAATAAGAAGAGGGTGGCCACCTTTGCGAAACACACAAGACAGGGTACAAACATACCACACCGCTTATTGTGTTCATGCTCGCTATCGGAGATCCGTTATGTATTGCTTGCCACAAGAGTCGACCTTTAAAAGGCGACTGGCTGCTCGTCCCATCTACACAGGTACACGGCCAAGCAGGATCACTGCGATGCGTTCTGCTCCGAATATTTTCGTCAAAGCTTGTGCATTCCTTGGCTTCTGCATCACTGCCACAGGTACTGCAATTTTTATTTTTTTCCTATACGATTCGTCCACTTACCGTGGTAATCTAAGCGCTGCAAATATTTGTGTGCCGAAGTCGGCAATTGAACCTCGGCGTGGAGGGCCCAAGAATTTACCCATCGCAGATCATCTGATGGGAGAATACGATAGTGAAGGAATGGTAGAGCAGAGTGGTAAGCCAAGGCTGGTGATTCTTGGTACGGGATGGGGTAGCGTCGCTCTGCTCAAGAGACTTCGGCCTGGTGATTACCATGTTACTGTGATCTCTCCAACCAACTATTTTCTATTCACCCCTATGCTGCCATCTGCAACAATGGGCACCACCGGACTTCGATCGCTGGTGGAGCCGGTAAGACGGATTGTTAAGCGGCTTCATGGGCATTTCTTGAAGGCTACGGCAGATGACGTACTCTTGTCTGAGCGTTTAGTGGAAGTCTCCCAACCGGACACGAATGGCGAGCTACAACAGTTTTATGTCCCTTATGATAAACTAGTCATCGCCGTCGGTACGTATGTGCATCCATTCGTGTATGCTTGGCTGAAGTCCTACTAGGTTGCGAAGCAAACCCGCACGGCGTCAAGGGACTGGAGTATTGTCATTTCCTAAAGTCAATCGACGACGCTCGTGACATTAGAAACAAAGTACTCAACAATATAGAGCTGGCCTGCCTTCCAACAACTAGGGATGAGGAGCGCAAGCGGCTTTTGTCGTTCGTGATCTGTGGCGGCGGACCAACTGGTGTTGAGTTCGCTGCGGAATTATTCGACTTGCTCAGCGAAGATTTGGTTTACTCGTTCCCAAAAGCTTTGAGGAACGAAATCTCAGTCCACGTAATCCAGAGCCGGGCCCACATTCTTAACACATACGATGAAGCTATTTCCAAGTACACCGAGGTAAGTCTCTCCTTGATAATTCGTATCGCGGCTAATAGAGCCACGCGAAGGAGCACTTCGCTCGCGATAGCATAAATATTTTAGTCGACGCACGTGTAAATGAGGTCCAGAAAGATAAAGTCTTGCTCACGCAAACGGAAGATGAGCACTCAGTACTGAAGGAAATCCCCATGGGCTTCTGCCTATGGTCAACTGGTGTCTGTAAGTGTCGCATGTGTATTTCATAATTGCAGTTGGCTTAGTTGTGGTTGCATGTAGCACGCGCGAAGCTTTGCAAGAAGCTCTCAGACAAACTTCCGGAGCAAAACAACAAACGCGCTTTAGAAACTGATCCACATCTACGCCTTATTGGATCTTCATCCGGTGAAGTATATGCTATTGGTGACTGCTCGACTGTTCAGAATGATCTTGCAAGCCATATTGTTTCCTTCTTGCGCACAATATCATGGGAGAAAGGCAAAGATCCCGAGAAAACGCTTCTAACCTTCAAAGAATGGACAGCTGTTGCCAGGCTGGTTAAGGAACGCTTTCCGCAAGCTGACAATCATCTACGCCGTTTAGATAAACTATTCGAACAGTATGAAAAGGATCACACAGGCATGCTTGGATATGACGAATTGTACCAGCTCCTCCACCACATCGATACGAAGCTTACTTCCCTTCCAGCCACAGCCCAGCGTGCAAACCAGCAAGGTGTATACCTTGGAAGGAAGCTATCCAAAATTGCGGGGGCCTCTTCATATCCTAACACTAACGTGGAGCATGGCAGTATTGAAGAGAAGCTGTGCAAGCCGTTCCGTTATAAACACCTCGGCAGTCTAGCGTATATTGGCAATGCGGCTGTCTTCAACATTGGCGGATATGACATAACGGGTGGCATTCTGGCAGTATATCTGTGGCGGAGCGTGTATCTCGCGCAAAGCGTTGGGTTACGGACCAAGTGTATGTTGGCTGTGGATTGGGTCAAGAGAGGCTTGTTCGGAAGAGGTAAATTTGGCTCTTTTCCTTCTCAAATTTTGTTGCTCTCTGTCCCATGAATATAGGTTGACTCTTTTTGGATAGATCTGATGAACGTCTGATATGGCAAAACTGCCAAAGAGAAACCGCACATTGCTTTTGTATTTATTCTTGGTTATACGACTCGTCTCCACGCGTGTTCGCTGGTATAGAATCTGGTAGACTGGACTATAAAGGAAACCTAGGGATTACGTGCCCGCCCCAATCTTGTGACTACTACTGCGTCTTTTAGTGGCCTTGAAGGAATTTGCCAAGGTTCGCATATGCAATTCGAAGTATATGAGTTCGGGAACTGCGATCTTATCACTTCAGCCATGTCCTAGGCGATCCATCACGTAGACTTCGTGTCCTCGGTCCACTAAAGGGTTGACGATGTATATTAACACGAATGAGCCATTATACTAGCAGGGTTCACCGCAGACGCGTTCAAGGTTCCCGTGAAGGAAAACGATAGGCCGACAACTTGCTCTTTGATACCCAGTGAGATCACCAATATAGTCGGGACGCAGATGAGCGTAGCGTGCAGGGGCGCCGCACACAGTAAACCCCTTAGTCTTGTCGCTCCATAGAATCTCCTTCATCTATCCATTTCCACCGCATGTCAGTCGGTGCAGGTCGGCCGCTTTGAACTCATAGACATCATCTAGTTCTTTCAGGGCTTCCGCTATTTGTATATATATCTCAGGTCGCATCACCCACAGCGTTATTGGCAGCTGGGGCGGGAGCACAAGGGTGTGAAGCACTTTCGCGATAGGGGTGGACTTTGCCTGTTTGTATAGCACCGCTATCGGTTGCTCGATGAGCAGCAGACAGCGCAAAATCGCCGGAGTCAAGATGCATCCCTTTCTTCAAGTTGTTAGTAATTACGCGCTACAGGGAGCCACTTCCAGTACCTTGGTGTTTGATTAAGACTCCACCTTGCTATTTTGCTAGTGGTAAATTACCACCTCTATATCCTGATAACTACCTATATGTTTTAAGTCTCCTCTTTCGGCCCGGAATCTTTCGTGTGGGTCCTGATGGACATAAATGTGCAGGGCATAATAAAAACCATTTCAATTACGCTAGAATATTCAAGGGAATACATATCGTGCCATACATTTATAAATTCGACGGGAAGGTCGAGTCAGATACGATCACCGCGATCGCAGCAGCCTAAAACCATCAATCACTACTCCCGTACATGTATTTATTGAGGTAGAAGAACTTACCAATGACATATCAACACCCGGCATAATTGTCAGATCCATTGCAGGCCGGTATCGAGACTTAGAACTAGGCGTTAAAGCCAACTTATCATTATGTCGAATACTCTCGCGCACGTCCATAATCCTGCGATCACCGTCCACAACATCGAACAGCGTGAGAACTCTCCCATGCTTCTCGATGTCGATTGTTATATTGCGTTCTTCCGACCTTTTGCCGTCTAGTGCCGCCAGATTCTCGAATGTCAGGCTCTGGTTCCCCAGGCTTCCCCGGTGACATACAGCCAATTGACTGTCATCACAGCCTGGAAGGGAAACAACCCATGCATTATACGCAAACGGTGATCGCTGGCGGATTTCAAATAAGGGCAGACCGGATTTGTCTCGAATTTCGCGACAAGATCGAGCCCCAAAATATCGACCAGTCACAGTGAAAAGCATACATGCATCTTCGTCGTTGATAGTGTATGCGTAGGAGGACTTATAGTTACCGCTTGGGTGTAGCACGAGGGTCATCTTCCGGTTGCTCATATACTCGTTGCGCAAAGCAATTGGGCGCTCCGGTTGTTTGAGGACCCTCCGGCCTCTTTTAGTAAGGTTTTTCTCTGCGACTGGCGGAACATGGAATGGAAGCGGCAGCATGGACCATATTGACCACCAGTGCACAGGCATAGCTGAGCCTTTTAGGGGCGGAGATTGAGGAGCTTTAGCGCGTACGGGGCCTATACACCCGTCTGGAAGGTATATCTTTCACTTGATTTTCACAATACAATTTACAAATGTTTTGTTTCGTGCCTAGAATCCTGGCATACATAAGAGATGGGGACTTATGGGTGTCCTAACAAGGGAGCCGTGCGTTTTGGATCTGCCTTGCTTCAGAAAGCTTGTTTTCGGGTAGTGGGGCGAGTCATGAATAGTTACCAAAATATATGAAGTAGAACACATAACTAATTCAAGATTTCACTTATATGATCATTCCAAGGTTTTGCTTAATGGATGAATTATTTGGAACTTTCTGTTCGAGATCATGAGACACATGACAGCAGTATGACATCTCGCTCTCATCAAACACTTTGCACTGTTGCACATGGGTAAGTTTATCAAAGTATTTAACCGCTTGTACCTGATAGTACATCATGTATTTAGACACTTGACCGTTGGTTATAAAGTATAATTGCGATATCATGCGTCATTTTTTTGTCAATTTGACACTGGCAAAAGCAAAGACCTAGAAAGCTGCCACGTAATCAACTTGACGTCAGAGAGAAACTTTACGAGATCTTCCGTCCCTCTTCAGTCAGACAATCCGCCGCTCTAGCAACGTCAGTTGGAAATTGTCACTTTCCTTGTCCTCTGTAGAGTAACTCGTTCATGGTTCAAGTTTACAGGGTGACGTCGTGTACTCCCGCCCACTTCACATCACGAAAGTTCCGAAGGGCTGGTTTTTATCCTATCAAGGCCGATAAAATTCATAACGAACTTCAAAGTTTCTGGGTTCAGGCGAAGCAATGTGGGACGTCTAGTCGTTGGAATGATCTAGCCTCTCCCGCCAGGTGTATGTGCATGCCTAACGATAAATCTTTTGGAGACATTCCTCCGATCAGCACTCGACTCTCATGCTAGGTTCTACGGCTTTGAAAGTGGAGCGAGCGGGCTACTATACTACCTTATAGCACTCACAGTAAGGGTAGGGAAGGCAAAGATGTTTGAGTAGAGAGGGCAATAACACATAAAAATACACTTTGACACTGGCATTTTAAAGGGCAGAATGCAGTAAGAATTGCGAATCAGTATAGACATTCCGTTAGGGGTCAATTAACGCGATTCTTCATCTTTGATCTCCGTCACTTCCCACTGCGCTCGCTCTTCGCGCCTGTGTTTCAAGGCCTTCTGAATTATAAGCACTAGAATCCCACAACCGACTAGAAAAACAATACAAAAGACCAAAACTACCCCCGGCTCTTCCGCAGCCCAATTATCTCGCCTAGCATTCCCATTTCTGGCGACGAGAGACTCCATTGAGTGCGGAAGACCAATGGCAGGCATCGATTAATTGAGTGATATTCGTGGTAAAGAGACAAGATCAGTCTAGTTTCTCTTTATTCTGAGTAAAACGTGAGAATCTGTTCCATATACCGGGAATTTGATGGCTGCAGACACCTGAGGAGGATATCAGGATACTCCTCTGGATGATTTCAAGACTTACAATTGAAGGTTGACCAATTTCGAGTGGTATATAATACCTGCGAAAAGACTATTGTGACTCCTAGGTTCTGCTCGAGAAGAGTAATGTGTGTGGGAAATGCGGCACAGGGCTAAGTAGGGGTCAAATGGCGTTAGGGGCGGCGGCAAGATGAGGCAGGAATATAAGGTAAGAAAACATAGTAGGCCTAATGTTTACGTACTAGACAGTGTCTTCGGTAGGCTGATCCTGGCCTCTCCGCCAAGTTAATTAGCGGGATTGAAAAGAAAAGGAAGCTAAATGAAATCTCGCTATCTTTGTGTCATGAGCTCTGCGAAGGACAGAACGTCATTACTGGTTCCGACAGAGCTCTCAGGATTTACCCAGGCTATCGGGTACTAGTTTGGTAACGTCTGATTTCAAGGATGTGAAAGGTGGAGAGGCAAGGCGCGAAAATCCATTAATCAAGAAAAGGAAAGCCGAGGTGAGTTCGACTCCTCTGAATTTGGGGGGGGGGAGTAGGACCCCAGATCAAGGATGATATAACCACTTTTAGGTTTTGGTTTAATCGTCCTACCTTGTGGATACCCAATAGTGTTTAAGTGCCGCAGTGGGGCCTGCCATAGCGGAGCTCCTATTTCTATGGTCTTGACAATACCCACCAACGTGTTGCCCAATCGAACGGCGCCACAAAATAAACATTTTAGGTATTTTACTGGGTTGTGACCCACAGAGCCCTCAATATTATCTAAGCCTTACAACATTCTACCCCCCAAGAGCTGGTTATCTGAACTTCAGACTAACAAGCTTTTTCCCCTTCGCATAATCCCACGGGTCCCGCTCAGTTAGCAGGCACGGGTGATAAGAGGTGGTGTCTCAGATAAGACGAAAACTGGTTTTAGAATCTTTAGGAAAAGTCAACACTCTAGAACTTGGAAGTGGAGCGAGAACCTGAGTCCTGAACCCATACGGAGTAGCTAACATCCTTGCGGGACCCGAAATTGCTGTTCGTTCATCACTGTTGGCCCATGCTCAGTCCGACGTAGCAACTCCTCTCCAAAAGAATGAATAACGTCATGCATCTTTTTTCCCCTGGTGCTCCACGCCAGGTCGTCATCCACTCGCCAATGAATCCCACAAATCAAGCTCAAGGGACATTTGCAGGAAGGAATGCACATTTTGACTCGTTGGCTATGTGCAGTCGTCCCAGTTCAATTCGGGCGAAAACGATTCCTTTTACCCCCACATCCGCCTTGTCTGCGACGAAATATTTATGTACCAGCCGCTCTAATTGATCGCTTGGGCCGACCTCTCTCTCAGGACATCTACCCCGAAACCGTCTTATTATTATTTTTCTTCTTGCAATATGTCGTCCAACCGTGGTGGTAGCGACGTGGAGGACGGCGCTGCGAATCGCAGACCCTCCACCATGTCTTACAAGGAGGACGCGAAGCTTGATGAGTACACAAGGCTCGTGAGATTCATGTCAACCTACCGCGGTGACTCAAAGGATGACAAAGAAGCTGGAGAAATTCGTGAGACTCGCACTTGGTACGCTCCATGGAAGAAGAGAAAGTTCCGTTGGAAATATGTCGGTTCCGAACAAGAATTTCCAGATGACTGGCGTTTCACCGACATTCATCAGGGCCTCTCGGACTCGGATGTGGATGGAAGGCGGCGGACTGTAGGCTTTAATGAATTGACAGCCGAGAGAACGAATCAATTCCGCAAGATTCTGAGTTACTTCCGGGGACCAATTCTCTACGGTACGATTGTACCACAACATTCACGGTAGATGGCGAGTACTGATGGAGATTTTCAGTGATGGAGATTGCTGTCCTACTGGCAGCAGGACTGGAAGACTGGGTAGACTTTGGTGTCATTATTGGCATTCTCTGCCTAAACGCAGCAGTCGGGTGGTATCAGGAGAAACAAGCCGAAGACGTAGTGGCTAGTCTCAAAGCCAACATCGCAATGCGCAGTACGGTCGTTCGGAACGGACAAGAGGTTGATGTTCTGGCCCGGGAGCTCGTGCCTGGCGATGTGGTAAGTTGAATTTGGCCCAGTTTAGTCACTGAGGAAAGAGGGATTAATAAAACCTTTGATTGAATTTAGATAATTGTGGAAGAGGCTACAAGTGTTCCCGCCGATGCTCAAATTGTATGCGATTATGAAGAGAAGGATGAAGGCTGGGAGAAGTACCAGCAAATGCGACGAGAGGGCACTCTAGGCAAAAAGCAGAGTTCCGATATCGAGGACGAGAGTGATGATAAAGAGGGTGACGACGAAAGCCAAGACTATCCCGTCGTTGCTTGCGATCATTCCGCCATTACCGGAGAATCCCTCGCCGTGGATCGTTTCGTCGGTGACCAAGTGTTCTATACCACCGGATGCAAACGTGGCAAAGCTTATGCTATTGTGCAAGCAACCGGTATCAGACCTTTGTGGGTCGTACCGCAGCTATGGTTCAGAGCGCCTCTGGCACAGGGCACTTTCAAATGGTCATGGACAGCATCGGTACCTCTTTGCTGGTTATCGTGATGGCGTGGGTACTAGCAATGTGGATAGGTGGCTTCTTCCGCCACCTACCAATTGCTTCACCTGGAGAACAGACTCT
>JACWFT010000126.1:0-51915 GCA_019775415.1 Penicillium sp. VS I D KN
GATTTCACAGGTCCTCATATTCTAGTTGTAATCTTTTTCTTTCGTTGCTATTCACTTCCAGTTCGATCGGCATCAAACATCATTATGCCAGCCACGAGCACGGAAGAGCCTGATATCATCGCGCCCGTTGATAACTCGCTGAGCTCAAATCGCCCCGCTCATGAGCACGTCGCGCGTTTCCTGGCGAGCGTGGAGAATGGTGACGACAATCGTGCTTTCACAGTCGAAGAAGAGAAGCATGTCCTGCGTCGCATCGATCTACGTGTTTTACCACTACTGCTGGGTGCATACTTCTTCCAACAACTCGACAAGTCTGCGCTTTCATATACCTCGATCTTTGGTCTCTCTGAAGATGCCCACCTTGTTGGCCAACAGTACTCATGGCTCAGCTCGATCTTATATTTATCTCAACTGGTATTCCAACCCCTCGCTGCATTTTTGCTGGTCAAGGCACCTACAGGAAAGGTTATTTCAATTGCCATATTCCTTTGGGGAAGTACATTGGCGATCATGTCTGCTTGTACCGACTTCAAGAGTCTGTTGGGCATGCGCTTTGCGCTCGGGGCTTTTGAGTCGATGATTGGTTCGTACCTAGGCATGAAAAGCGATCGAAATTGATACTTACTATGTTAATTAGCGCCATCGTGTATTGCAGCCACTCAGATGTGGTGGCGCCGAGGTGAACAAACTTTGCGTGCAGCCATGTGGAATGGAATGAACGGTTTGACATTCATTGTAAGTCTTCAGGACTTGCCCGGCAGGTGCAACAATCATATAACCCAGTCCAACTAAAGCACCTTGTAGGTTGGTAGCCTCTTTACGTACGGATTGGGCCACATTCACAGCGACACATTATTCTCATACCAGATAATCTTCCTGTTCTGCGGTCTGCTGACAGTTTGCTATTCATTCGTCGTCTTGACATTCATGCCCGACTCACCCATGGAGGCCAATTGCCTAAGCGACCGCGAGAAGTTTATTGCCGTCGAGCGTCTGCGTGCCAACCAAATGGGTATTGTTTCTCGGGAATGGCGATGGGACCATGTATGGGAAACGCTCTATGATCTCAAAACTTGGAGCTGGTTTTTCTTGATCATTTCAATATCGTTAGTCTTTACCTCATTCCCCTACCATCATGCCAAGTGCCTTATTTTGCCCGCAGAATCCCCAGCGGTGGAATCAGCAGCTTCGGAAATCTCATTCTGGAGTCATTTGGATATACAAACTTCCAGTCGATTCTTTTCAACTTACCGTTGGGCGTTATTCAAATCATTGCAATCTTGGGTGGCGGTTGGCTTGCCACTCGCTTCAGAACGAAGGGGATGATAATTGTGTTGTTTGCTACGCTTGCATCGATAGGTACCATTTTGTTGCTTGTCGTCCCACGAAGCAATAAGGGTGTTCTTCTATTTGGATACTACTTAGTGCGTCCTAATTTACTCATTTCCTTTTGGTTGGTCGTGCTTTGCTGACACTTACAAGGTCTCAACCCTGGCTGCCATCACACCTATGATTTATGCCTGGGAAGCTCAAAATACTGCAGGTGATACGAAGCGAAAGTGCACATCAGCTGTTGTCCTTGTGGGGATGTGCACAGGAAATGTAAGTACTAGTGCTGTGAGAATTTCTTCTAGACGATATACTCTTCCTTACATCTTACTAGGTGATTGGCCCGCAGCTCTTCTCGACCTCTCAAGCCCCGGAATACCGCCCAGGCCTAATTGCAAGCTTGATTATGTTTATTCTGGTGGCTTTTTTGTCTATGTAGGTGAAGTGAGTGACAAATTTACTAGATCACCACTAACCTATCTACAGTCTCACCGAATTGTACTTGATCGCGCTCAACAAGAGGCATGCCAAGAAGAGGGAGGAACTTGGAAAGTCAGCAAATGCTGTCGATGAATCAATGTTGACAAAGGATAAAATGGAGACGAGCAAGGTTGTAGAGCTCGAAGATGTTCGTGATATTCAAAATCGCAACGTTGCAGACAAGGGTTTCGCAGATATTACGGACCTGCGGAACGAGGACTTCATCTATGTCTATTAGTCGGTTTGGCCCGCTTATAAGCCGACCGGAGAGGTGGATATATACCAATTCTTTTCAGGCATGAATGGCGGCGGATATGGACTTGCATCGGATTATTTAATTGGTTTCAATATAAGTGAGGGAAGTCTGATGATGCATGACATTCCTACGGCTGAGATTTATTGCCAGGTTATCAGGCAGATTCAGAGCTTGAAGATTGAAGATAAAGAATCTTAAGATTGACCAGCTATCTTTAAAAAGCCCAAAAGTAAAAGACGCTAAGATGCTGAACTCACGTCGCTAGAAAGCTACCAAAGGCAAAAGAAAAAGCAAAAAGGAAACCAGTGGGCGAGAAAGGTTCATCCTCCAAGAACACCTCTTCAAGCAGTGTCATATACCCCGATCATCTAGTAGTTGGGAATGCACACACCATCGCTCCACTCAGTGGCGCCAACACATTGCCAGCCGTCACAGCAAGCGATGCCACCATTTTGGCATGCAACCTTGTAATCTAGAGTCCACATAGTTAGCTAACTATACCTCCAGTCTGTATTGTTGCGGATTAAACTCACTACCGACGCAGGTGCGCTTCTCAAAAACATCAGAAGAAGGAGCGGCAGTTGCAACAGCAGCCAGGGTAGCAATAATAAAGGTGATGAACTGCATTTTGATGACTGAAAGTCTGTCGTCGGTGGATTGGTTGGTTGATTGATTGGATTGCTGGAGGGAGTTGATTGATGATATTCAATAAACCAGGAAATCTACAGGTTTTATCTTGTAACCAATCCATCATATAAAGTTAGTCTCAATGAGTCTTACATGGATATCCCCTCTGTGTTTCATGATCGTATACAAATTGGGAATCATTTTGCCTCAGACATCTTGGCTCTATGTGAGCCTCCCATTACAGTAAGCGGTGAATCTTGTAAGTTTCCTGTTCAAGTGCAGCCCCCGCCACCGCCCCACAGTAAGCAGTAGTCAAGCTCCGCAATCCGATGAAGTACGAAGCAACCAAAGGCCAAGTCAATTAGGAGTATACTGTAGGAGAAGTGAAAGGAATCTCTATTTTTATTAGGCACTCCTGGGTCTTGTGGACGATTAATCATTTCTGCTCCAAATTGATGCATTACATAATAGTGGCCCGATGTAGGTTTGTAGAGCTGCGGTCCTTCAGAAATTTGATTGGTTACTTGCCAATTTCCGGTCACGGAATCTGACCACTCAGGAACGCCGCTTGGCCTTCATGACATAGCTTGCACTTGATCCTTACTCCCCTCATCGCTGTTACCCCACCATCTTTTGCGACTCCTCTTCTTTTCCCTCTTTCATTCCTCCGCCCTTACCCTATATACTATTTTCAAAAATTCGCAAACATGAGCCAGCCCCAAGTCTACTTCGACGTTTCTGCCAATGGCGGTATGTTCTCCTCTCACAGATCGCTCGACGATCACAAAGCTAAATCTGGTGTCGAAAAACTGACATTTCCCTTGAATAGACCCCCTCGGCCGCATTGTGTTCAAGCTTTACAGTGATGTAGTCCCCAAGACCGCTGAGAACTTCCGCGCTCTTTGCACCGGCGAGAAGGGATTCGGCTACGCTGGATCTTCTTTCCACCGTGTCATCCCCAACTTCATGCTTCAGGGCGGTGACTTCACCAACCACAACGTAAGTGCTCCTTGACAAAGTGGAAGTGGTCAGATCTGGAGGGTTCGGTCACTAAAATTCTACCCAGGGAACTGGTGGCAAGTCCATCTACGGAGAGAAATTCGCCGATGAGAACTTCCAATTGAAGCACACCAAGCCTGGTCTGCTCTCCATGGCTAACGCTGGTAAAAACACGTACGTCGCGCGGAGGAAATTACCTTTCCATCATTTACTGGACTCCTATTAACCTGCCATTTCCCTATAGCAACGGATCCCAGTTCTTCATCACTACCGTTGTGACCGATTGGCTGGATGGTGCCCACGTTGTCTTCGGCGAAGTTACCGAGGGTATGGACATCGTTAAGAAGATCGAGGGCTTCGGTAGTGGCAGTGGAAAGACTTCGAAGAAGGTCGTCATCGACAAGTCCGGACAGATCTAGACGTCTTGTGTAGGTGATAAACTGTTGCAAATCCTTGGTCACAGAATTGAAATGACTGCGTGACACACCCTTCGGGCCTGTCCTGATCTGCAAAATATCAAGAATTGGCGACAGCCTAAAATTCTTTTCAATACTTCTTATTCTGCGGCGCGTCAAGCATCACGATGCGTAGATATTGTAAATTGACACAAAGAAATTCGGGCCTGCGCTCAGCCTGGGGTATTCTTGCGTCTAGGAATATGACTTCGGCCATTGAATTGAACTGTAAAAGATAAGAGAATAAAGAAGTAATATGTTACTGTACATGGACATAGCTAACGCACAATAAAGAAAAACATTGTCACCCTGTCGGAGAGACAGAAAAAGGAGTGCTCAAGTGAAACCTGATCAGATTCAGACTTTGTAATCTGCCCAGGTCATTGCTTTCGAATGCTCGCGTTCTCGTACTCTACGTCGAACTTCTGAACAACACTGATTCCGTAAGGGCCCGCATTCGAGGCTAAGCGCTGTTCTTCTTCCGAGCTGACGGACTTGACATCCACATTGATCATTTCCGATGACTCAAAATCGTTACCAACTTTGACTGTATGTGTCTTTGCATCCAGCGGGTCCATGCAGTAATTGCCATTGGTAGCTGACTGCTGTCCAAGACGGTCGAAAGTCCGTTCTGAAGATCGGCCGTATTTCCGATCGGCGGTAGATCCCAAACCAGGCGCGATGGCGGCGATGATAGTCTTAAAGAACGGCATGTTGGCACAGATGATGGCTAATTGAGGCTCCAGAACAGTCCACATGATAGGATCGAGCAAAGTGAATGTTGGGTCCTCAAAATCGAGCTTGTAGATGGAGATAAGGCGGATGATGCTAATGATAGAAATTCTGAAGAAAGCAGAATATTAGTACACGTAAATCAAGGTAAAAGATGAATAGATCTGGCAATGTTTCACACGTACACAAGTCCCACACCAAACACTGAGGTAAGTCCAATCTTCTTTTGCATGTTAAGCTTTAGCTTCCAGATGTGAGGTAAAGGCAGTCCTATAACCATCGCGTCGGTGATGACATTCATGATGCCAGCGACCATAAAGGCTGCCGGGCGATTTCCGCAATGACCCTCGATGGAAGTGTCCCAGTTATAGATGAACGGTTGACAGAGCAAGAAGCATTCGAGGATGATGCTGGTTGCCCATGCCCAAACAATGAACAGGGCGACAATAACACCGGCTTTGAAGGTACCGTTAGATCCAAAAATGCGAACCATAAACAGAGCGATCGAAGTCTTGGTCATTCCGAGGGAAGTACCATAGAGAATCTCCACGGTTAGAAGCGACTACTTCTTCATTAGTAACAAGCGACTGTCATAGCCCAATAGCCCGGAAACCTACCTTCAGTGCTATAACCCTGGATTCAGGTGCAACATCCCCCACGTGGAGGCCCATACCTCCATACTTGATCACTTAAATTTTGTCAGAGCTCCTGTTATTCGACGAGGGAAAAGGGGGAGTGGTCTTACTGATCCAGAGTAAAGCGAGAGCGCCGTACATCAACAGCTATAGAGAATTTTAGCTGAAAGGTCAACCACTATGGGTTTGGTAATTTTGATAAACAACCATAACTTACCACTCCCACCAGGATGAAGAGCTCGGAAAGTCCAGGCTTCAGTGCCTTCAGATGCATTGCATATAGGCGCACAGCAGTAGCAAGGGTTGCCAGGGCACCGAAGACCGTCGCCGCCACCAACGGGCCCTGAATATAGGGCGGACTAAGGCTATATGTCACAGCCATAGTGGTAATATCCTGTGTGTTGACAAGCCAGAGGAAGAAGAATCAGGCTAGGTAAAAACTTCCCCCCTCAATATATGCACGGCGCTTTTAAGCAATCTAGCTTAAAAGCCAAGTCACCGAAGCTGCAGGTCATGATCCACGTGGAGAACATACACTAGGCTCACTTTTCTCGTATTCCTATGCGCTTAATCTTAACATTGAGCGAACCAATCTCCACTATAGCCATAGGATGTCTCAAAGTTAACAAACTCTACTGCTGTAAGCGCCATCTAACGATTTTCCACAACTCAATACTTTAGAGCCTGAACCATTGACCAATGTGGTATCCTGCCCTTTATGGAATAGCGTCTTTAGACTCGGACCTTATCCGGTTTTATAGTTTGCCCTAAAAGCTCAAAGTCTGGTAAACCCAAATTTGGTTCCGAGGATAAAGCGACCGATGATCGATCTTTATGGTGATAAATGAAACATTTGAGAAGAACAATACGCGATGTGTTAGGTAGGACATTGGAAAAAAAAATAGTCTTCATGATTACATACAGGAAAAAAGATGGCGAGAAACCATAGCATTAGATATCAAATACAATGAGGTGGGTCTGATTCTTCGACCCGATCGCATGGATGTCAAGCCACGAGGCGTTTGCCAAGCACATCGGGAAATAGTACGATGTGTATCTCAGGGGCATCGCTAGAGCCCACCTCGTTCTATTTTCCATTTGAACTGTAAAACGCCCAAGTGGGGGAGCGAGATCGGGGGAGGGTGAGCTTTCCCCTATTGCCGATGTCAATTAATTGGACCGTGATCGACACAGCCTGATCGTTTTCTACGCCGTCAAATCACACAATGAAAAAGCGAGATTCTCTGTATCCTGCTGCATTCTCTATGGACTAGATGTAGAAACCAGAGAAAAAAGAGAACTGGAAAGAAGAAACAACAACCTTATGGATCTAAACATACATCGAGACCCTCCCCATCAAGGGAAATCCGGTCCATGCCCACGAGGCTCTAGCCCCGATTCCACGGATGCCCTAAATCGATCGCCAAGAACCATAGGGTACAGTTTCCACCTGAATCAACATCTCCCAACATATCGGAGAATTTATCCATGCTCACAGACCTTACTGAGAAGTCATGTGGTGACTAGGGCTTAGTTTTAGCGGGTCTTATATAGGAAAACTCCCACGTAAGCAAATGCTACGGAGTGGTCTGGAATTTCTGAGGCGACATTGGATTCAAATTTTGTACTTACCGCAAAATGATGTTTAATGGTTGTGTTTCATTCCCTTGCTTTATTCATTTGTCGGTACTCTGTTGACTTGGTATTTCTTCTGCTCTGTCACATAGTCCAGCGACCAGTCAGGGCATTGCATTGGAGGTGACTACGTTTGAGAAAAAAAAAAAAAAAGATAAAACAAGAAAGAAAATTTACAAAAACATACAACAGTCAGGATTCGCATGTGGTCACCCACCATACTACTAACTGACCGGCGTGTGGCTTAAGTACGGCTGAGCGGACGGGAAGCCCTGTTCTCCACACCCTATGGTCGTATGTACAAGACACTAAATTAAGGCAAATCATATAGCGTCAAACCATGAAGATTAGTACAGATAATCGACATAAGATGTGGTTCGAGTCGATCTTCCACCATTCAACCCCATCAATCGAATTTTAAGATTACCGCTATGAATTAAAAGGCGCACTGGCCTGTATGTGACCTTGGACCATGAGAGAAGAACGTCATTCTCCAGTTTGGAAGGTCTCCAGGGCTCGTGCAACACTAACTTTAGAAGAATCCATAGAAATAAGGCCAACATCAATGATATATATTTTCATATACGTAGGTACCTAGTCTACTTCTAATACAACGTTTGGCCTTCCCCCAGGCAAGCTCAAGTACTGCCTTATTGCGTTCTTTATTTTGGACCTTGAATCTCGTCGTTCATTCAAACTTGTAGACGACCTCATCTACAGACAGATATTCGTATTCAACATTACTTTTTCATACTAGTTCAGGGCTTACGGGCGGGTATTTCATTAGCTACTAGCGTTTCTCTTGGGGTAAAGAGTCCGCCGGATATTGAAAAAAAACCCCAGAGAGGCTCTAGTTGCGCAGGCTATACCAATTTATTTATTACATGCAGAATACAGGGTTATCTCATCTGAAATTCTTTTAAAGAGCGCGTTTCAAGGGTGTGATAGTCTGCGCCGGGTCGACTTTGTACTGGAGTCGAAAGTTGTGGTATTGTACGTAATTGTACGTAAAAATTACATAAGCATGTCGCCAATTTTCACACAAATTTGTAATTCTGACAGGCGCATATTGTTTTCTACGACATAAAGAAAATTAGATCAACAAAAAAAATTGACCGACGCAGGGGTCGAACCTGCAATCTCTTGATTCGTAGTCAAGCGCCTTGCCATTGGGCCAGCCGGCCTTGATATTGGAATGCTATTTACTAAACAAATCTCAAGCTCGTGCTATCATTGCTATAGGTTAGAGCCGCTTCCATCCGGGGTGAATACGGCTTATGAATAGCGTGCCTATACACAGTGACCTGTCAACAGAACACAGTGCTAGTTAATCAGCCGACGATTTCTATTCTGCCAGTTCATAAAGTCCTGATCGAGAAGCAAGCTTGAATGCTTCCACCAGCCACACTTTGTCACCGCACTGTGTCGACTGCATTTTTGTCCATGCTCCATGCAAAGGCGTAACCCTCGCACTTCAATTCACGGGATAAAGAGGAATCGGAAGCCATTTAAATTAACCCCTTCCGGGATATCACATCGGCAAAAAACAGACGGCCATAGCTGACCGTGGCTGAGCACCTTGTACAGAGCTTCCAGAATAAAGTGCTAGATCAGTAGTCACAGTTGAAAGAACACTTATTACAACGATCCAAGCCTTTTTGACTCATCTTGCTGATCATGCCCCAGGAGAAGCATGTCAATCCATCTTTGATGATGCTATTCGAACCCCTCATCTTCTAGGTGATCAGGGGATTTTTCACGAGAATGTCAATGAGAGAAGCTCATGTATATTCTGGAGCACGGGAGCGATCAAATATACTGCTGCTATGACTTTGTAACTCTTTCTCATGGGTTTCTAATTGTATTGACTTTGCATTTGAATTGAAATTCCCTTCACTATCTGGAAAAGTCAGACCTAGCCGATAAGGAGAGAAAAAGACTGTTTTTTGTTATAAATCAAAAGTATTTATATTGCACACCCTAGAAAATTTATGTCATGAGGCTATCGGTTAAATGTCACTGTGCTGTATATCACGTGATCGACTAGCTCGCAACGCGTCTAGTCTCACCATCGCGGCATTACCTGGGATGTTCCAAGTACACTACCTGTTGCGCATGTTAGATAGATACCTAGTATGATGATCCAAGCTCATTGCTAGGCTTCTCATACGTGAGACACCGGATGGATACCAATGAGAACTCTCAGCGCAGTGGGCCGATCCCTATTGCCCCGGCTCCCACCACCCAGAACGGACCCAGCCAAAGTTACAATGGACGCTTTCCTCCATCGAAGATGCCTAATACATGCCAGACTTGTGCCAGGAGAAAAGTCAAATGCGACAAGGTGGGCCCAACTTGCTCCAGATGCCGCAAAGGCGGGTTCCAGTGCATCTACCGAGCACCACAGTCACAATCTCGAAAAAGAAAGATAAGTGATGATGTTCTTGAAAGGCTGGCCCAGTACGAACGAATTTTGCAACAGAATGGTCTTCTACATCCAGAGACATTGACTCTCGAAAATGTGTCAACTGTTCAATCTCGGGAATTGTCATCGGTCGGCCTTGTCGAGCCTGGAGCCTCAAAGATAGAAAGAGAATTAACTGATCAGGAAAGACTGCGATGTATCGACAGTAATATGTGGCATAATCTCAGTGACGATGATATTCCACGTGTTTCTGATGATGATGAAATGGACAAAAGGACTCCCGCAGATGCTAATATCGGAAGAATCGCACCTGATCCGTTGACAGGTGCGTTTCTCAGCAATCAACAAAAAATTTCTCATTGCCATCCAAGCCATGCGGACGCAATGGTGATGTGGAAGATATATTCTGAAAATGTGGAGCCCATATGCAAAGTTTTACACATCCCATCGACAGGCGAAATGGTACAGTCCACATCGCAGCACCCCGAAAGCGCTTCGAAAACCAATGAATGTCTACTATTCGCTATCTATTTGACCGCTGTCTTCTCAATGACGGAAGACAAATGCATAGAAAACCTCGGAAAGTCGCGGTCCATGCTCCTGCAGCAGTTTCAATTTGCCGCAAGACAGGCTCTTGTGAATGCAACATTTCTTAAGACGAAATCGATTACTGTCTTACAGGCTCTCCATCTATTTCTCATTTCCACCCGTTCAGTGTACGATCCGCACACGTACTGGATTTTGACAGGAATCTCGGCCCGTATTGGACAACGCATCGGTCTTCATCAGGACGGAGAAAAGCTAGGCCTACCACCGTTCGAGGTGGAGTTGAGGCGACGATTGTTCTACCAGGTCTTCCCACACGATTGCCGGGTAAGCCAATTTGCAGGTATTGACTTTGTCAGTCTGCCTGATGCTTGGGACACAAAGCCTCCACTCAATATAAACGACAACCAAATTTGGCCAGGAATGACAATAAAGCCCACGGAGCAAAACGGTGCGACTGATATGATATTTTGTCTGTCACGTATATATGTTGGGAAAAGCATCGCTTGCTCAGGAAAACCAATTAACAGCGGAGCACAATGGACCTTTAGAGATAATCACGAAGCAGATAAATACATAAGTGGGGTTGAAAGCGAAGTAGAGGAGATGTTTATCCGTTACTGCGACATCATCAGTCCACTGCATCTCCTCACTGTCGGCCTTGCTCGGTCAGGTATCATGGCCATGCGCCTCAAGATCCGCCTCTCTAAGATCAAAGACCAGACAGCCACGGACGAAGACCGGAAGAATGTCTTCGTACTTGCTCAAAAGATTTTGGACACTGATGCGGCACTTCATGTTACTGCCATCGTTAACCGGTTCCAGTGGCACATCAAACCGTTCTTTTTCTGGGGTACGCGGGACTCATTTATCTTTGTCTTGACTACATTGTCGAAACGCCGTCACTTGCTCTCTCCCGAGGAGATCGGAACTGCTTGGAAAAGCGTAACACAAATCTACCATCATCATGATGAGCTCTTCGAGAGCAAGCAGGCTCTGAATGTGGCTCTCCGGCGTCTCTCTCTGGAGGCCTGGGAAGCTTATCAGCCGGCCAGCAGTGCTTTGGAGCCAGGCTTTATCAGTACCCTGAGGACCATGAGGGATGAAGAGAAAAAAATACAGTACCAGCGAGACAAATCGTTGTCAGCACCCGACGCGGCATTATCAGCATGTCCATCATCGACAAGTGACGCTAATATGTTTTTCGACGCGTCAGTTCAAGATGGCTTGGATTTAGACCAGGGTCTCGATTTTGAAGTCGATGATTGGTTATTCTGGGACCAGTTGATGAATGATCGGCATTGACAATAGGTGACAAAGTCCGCAGTTTGAAGCAGCAAATTGCTTCAAACCAGAAGCTGGCGTGGCCGATGGCGACTGTGGTTGGTCCACATCTCGGTGCTCGGCTGCCGAACAGACATCCGCTCTCCGCCAATCAGAGGCGGTGTTGTCTCGGGACTGGCGCGCTTTTGTGAAGATAGATTGCTCGCTGAAAACTATAAAATGTCGAAATTTTTTGTGATAAGGTCCAGAAGCATTGCTATCAAACGAAAACTTCTCTGTTAATACTATAAACATCGCCAAAATGACAGACTTGAAAGTGCTGATCGTGGGCGCCTCCATCGCAGGCCCAACAGCAGCCTACTGGTTCGCCAAAATCGGAGCGAAAGTCACGGTCATTGAAAGATACTCCCAATTGCGAATGAACGGCCAAAATGTCGATATCCGAACTGCAGGTGTTTCAGTCATGCGAAAGATGCCCGGAATGGAGGAAGCAGTACGAGCCAATCTCCAGCCAATGGAAGGCATCAGCATCGTCCGCGAGGATGGCCGACCGTACGGAACCATAAGAGCCACCGGAAATCCTGATCAACAAACATTAGTCTCAGAGTATGAGATTCTGCGTGGTGATTTGGCGCGTATCCTCATCGACCTCACAAAGGATCATGATAACATCAATTACATTTTCGGCGAGCAGGTTGCATCTATACTGCAAGATGAGAGGGGAAATGGACTCGTTGAGGTCACTTTCATGAACGGAACGCCTTCATCGGAGTATGACCTTGTTGTAGCCTGCGACGGCGCCACATCGCGGACGCGGGCGATTGGACTTGGTTGTGGTGTGCGCGACTATATCGAACCTGTGAACTCATGGGCGGTTTATTCTTCAATCCAAAAGGATATTCTCAACGGAAGTCAAATATGCCATGGATACAATGCCGTTGGGGGTCGAGCCATTGCCCTTACTCCGGATGCTTCTGGTGGCAATCGTGTCACGCTCATGGGAATCCATCCACGCAATGACCACGAATCATTGAGAAGATTTCGCGAGGCAAAAGATCTTGGCACCGAGACACTCAAGGGTTTCGTCGCTCAACACTTCAGGGGAGCAGGCTGGAAATCCGACGAAGTCATTCAAGGGCTAATGGAAGCCGACGACTTCTACGCCAGCGAATGGGCACAGGTCAAACCTCCAATTTTGTATAAAGGACGGTTCGTGCTAGTGGGTGATGCGGGCTATGCGCCCGGTCCAACAGGAACGGGTACTAGTCTGGCCATTGCTGGGGCATATCTCCTGGCAGGAGAGATTGGGAAGCATCGTGGGGATCTAGAAAAAGGACTTGAGGGATATGAGGAGCAAATTCGACCTCTCATCAATCAGATGCAACAAATACCTCCGCTTGTTCCTGGGATTTTTGCACCGCAGACGGCCTGGGGGATCTGGCTCCGCAATATGATTTTTGCGTTCATCTGTTGGAGTAGCCTTCTTCCGGTTTTGGACAGGTTCATCGGAGGCGCCTTCAGTCACTCTGATGGGTATAAGGTGCCTGAATACCAGTGGAGAGCCTGAAGCCTGAATAGCCCCGAGGAACAGGACAGCCATGTTATTTGCAACTGAGGTTCATTGATGGCTGCGAGGTCACATCAATTATTTTTCCGTCCGTAATTAGGGAACTAGTGCATTCTTTGCCATTTGTGCATCTCCCAATCCGGTTATCAGAATCTCATGATGTTGTCTTCGTACAACAGAGATGGATGAATAGTCTCACCGCGTCATGCAATATGGCGGCAATGGTGCCATTTGATAGGCTGAGCTAATACAGAGTAAAAGGATCTCGGTTCCCGGGTTTCCCGGGGTCATATTTCGGCAGAAATAGACTCCGAGATTCAGGCGTGAAGATTATTAAATAAACCGCCACCAAGATGGAATGTGGATACCTAGAAAATTATGCAGACGAACTTTACATTGCTGTTCATAAGATATGACACAGCGACATGATTGGTACAGCATCATCGGCCCACCAACATGCTGAATAATCCATGCCTGCCAGCTGGACCTCATGACGATATAAACCCCAATGACCGACCGTTTGCCATCGTGTCAATTTCTCTTATCTATGCAGCTACCTGAATATGTCGTCCACTCTTACCGTCCATCATTTACGCCGCTCTCAGTCAGAGAGAGTAGTCTGGTTATGCGAAGAACTCGGCATTCCTTACCTCCTGAAGTCGTATGACAGGGTGCCTCCTGCCATGAAAGCCCCGGAGGAATATCAAAAAATCCACTGGTCTGGAACTGCGCCTGTTATTGAGGACGGAGGCGTGGTTCTCGCTGAATCAAACGCCGTTTTCGAATATATCCTCACAAAGTACTCCGACGGGCGCCTGTCTCTGCCTCCAACTCACCCGCAATATGTCGACTACGTCTTTTGGCTTCATCGAGCAAATGGAGACATGCAGCCTGGTCTCATCTCTCTGATGTTCTCTCGTCTCGGTGGCAAAGAAGAGAGCCTCGAATCCAAACACGCACAAATCCGCGTGGATCGAAATTTCAAAGCCATGGACGCTCAGCTGGCCAAGTTCTCATATCTTGGAGGCGATGAGTTTACCGCTGCCGATTGCATGTCAGTTTTCTCACTGACTACTCTTCGTCTGTTTGGCGCTTTCTCCCTTGAGAACTACCCGAACATCGTGAAGTATCTTGAGCGAATTTCACAACGCGAGGGCTATAAGCGTGCTATGGCGAAGGGAGATCCTGGTTTGGAGCCCGTCATTTGCGCCCATGCGCCAGAGAACACTATCTGGTAAAATCTCGATCATAATGCCTTTTCGAGCGATTTTCGACGATAAGGTTCCAGGTTAATCTCAACATTAGGGCAGGAGCATCTTTCCTGGTGTTGGGTTTCCAGTTTTTGAGGGGATTTGAGATTTTCAACACCTGTGGACTTCATGTACATACTCAAACCCCACATATACATAAAACATTAGAAAGGTCTTGAATAAATCATACAATGCAGTAGTCAAGCACCACTTGCCTATGCGATCTTCGTACTAATGACGGAGGATAAAGAACTAATTCTATATGCTGTCGCTTCAACCCCATGTCGTCTATGCTGAAATGGCCCCGGCTTCCTTCAACAGTTTCTTTAACTCGTTGGTGGACTTCCCCTGAAGATCTGAATTCCCACCGATATGCTTCTGCTTTATAAAGATGTTGGGAACAGTGCGTTGGTTTGAGATTTCCTGCAGAGCGGCTTGCATGGCTTTCCCATCCTCTTTTTACCAGTAGCGATCAGTATTATCATCAACCACGAACGTAAAGAGTTTCTTGGAAGGAGGCATAGAACTGAGTATAACATACTGAGCTTATCTAATTCCTGGACAGTGAACGTGGCACCCATGTCTTTGAGCTTCTTTTTAGAGGCAGTGCAGTACGGGCAGGAGGCTTTCGAGAAAACAACTGGATATCTCATTAGCTTTTGGTTCCAAGAATGAGATAAAATAATGGATTAGTAAGTGACATACCAACACCGTTTTCACTAATTATTTTCAAAACTTTCGCCTTGGTGGCTGACATGGTTGAAAATTCCAGAATTTGAATGATTGACGAGATGCGACAGTAGATATTGGGCTTTCAGTTGATGATCTATATCCCAATGTCTAAAAGGGATGCAATATATTAGGACCGGGAAGAGTTTGGGCTCTGGGTATAAACCAACTTGGCGTCTAGAACGATCGAACTGATAAATCTATCGCACGTGACTAAGCCACAGGGGCAGCATCACATGACTGGCATTGGTAAATTACGCACGAATAACACGTATTTATAACGCGTAGGTACGCGTGGTAATTATCATCACGAGTGAACTAATTGAACTAATAAGTGGTATCCTTCGAGTCTCAAATTCGGAAATTGCAACTACTTGGCCAATATCACCAGTCCAAATTCCCTTGCAAAATCTTGTCGATCGTTACAGTTGAGCCACCCATGCTCCGCTTTGTGTTGGAAATCTCCCTGAACACCGAGCGCCCAAATCGATTATACAATGGAAGCACACCTCCAGCATCGAGAAGAGTTTTCTCCATTTCCGACTGCTGATAATGGAAGATCCGATCCGTTCCCTTGACCTGAACTGTCTTGGCCTGTCGATCGATAATAACGACAGAGTCTTCGTTTGCGAGCGTGTAAAACTCGGGATCCGGTAAGGTGATGTTGAACAGGCCCATATTTAGCTGGTTTCGGTCATCTAATCGCTCGTTAGCTCCTGAATCTTGTTTGCAATGATCATGCTTTTTGTAAACCTACAGATAAAGGCAAATGTGGGCGCAATAACTGCTTCAATGCCAGCTCCCTGCAAGGCTCGGACGGCATCTTCACGAGACGAGCCACTGCCAAATCCACGGTCTGCAACACTGGTAATGGTAAGCCTCGCATCTCATATTCTGACGTTTGATTAGTCCACTCACATAATTCGCGACCCATCAGCTGCTTTTTGTCGGAAAATTGGCCGATCGTATTCAAAGCAGTGACTGCCCAGTTCGGCGTTATCGACACCCGGCACAAATTCAGCAGGGATAATCGCATCACTAGTTTCATTTCAGAAGCTGCTTGAGGCGGGAATGATCGTGGACTTACGTATCGACATTTTCACCGAAACGCTGAACTTTCGACTGCAGAACGTCGTCGGTGGACAAATTGGCTGTTTCTTCTGGGGAAGCAGCAGTCTCGGTGGGAGTGCTGCCGTCAGCAACGACCGGGGTGATATTTGGTGCAATATAAGGATCAGGCTCGTTGATCTCAGGTGCTATAGTCAAGGAGACCTTTTCACTACCCAGGATCTTGTCCAGTTTCACTCTATCGATTTGATTCAGCAGTGGCCGGGCATCAGTGACTGCCATGTCAAAGCTCGAGGCCGCAACCACTGCAGCGCAAGTTATACTTCCAATAGCTCCTTTGCCCATTCGGTTTCGGAAATTGCGATTCTGTGAGGAAAGCCAAATTTCTCCTTCACCAGCGACGTCAACGTCGTTGATTCCAACACAGTATGAACAGCCGGGTGCTCCAATCTCAAATCCTGCCTGTCGGTAGATGTCTAAGATGCCATGTCGTTCAAGGTGCTTGATAATGCTGAGACTTCCAGGAGTGACCCGTCTGCGTCCTTCGCAAGGATCTAAGCCTGCGCGCAGACCGGCATCTAGCACCAGGGCTCCGACAACCAAATCTTCTTCGGTGGTGGTGCAAGCTCCAATGAAGCACCCATCTAACTTCGTGCCAACTTTCTCGCCCACGGGCACCACATTGTCCGGGTCGGGATACATAGCGATGGTTAACTCAACCTCAGAGAGATCGACAGTGCGTACCTCGGCATACTCAGCACCTTGGTCCGCCCTGAAGTAAAGACCTCCTTGATGCTCTAAATGCGGCCTTCGTGAGATCCATTCCGCAGTGCTGTCATCAGCCTCGAAGCACGCGCCCATACCGCCGAATTCAGTTGTCATATTTGCAATGGCGAACCGGGCATCCATGGACAATTCCTTCAACCCCGGCCCACCGTATTCCACTGCACGTTGGAAGGCAATAGTATTCCGCTTGAAAAGTCCAAGGATATGGAGAATGACATCCTTTCCACCAACGCCAAATGGCAACTTACCAATGAAGTTGATGCGGCAGATCTCAGGCACCCGGAACCATGTCTCGCCTGTAACCATCGGCATGACAACATCCGCAGCTCCAAGTCCAACAGCTAGACCTCCAACACAACCTGCAGAACAGGAGTGAGAGTCACATCCGACAATAATTTGTCCAGGCAGAGCTCGGTCACGCGTGAAATCGGTATGGAGGATGCTTGTGTTCGCGGGGAGGAAGTTCACGAGCTTTGCTTCACGCTGGAAGCTTTCGGCCTTTTCAATAAGTCCTCGTTGTCGGGGCTGATGATTTGTCCGTGGGTCAACGGTGTGATCAATTGCCAGCCACATGCGGTCATTGCGATGCAGACGAGGTCGACCCATTTTTTCATATGTTTTTTCCATTCCCGCCCAGAGGATCTCGGATGTCAAAGTCCAGTCAACCTTTACGCATATGATCTCCCCGGTTTGTACCTCCGGTTTGCTCAAGCCGACCGCGGCGTGGGTCATAATCTTTTCGATCACACCCATTGGACGTCTTTGGCTTGTAGGAGCTCCGCATGGCTCTCTGGGCAACGCTCGGGTTTCTGCCTCGGACATGGCTGCTTCGAGATAGGAATCCAGATGCCCCATGAATTTGCTCATGAATTCTTGCGGGGAAGCTGCTCCGCCGACACAAGGGGTTCGGACATTGGAGCCGACAAGTTCGATTGGATCCAAAGTTCGGCGGATTGCTCTGTTCACTGCTGCAGCTTCTGCACTTAGGCCGAGCGACAAATCGAGCATCAGGCTTATAACCGGTAAGATCAGAATCGGATCTACCATGTCGCCTTGCGCACTCATACTTCCAGGCTTGAAAATCCCAAAGTTTTCGGCGCCCTTCTTTGATGAAATCGAGACATCTGCCGATGCCAGCAGGTCACCTAGCCCCATGCTGACGCGAGCCTTGTTGGAGAGAAAATCTCCATCTGCCCCAATGGTCAAAACGATACCGTTCAGCTTAGTTGGCTCTGAGTACAGGGCGTCCGCCGCTGTAGCGATCGCAACATGATGGAGCGGAACACATGGAAAATTTTTGTTGAATACTTCAGTGACCACTGATTCCCATAGTGGCGTCAATGACAGAACACAATGGACAGGCCTGGGTGGGTGAAACCGCATAGCGTATGTCCCTACCCAGAATGCTAGTTGCTCAATGGTCTCACGAGGGTTCTCACCCCCCGTTTTTGTATGCGTACTGCTGCCAACGAAGGTGATGTCAAGCCCCTGGACAGCGCTCTTGTTCGGCAGTCCTTCTGGAATGAGCCCGGTGCTTGGAAAAAATACCGGTTGGACTTTGGCAAAACCGCCGAGGTCCTGGACATGCTCGCTTCCAGAGGAAGGATGAATATCTCTGCACAGGATTACGGCATCCGAGTCTTGACCCGCTTGTGACGAGGCATTGAGTTCAGTCATAGGAGAAACTAGGACATCGAATATTATCCCTGGTCTGGCTCTTTGGATGAAGCCTAGCACACCTCTGGCGAGAGATGCCATTTGAGTACCGACTTCATCTCTAGACACAAGGTTAACCTTGGTCTTCTGTGGCTGGATTGGAGAAGGCATGGTCTCGGTGTTGAAGTTGATTTGAAGTACGTGCCATGAAACTCACCAGCGCCGGGGCCAAAGCCCAATATATAGCCTTACATTCCGAAGTCGGCGCCCACGTCGCTTACATTCGGTTTATCTCTTGTTTGTTGTTTTCGCTCTATGCGGGGCCTTTCGCGCTATTACGGACTTGCTATGGCTATGATTCTAGGTGCAAGGCGGGGTGGATTTCTCGCACTCTCGTATTACAAAAAGTGAAACTTCAGGAATCAGCTACTATTTCTCTTCGTTTTTCATGTGAGAAAATAAGCACGCGCTAACGCTGCCGGAAAATGACAGATATCTAGGTGTGCGGTCGGTCATTCTAAGCTAGCTTTTTCATCCTTCAGTTCGCATAAACGATCGGCAAGAGTCTCAGGAACTGTCGACTTGATGGAAGTTTCTCTTGCATATCCTGCTCCAGGTCAGTATGTCGTCTTATAACGATAAACTACTCGGGTATAAGGGACACTTACTAGAGCGGATGACAAACACGCCAATGCAATAGCAACATCTCCACGCTTAGCAGCCCTCGCGCGCCAAACATCTCTACACTTGACCAGCGCGATGACAAGAGGCTCTCCATCAGCTCCCTGAATACTACGTAGCACAACCTCAAATTCTAGGTTGAGAGCAGCCAAGGACGAGAATGCAAATGAAACTGCATCAGCGGCATTCTCGCCCGTAGCCACGACCTCACGAGGGCGACCCCGAACTGAGATGACAGACCGCATGATAACGCGACCCGAGTCATCAGGCTTCGTCGTCACAGAGCACTCTAGGATACGGGGATCATTCTCCAAAATGGAGTAATGGCGCAGAAACGAATGTGTAATTTCCGCCTCTGTAAGCCAGCGCTCCTTCTCCTCAGACTCAGACTTGACAACTTTGGAAAAAGCCTGCTGGAACTCCTTTGGCAATTCCAGGTTCAATGTTCGCTGTAGAACCCAAGCGACACCGCCTTTTCCACTCTGAGAATTGATGCGGATAACAGCCTCGTATGTCGCACCGATATCCTCGGGATCAATGGCGAGGTAAGGGACTTTCCAGATGCTTCTCCGGTCAGGAGCGGCCTTCCCGTCACGCCATTTCTTGAATCCCTTGTTTATGGCATCCTGATGAGATCCAGAGTACGCCATGAAGACCGAGTCACCGGCATAAGGAGCACGGAGATGCACCGGGATCTGTGTAATTTTTTCCACGATCTTCCGAATAGAAGGCAGATCAGAAAAGTCCAGTCCTGGATCCACACCCTGACTGTATAAATTTAAGGCTAGGGTAACGAGATCGACATTTCCAGTTCGCTCGCCGTTTCCAAAGAGACAGCCTTCGACGCGAGTCGCACCAGCCAGCTGACCCAATTCAGCGGCAGCGACGGCACAGCCGCGGTCGTTATGCGGGTGAAGAGAAATGATAACGTCTGTGTTATCCGCAAACGCACGAGAGAAAATCTCTACCTGATCCGCATATGTATTGGGTGTGCACCGCTCGACGGTAGCGGGTAGGTTGAGGATAATGGGAATATCATCTGAGGAACCCCAGGCCTCTTTCACAGCTTTGCAAACAGCAATAGCGTAAGACGGTTCTGTATCTGAGAATGCCTCGGGACTGAACATCAAATTCCAAGTTGTGCCTTGTTGAGCTGGATCATCCTTTGTAATAGAGCGGGCGTACTCGACGCATTCGACTGCGGTGCGGAGGACGGCTTCTTGAGTAGAGTCGAACATGGTTGTGATGAAGCTATCACTAGTTGCGATATACAAGCTTATGATTGCCTTCTTTGCGCCCGTAACGCTGTCGACTGTGCGTCGGATAAGCTCTTTTCGGCATGGCGAGAGGACTTGCAGCCATACGTCTGAGGGGGCAGAGGCAACGACGTTGCGAGTGAAATTGTACTCAGTATCGGATGCGCTGGGAAAAGAGATATCGATCTCTTTGAATCCAACACGAAGGAGCATTTGAAAGTATTCCCATTTTTGTTCCACATTCTAAGGGATGTCAAGAAATTTCTTTGGTATGCATGTGAAGGGACGTACCATTGGACAGGCAAGAGCCTGATTACCATCGCGGAGATCAGTCGCCAACCAACGTGGCCTCTTTGTGATTTTTTTAGAAGGCCATGTTCTGTCTGGCAGGTCTGGAGAGTTGAAAGCATCATATTTCTCGGAGGGGTTGCGAAGCCTAAGGCAAATGTGTTAATGTATGGTCAATGGAGGAGAGGGACAGGGTATAGGATCTCCCCGCACGTACATAGGCATGGTGATCAGCAATTCAGGAGACCTTGACTCTCCTTCACTCTGCTCGTGGGGCACACAGTCTACAATTTAAATCATATGCTTACTTTCCCCTCACCATGAAGAAAGCCAATGAAGCCCAATTCCCGTCATCACATTATTCAATTATCGTAATCCATTCGTCTACCCCGTCTACCCCACACGAGGTGTTTCAGCTGAACGTTATCAGACACAACAACCCTCATACGAAATAGTAATCTATGGCTTCACAGATCATGCATGCGTGGTCCGATAATCGCTCGCAAGGAGGCAGTGCTGTTCGCCACGGTCTAACTACAGGGATGTATAGCTGCATGATATTAGTGTTTCGTTAGGCCCACCACATGTGCGTGATTTTGAACTTGGTCAGACCTTGGTCGATCATGGATTATGCGGGGCAGCCTTTGAGCCGCCATGTAATAAGCGATGCCGGGCTATTGGCTAGATTTCCTGCAGGATTCAACATGCAGGTACTTACGAATCTAGTTCAAAAGCACAAGGCTCCCGACGTCGGCGTGTCTCAGACCTCTACCGCGGGCTATCTGGAGGGGCATTATAATTCATTACGTGGATGTTTTTGCAAATTCAGTTGCCCGCGGATGGGTCTTTTCGTTGATAACTAGTTCTAGGCCTTCAATTGGTCTGATACATCATATCTTTCTGAACTATTCTCGGATTTAACGTCCGTAGCGGCTTGGCTTATCTTGCAATATCATGAGTATCAATCTGGTGGAGAATGTGTCTCAATGCTATAGTGAGCTCAAGCCACTAAGCGTGGCAATGTAACGCTGTTCCAAGATAGTGTAACCCCTTGTCATGTAGACAGGCAGTCAGCTAGATCGGCAGTCAGCTAGATCGGCAGTCAGCATAACCTCATACTCTCCCAGTATGAGCTAAGATACAGACCAACATACTCAAAGGTATATGACTCGTGCATATCAATCCGCCAATGCAGAATACAGGGGCCAGTCCTTCACGCCACCTGCCTGTAAGGCCCCAATGTGTGGATTGTCCGGGTTCGGACTTTCTCCGCTTGCTTTAATCAGGAAACTAGTAAAAACGATAGAGTAAGAGAAATGAGAAACAGACTCATGCTATCAGCTTCATGCCCCAAAGATGGCTTGTGGGGCTAGCCACCGAGTGGCCTGACGCTTTGCAATTATCTTATAAACCCGTATAGTCCACAGAGTCACTAGTAAGCCAGGCTGACTTCACCCGAATCCATCATGTCAATTCCCACTCTTGATGCCTCTGCCCTTTCTGGAGGAACTGCTGAGCAGCGTGCTGAGTTTGCTGCGAAGCTCCTCGACAGTTTGAACACATTTGGTTTTGCGAAGCTCGTGAACCATACTGTTCCTGTTCCACTTGTTCAAGAAACCTTTGATCAGGTACATAAAAGTGTCTCTTTAGTGTAAACGGCCAGACTAATCATTGTTTGGATAGATCAAACGCTTTTTTAAACTCCCTTTCAATGTCAAGGTTCCGCTGAGAAACGACCCCAAAAAAGGTCAGCAGCGTGGATGGAGTGTCCCCGGAGAAGAAAAGACGTGGTGGCTTGAAAGCAACACCGGTGATGTGAAAGAGCCCAACTTTGGTGACAACAAGGCAAGTGAATCCGAAAATAAATATTGAGCCGTTCTAATGTCTCCCTTGCTATAGGAGAGTTTTGACTGTGGACACCCTGACGACCAACAATTTCCCAACAAATGGCCCTCGGAGTCGGACCTCCCAGGGTATCAAAAGACGATGGACGAGTTTTTCTTCTCTTGCGGAGATCTCACGCTAGTTCTGCTGGAGTCTATGGCCACCGCGCTAAATCTAGACCCGAAGGTCTTTACGTCCCGATGCACCAACGAGGCTAGCACGATTCGCATCAACCACTTCCCTCCTATTGAGCGGGCAACTCTAGACGAGGGCAAAATTAGCCGCATCTGGCCACACAAGGACTTTGGTATTATCTCGCTTGTATTCCCGGATGTAACTCCCGGTCTGGAGTATGAGGACCGGAGCAATCCCGGAACTTTCGTTCCCATGCCATATGGATCTGAGGAGGAAGTTGTTGTTATTGTCTCCGAGACTATGCAGCGATGGACCAATAATCAGATCCGTGGCGGTCTCCACCGTGTGACCAGGCCCCGCGACTGTGAGGGGGAGACTGTCCCAGAGCGGTGGAGTCTTGTCTACTTCAACAAAGCGGACCGCGATGTGAATGTGGGCCCTCTTGACGAATTCCTCGGAGATAAGAAGCCCGTGTACGAAGATTTGACGGCTCTGGAGTACCAGACCCTGAGAAACGCTGCTCATTACCCTGGTTAGATATTAGGTGACCTAAATTGAACCAATTGTCCCGAGGTTGATACATATCTTTACGTAAAATTGGCATTGGTAGTCACATAAGTTGCCTAGGTACATAAAGACTAATTTCACATGTGCATTCTTCTGCTTATGCCCCCTGAATAATTTCTCCAACTTTCAGGGGCGATAAAACTTGAATGGAAAATCCTCGTATTGCCCCGCTCTAACTGCATGTGGAATTGGTTTGAAATCGTTTACAGTTTGGGCGCGGCCCGTAGCGCTGGCGAGTGGATTCGTCACGAGTGGGTCTCTTCAGGATTATTGCTACTTTGACCAATCCTACTTACTGCGAACCAATACATTGTCAACGGTGGCCTAGTTTCAAAGTTTCGCCTCAGGGCCCTTGGCAAGGTCAAGGCCATCAACCAAAACACTCCACTCGTGCTCATCTTCACCATACTGTCTAGCTTCGATCCACTTCCTCATCTTCGTCGCCACACTTTCCTGCACGGATGACGTTCCGCAGCTTATCTCACGTCCCTCCCACCGAATCGACCCAATTGGACTGACAACCGCCGCAGTCCCTGTACCGAAGACCTCCTCCAAGTTCCCCGCCACAGAAGTCGCCTCCAACTCGCTCATAGAGATACTCCGCTCTCGGACTACCCAACCATGCCCCTCCAACTTCTCCCGTGCCAGTCTCAGCACACAGTCCCGGTTGACACCTGGCAAGATCGTGCCATCCAATGGCGGCGTCACGAGTTCACGATCGCCGTCCGGTCTGAGGATAACCACAAACAAATTCATTGTCCCGGCTTCTGTTACTAGATTATCTTCCCCAAAAAGCCAAAGAACCTGATCTGATCCCCTCTGTCGGACCCACCCTTCTGCCATCATGCAGGGGGCATAATTGGCTCCGACTTTGTGACATCCACTCCCACCAGGCCACGCACGCACCCATTGCGAGCTATTCGCCGCTTCCAACGTGATGGCTTTAGTTCCATCCTTGAAGTAGGAGCCGACGGGCGATGCGACCACGTATAGCAGCGCGGTGGTGGGTGGCGAGACGCTCAGGCCTGGGTTAGTTCCAATCAGAACTGGGCGCAGGTATAGTGAGTACCCTCGAATACTAAAAACGGTCAATATTCACGCTTCGATCCATACCATTCCATGGATACTTTGGAAAAATGTGTTCGTTTTGAGCTTGGCTTGACTTACGAGGGTATATGCCGAGACTCCATGGCCACGAACTTTGACAGGAGAGCCAGGAATGCAGTAGTATCAAATGTTGGGAGTGCTACTCGTGCTGCGGATTCGTTCAGGCGTGCGATGTTTACTTCTGGTCTGAATAGTCGCGGTCGGCCCTGTGCATCTTTGTACGCCTTCATGCCTTCGAAGCATTCGAAGGCATAGTTGAAGACACCGGCGGTTGGATCAACGCTCAGATTACCATATGGAATAATCTGAGGCTCGTGCCAGCCGTGAGACTCTGACCATTGTACCTGAAGCATATGGTCTGCGCGTCCCGTCAGCTTCTGCTTGCCCCCCTCCAAGTCGGGTTTGATGTCATACCGGTCACATTCTTCCCAAACTGCAGGTTATCGGGATTGGGCAGCTCGGCTGGCTTGGGGTTGCGAGTAACCTGCAGCTTGCTTGCGTCTAAGGCCGCCAATGTAGAAGGTGGTGCTGCCATCATCGATGGAGATTGTTCTGTTGTCATCGTGGAATATTTGCAAGTGATTATGGAACTAGCCGGCTTATTGTCTGCTCTTCATGCGAACATATATACGTCTCAGTAATGTAGACACAGCCTTCGGGGCCGATCCAGATCTTAGTGGGTGGCCTAATTCAAAACGTGGATCCATCTCAGACTTCGTACTTTTGTATCTTCATGCCCGGCGGCCAAGACTGGGTTCCGGTTTGTTCCACCACAGCTGAATCAGCGCTAAAAGTACGAAATAAATCTCCACGTGCCGAAGTCGGACTTCAGCACTATTCATAGAATTCTAATACAGACCCTCTGATACGGAGACATGTACGTACAGCCTAGATACCAAGTGGGCCGTGGAAATAGATGCTCTTAGTCATTATCCCGATAAGATAGAGAGCGGATAACGTCCCAGACACATGACTCGTCACATATGGCGAATGGCGGTGTTCAACTAACTTCTTTTCATGCACTATTTCAAGGATTCTCGAGTGAAAGCCAATGTTGTCGCCGGTAATTAGCGCACCACTCTTATCACCGAAGACGCAATGGTTGGCCCAATCAACCACGCGGTGAATAGCCACCCTATGAGGTGATCGTCAAGGCCCCGCAGTAGCATCTCCATCTCCACCTCGGAGTTTCCCGCATCGAGACTGGTGTCAAAGCCAGCCAATCCGGTGCAGGATCTCCCATCCGGGGCGCCCTGTGGATGATTTCTTTGTTCTCTGAATCTTATTGAATTTTCACGCCAAAATTCTCTTTCACCATCGTGGGAAACCATTCTCATAGTTGACTTCCCTTGCCCTGGCTGTCAACTCTGTCTCTCACAATGGACGAAATAGGAGGCTCAAACTCCTCGGTCAACCAGACCGAAAAGGGGCTTCACACCCCTCTAGAGGAGACAAATGGCGCTACCCATCTGTCTAATACTGATCATGGCAAACTCCCGCCTATGGATGGCGGCATGAACGCATGGCTTTTCCTTGCTGCGTGTTTCGTTATGGAAGCCCTGGTGTGGGGATTTGCCTTCACCTACGGTGTGTTCCAAGAATATTACAATTCGATTCCTGAATTCAAAAATAATGGCAATATCGCCGTCGTCGGAACCTGTGCTATGGTAAGAACATCAGTATATCTCCATAACAATATACGTCACAAAGCTAACAAACCACACCAGGGAATTATGTACCTTGACCTCCCTTTCGTCTTCGCTGCTTACAGACAATGGCCTAAATACCAACGTGTCGGCTGCGGTGCTGGCGTTCTCCTGATGTGTCTCGCCTTGGGACTTAGCTCTCTCGCCACGAACGTCACCCATTTAATCATAACCCAAGGAATTTTCTACGCCATCGGTGGAAGCGTCGCCTACTCTCCCTGCATCCTCCTGATGGAGGACTGGTTCGACAAACGCAAGGGTCTAGCGTTCGGCGTGATGTGGGCTGGCACCGGACTAGGCGGTGTTGTCCTCCCCATTGTCATGCAACAGTTACTCGACCGATTTGGATTCAGAACTACACTGCGAGCTTTCGCCGTTGCGCTTTTCCTTCTCACTGCGCCGCTTGTTTACTTTGTTAAGCCTCGTGTGCCAATTCCTAAGAATCGGCCCAGTCCACCGCCGCCGAATCTGCGATTTATCATGACCTCTACCTTCGCGCTCTTTGAGCTTTGCAATACTATTGAGGCGTTGGGGTTCTTCTTGCCATCACTCTATTTGCCAACTTACGCCGGAATGATTGGAGCTTCCAGCAGTCTCCAAGCTTTGACTGTTATTCTTTTCAACTTGGCTTCCGTCGTTGGGTGTGTGCTCATGGGCGCTATTATCGATAAGCTCGATGTTACGGTTTGTATTCTTGTCTCAACCATTGGGTCTACACTGGGCGTGTTCATCATTTGGGGATTTTCCATGTCACTTGTTCCACTGTTTATCTTTTCGATTGTTTACGGCCTCTTTGCAGGCTCGTACACCAGTACCTGGCCAGGTATCATGCGTGATGTTGTCCGCAAAAAGGCCTCGGCTGAGTCAAGTATGGTGTTTGCTTGTCTTGCAGCTGGGAGAGGTATCGGAAATTTGGTTTCCGGTCCACTCAGTGAAGCTCTTGTAAAGGGATTGCCATGGCAGGGGAAGTTGGCTTATGGATATGGCAGTGGGTACGGGTCATTGATTGTTTTCACGGGTGTTACTGGTGTTGTTGGTGGTGGCAGTTATGTCGCCAGGCGTTTGAAGTGGCTGTAAACTCTTGTTCTACCCTTGGCTCAGTGATATACGAGCGCTTTGCGTTGCTAAAAGTATTTATTTTGTACGCCTTTCTAAGCTGGATGATATATCACGGCAATTTTTGTATAGCAACAATTACATAGGTTTCAATTGGCAGACATCCTGTCATACATAAGCTTGAAGTCTCTGTAAGGAGTTTCACATGAGCAGTTCAAAGACGGCTCTTAGACTCGAGGTTCACTTAGCTCTGGCCTTTGTAATATCTTTGCTGAAAATTCAAGAAATTCTCAAAATCCGTGGACTACAATTGTGGAGAAAGGAAACTGGGAGACTGTCATAAAAATGGCATTGCCATCTTTTGTCACTCTGCTCTGAGCTCGGCGATACTAATTGTCGTGATACCTAAAATGGAATTCAAGGACTTTCGACAAACTTACTTTATCATGGAGCTAATGGGAACCCGCTTTGACCCTATACACAAGTTTCGCCCCCAACTCCATCTTACCCCTCTTTTGTGGTTATCTCTGGGCATTACGTGATTGCCAAGGTGCATAAAGTTGTAGGCAGACGTCTGCCCAAGTGTGCATTATTCCTTCCCCTGATGTGTTGTCAGTTGATAGGTTATAATGAGACCAATCCTGGCCAACCCTAGTGTTTTTATTTGCAATTAAATTTACATTCCTAGATTCAGTTCACTCGGAGGGTACCCGTTTATGGAGGTGGCTTGCAGACTGCCCAGGTGGCCCTATGTTGGTGATATATCAGGCCTCTGCTGCTAACATAGAAAGAATTCTAGTCATGGAGCCACAATATCCACTTTTGGCCTGAGTGATAGGGCATGGCTGGGTAAGCACACATCTCCTCAGGTCCAAGGTTTGAATATTCTGAATCCCAAAGTTCCTGGCCACAAACGTCTTATGGGTATATATTCAGACTAGAATCATAGTTACTTGAATGATTTAGGGCTCATAGTAACACCAGACAAATATTTACATAATCAGATGCCTTCGTGGTCTAGTTGGTTATGACGTTGGTCTCATATCACTTTCATATGACGCTCCTGTTAACAGGACTGCTATCCGAAGGTCTCCAGTTCGATCCTGGACGAGGGCATTCTTTTTTCTCTCTTTGGTTTTTCTTTCTTGTTTTGTCCTATTCTCAGTCTTTTATAAATGTATCCTGTCACTTCTCCTCAAGGTCAATTTTTCGTCATTCAGTTTCTTAATGAGGTTTCGATCGATACGGCGGAGGAGTTTGGAAAATAAATGGTGGTTTTGAAGATATGAGAGGCAAGCCCGCGGCAATCTACTAGTGTAAAAATCTCGAATTAAATTATTCTGATCCACCCAAAAGGTCACCATATCCAGGGGTAATAATGAAAAGCTATTGGAAACTTCTTTTCAAGCATCTGGGCATCGCATTCCTCATTTGTGTCCGCTGGGAGGCTCGGATTTTGCATCCCCCTTTTCAATGCTTAACACCGTGGGAATAGCTACCAATAAACTGGCGGTTGTTAAACCCCAATTCATTGCAAATTGAGTCATAGCACTGACACCCTCGGCATTGATTCTCCAGGCCATCGCACCACCTGCTGGTTTCAATGCCGAATATGCCCCGATGATAACTGCATTCACCACAGGGTCGCGAGACCGAGCCCCCATAATCCAGTAGCAAAACGCTTGCCAAAATGAGTCGTAGGCACCATAAAAGAAATAAAGGAACATGGGCCCAAGGTATTTCTTCCCTTCCTTGTAGTCGATATCTTGCTTTAGACCCTGCTGTAAACGCAAATCATCCCAAAGCTGAAACCGGTAGCCTCCACCCCAGATCGCCATCCCCGTGACAAGCAAAATTGCCCAGCCAAGTTTGGCTCGCGTGCGACGATTTAATCTTGGAAGGTCCAGTAGGAATCCCATCAAAAGGCCCCCGAACATTTGTGCGATCCAGTAGAGGGCGCCATTGAGGGCGCGGGTACGCAGGTTGAATGTCTCGCCATTGACATCGTTCTGTTGATAAGAATAGAAGATGTTTGCCGTGAAGAACATAGGGTAGAGGCACACATTCTTCCAGTCGAAAATGATCCAGAGTGCTTCAATCACAGTGCTCTTAAGGCTTTCCCAGTTGAAGGCTTTTGATTCTTCACTGATGCGATTGCCGTGGTAGTTTTGCGAGAGATCTTCCGTTGAGCACACGAAGACTGATAACAACCACCCAAAAAGCATAATAACCATAAAGGCCACATATGTTGAGTCCGTCACTGTTCCAGACGCGGAGTGGTAGTTGATGCCAAAACTGGCTAATGATCCAACGGTCGCACCGAGGTTAAACACAACCCAGAAGACACCAATGGCTTTGCCACGCGTATTGTCGTTCGTATAAGTCACCATAATGGTTCCTTGAGCAACCCAGAAGAACGCCGCTCCTAAACCTAGAAGTGCGCCTGCTGCAATCACGAAAGGGCCGCCGTCTGTGGCCCGGTCGGAATTCAACAAAGACCCAGCGTAGAGAGCATATGTCCAGCCGCCGATGAGAAGCGATATACGTGGGCCCAGGTACCTGTAAAAGGAACCGGCTAGAACCAATGCGGCTCCTGCTGTGCACGCATGAGTTGCGACAGTGGCGTTGGCCGAGATTGTGCTATTGACTTGGCCGGAACCTCCCATTCCAGAGAGAGCATTATACATGCCAGGGTTGCAAAATGATATGAAAGAGACAAGGCAGATCTGGAACCATGGTTCACGATAGATCTTGGTGAAGTTTCTCTCGCGTGCCAGTGGGTGAAGGATTTCGGGGTCATCGAACGCCGAAACGTTCTCTTCTGCCGACTTGGTAGCCATCAGTGCATAAGAAAATATATCCGAACTACTTTTCGTGTGATTGACATTCAAAATCTTGGGATAGGCGTTCGGTATATATAGATACCTTAGAGAGACTACCACGCGGGTTTTATCGTAGTAAGTATGGTGTGCTGCCGCCACAATCAGAACAACCGGCTCTCGCGCACCGAGATCCATCAGCGAGATCCACCCCTTTGCGGAAATGACCGACGTGCAAAGCCTCATTTAAGCTGCACTACTGGATTTCTGCGCATAGAAAATCCACTGAAAAGCTCGGTTACACAGCGGAAATCTTTTGATTGAATCCACATTCCACTCACGCCATGACACCGTCCGATTGTGTACAGCTGGACCACCTACAAACTAAGGAGCGCAGTGCCCAGGCACATTTGATCGATTATCTTAAGAAATCAGGCTTCCCTGTGGCTGTCAACCATGAAGAGTCGCAAGTATCTGCCTCGGTCGCGTGCTGTGTGGCGGAAATCGCATCATTTGTGGATGAATTAGTGCCTAGACTGCACGCGGGAGGACGATTGATCTACGTTGAAGCTGATAGGCATGGGGAAATAGCCTTGATGGACTCTACCAAATTACCTGTTACATGCTTCACCAAGGAAGACCAAATTATCGCACTCGTTGCGGGAAGAAAAGGAGCGGCCATCCGAGCCCAAGAAGAAGCCGAGCATGCCGAACAATATGGAACTGCGCAACTAAAAGCTTTGAGTCTGACCCCCGACATTATTGTCTTGAGAATTTTAGCTTCTGATCGGGCACCGTTACTGCTTGTAGCCCTCAAAGTTGCCCTGCGGATTGGAGCCCTGACGGCAGACATTACGAACACTTCATCGAGCTTGGTGGATACGACCGGAAAAACTTACGGGGGACTTATGATTGACCTGCGAATCGGGAATCATAAGCTTCAAGCTCGAGCTCGCAGAGTTCTACGTCAGGTCTGCAGAGAGCTCATGGGACTTGATTTGAAAATGGGACTCGTCCTACAACCTCCGATTTTGACTACAATTTATCAAATGCAGAACGACAATGCAGCATACAGCCTGATTAACAAATGCGATGGGAATGTGAAACTGGCATACGCCGTGGCTGTAACCAAATTTTCACCTAATGAAGCGAAATCTCAGCTTCAAGACAGGGGTGGTGATTTTGGAGCTTTTGTTGCAAATCGCCTAGACATGAGCTATGTCAATGGTGACATTGCTTCAATCGGACATGGTGGCGTGCCAGAGTATTTTTTGGCCATCGACGGTGGAGGCACAAAGTGCGCAGTCTCAATTTCCACGAAGTCTGGTGTGGTGTCTCGTGGCTATGCTGGGCCTTGCAATTTTAATCTTGTCACAGCAGAAGAGGTTGCAAGTCAGGTCAAGAAAGCGACGATGGACGCAATTGCACTTTTACCGCAAAAGGGGAATTCGCGTCCCCACACCCCTCGATTTTACAAAGTCTGGGCTGGAATTGCAGGCCTACACCACGCAGATAAATTGGGAGTTCTCACAGGTCACCTCGAGAAGTTGCTTGGGGTTTCTGCGGAGGCGGGCTCACTTCGGTTGACAAGTGACAGCGCACTTCTCAGCGCATGCCTGGAGGAGGACACTTCTATTCAAACTGGCATCAGTATCATATCAGGAACTGGATCGGTAGCAACTGCTTTCAGAAAGGACTCGAATGGTCATGCTGTCGAAGTTCGTCGGACGGGCGGGTGGGGTCATCTTATTGGAGACGATGGAAGTGCCTTTCACATTGGTAAACAGGCGCTGCAGGCTTTGCTGACAAGTATTGAGATCAATGAAGTTGATACTGAATCTCGCTTGACTGAGATGGAGGAGGAAGTTATGGCATATTTTGGCTGCACCAAGAGTGCCGTGTTGTCTCGCCTCCTCTATTCGGGAAGGAACCCCACGAGTGACATCGGTGCTCTCGCAAGGACTGTGACAAGGCTTGCTTTTCGCGATGAGAACCCCAATTTTCAGGCTCTTGAAATCTTGAAAACTGCGGCTAAATCGTTAGCAAAGCTCATTCTGCCCCTTAAAACCACATGCCCTCCCCAAAGTAGCGTGTTGATACTTTCTGGAGGACTGATGGCTATCGCGGGATTTCGAGAGTTGGTCTATGAGCAGTTTTCCTCTGCTCATATCACCGCTTTCAAGAAGGTTGTCGTGATACATTCTGTCTCTGACTGTGCCGTGAATTATTTAGCCGCACAGGCAATTTAAGGGTATATGATAGCTAAATAGAGGTCCCAATTATGAGTATTTGAGGACTAACCTAATTTAGGCAATATCTAAGCTGCGTATCGGCCAATAGAACAGATGAGCCAAGACTGCCGTCCTTCTTGTCACTCTCCCTCAAAGGCCCTTCTTCATCGATAAGTTTAGCGTAAAGCTAAACTCAACTAAATAACTGGGACCCTGTGACAGATGCATCACCGCTGTAGATTCCATACAAAGAATCCAGAAAGGTGCGAGTTACATCCAGCCAAGGCTCGGTTCCAGCAACATCTTGGCAAGCATCGTCACACACAGCATGGTTCTTGCCGCCCCAGATAACGAAACCATCCACATCAGAATTTGCAGCCAAAATCTCCAACTCATCCTCCCAAAGCTCCGACGGGATGAAAGAATAGTTTCCATGATACTGAGGCCACGTATACGGCCAAATTGGCAAAGAGTCATTGATAGTGTTGATTTTTCCGAGAACGGTAGTCAATGAAGTGTGCCATGTAGTTATACTGCTACTGTAGGTGTAGGCAGACGGGAAAAATGCGTGGTTGCTGTAATTTGCGATCAAGCTGCGGTAATGACCGTACAACCCAACAATTGTATTGCCAGATAGCCCGTACCAGCCAATGATCTGACCCGAGGGGATCACATCCGAGGCCCAGGTCTGGAGGGTAGACATTACTTCCAGGTAGAGGTCTGCCGTGGAGTCGTCGGTGAAATAAAGGTCTTCACAATCGATAACCAGCGGATAACTTGGATAGACGTTCCATTCAAGAACAATGTCTTTCCAGGTATCGGCTGAAGGAAGAACACCTCCCTTGGTGAGAGGGTTGCACACGTATGCTGGAATCCAGTTGATATTGGTTGTTCCATATCCAATCGACGTGTTTAGGTAGGCTGTATCGTCGAACACACGGAAAGTTGAAGCATAAGCCGAACAAGCAATAACAAACCCCACCGTATGTCTCATGAGGGCCTTCATCGTGTACAACAGACTGAGAGGGAGTAAGCTTCGATGTGAATTGATTTTTGGTAAGGGAATTAAATCTGAGAAAGGCCAACGTCGCGCTCAACACTAGATTTTATACCTGCGTTGGTGGTCTCACATTTAGACTCATTCTGACTCTCGACCGAGACCCGATTATTGATCGGATCTCGTTGGTTCGATTAGGGGCGCTTGCTTCTGTCACCTCATTTATCGCCATTCACACAAATATCACTCTACCATGACGAATTTTGGCTTGGTCTCTGGCGACTTCTGCCAAACCCAACTTTCAAGCTTTTTGTTCATGCGTCAACGATGTTATGTACGCCTTATCCTCTAGATTTCAGTAATAAGACAGAAAGGTTCACAATCATGAGTACTCTATATGTAATATGTTGATTCTGATATAGCGACTAAATGAATGTAAACTATAATTATTCACTGCGTAATTCACTGCTTAATTCACTCCATTCTAGTGTTTGAGCATTCCACCCTGTAAGCTCATCTAGGAAGGTGGGATACCCTGCTGAATCAAAGATCAGAGTCTCCGACCAGTCAAAGGGGCTGGAAGAGACAAAATCAGCAAAGTTGCCGAGGTTGCTATTGGCCGTTGGTGGCTGGGCTTCATTCATAACGGCGAAAGATTCGCTCATTATGACTTCCACAGAAGAATAAAATGTGTCATGTTCTTGTGTTTGCTTTCGGGCCAAAGGATATGTCCCTAATGGATTCAAAATATAGTCAAGAGACGACTGTGAGTATGGCACATTCTGTTCATTGACCACGCGGCCGGTTGAGAACTGGGTTGTTCTTGACAGATCCCCCACCGGCAACAGCTTTTTGAATCGCCTTAGGGCTTCTCTCGTTGATTGGCAATAGGCATCCACCTTGATGTATTTTTGCAAATGCTGCAGAATGGCCAAGTTATCTCGCAACATCTCCTCATAGTCGTTCAATCCAATGTGGGGAAGCAAAGGCACTGCTTCACCCCACGAGAGAAGAGTGGTGAGCAAAACACTGCTGCAAATCTGAACATGGTTCGCATACGAAGTGTCAATGAGACTCGGCTTGTCAAATAGCCAAAGTTCTTTCAAGAGCTTCGCAATGTATACACCCTTCTTCAAACACATCCAGTGACATCTCTCAGTAAAGGCTTGCGGTGCATTATCTCGGATCCATTTTGTTGAAGTGTCGGGAAATACAAGCTGTGCCACACAGATGCGATATAAATCATTGAATGTTTGTGCTAGCAAAATGTGAAGACCGAAAAATAGATTGAGTCTCCCCAAAGACTTGTAAAGGTATTTGTTGGCGGTAGTCATCTTGATTGTATCTGGAATGGACCCCTCGAGACTCTGAAGCTCCGCATTCAAAAGGGAGAACTTTGACGTCTCCGACTCCCATGGTACTTCGCCCTCTAACGATTTAACGTATTTCAAGATTCTTGCACGGAGACTAATTGCACGGATATAATATGCGCGCATGTCGAGATTGCTTTCGAAGTTTGTATGAGTGACAGAAAGCGATTCGCGTGGGGAAAGTGATTCCGTAGTGCAGGGCGTTCCTCTAACAAAAGAATCTTCGGAACATGGCAGTTGGACTCGGATATCCTCCACCGATATTAGTCGAAGTTGATCAACGCCACACTCAATCAAAGCGTCAAGTAGGAAGCAAGCCCACATGAGCCTTCTCCTGCTTTCTCTGATGGTGATAGAGGCTTGCACATTGTGGGGTGCTGTATCGGGGTCAAATTCCTCATTCAGTTGAAGGAGCTGCAAATGCCTAGCAATTTGCCCGGAAAAAATCAATGCTTTCGAATATTCTCCTGTTCTTAGATAGTACTCGTGAAGCAAAACTTCTGTTGCTAAGCATTCCAATCTGGGGCTTCCTAGATTCTTAAAGGAATATTGCAGAGCGGTATCTGCCCAACCTTTCCCCGCGTCGTAAAACCTTAGGTCAGAATCCATGATGTCCTTAGACTGGGTGCAAAGGTCACTGTAGAGAAAAGGCGCGGCCAATGCGCACATTATATGGAGAATCCCAGATTCCTCGGCTTGTGCTTTCTGAGAGGTCTTCAACTTTTCCATAAAAGTTGGAATGTGTAAGAATCCCAAGCATCGCACTGTGTGAATACGCTCAAAATAGACGTCGATGAGTTTCTTGAAGTCGCTCTCAGGAGGTAAGTCGGTCACCGTTAGCCACAGAGGGGTTGTGATCGACCTAGTCACGAGGCCAGATGGGCATCTTGGAGTACCCTCAGTTTCATGAGAGCACCTAAAGCCCTTTCGAGCACAGCGCGTACAGACAGATCCCCCGGAGCACTTTGCCTTGGCTCGCTTGCATTGGATGCAGGAGCGCCAAATGCGTTTCCGTTGAAGTCCCGCCTGTGTCCTAGAGTTGGCTGGGTATGTAGTTTGCGATGAGCGAGAAGATACGATTTCAGACTCGTAAACACATTCTGCACCAAATCGACGGCATCTTTGACACCTCTCTGGCGTGCGGTCGCATTTTACCTGTTCAGGCTTGTTTAAAACTGATCATATCTCCACTGATAAAGGTAACAAACTTTTCTCTTGCGGCATGTCTGACAGCTTGCAACTGCGACTTGTCCGACATTTTGATCACAAGAAACATAAGTCATGATAATGGCGCCCGGATAGAATGTTACTAAGGAAAGTTGAACTCCACAAGAGATATGTAAATTTCTTTTGTCTATGCAACCCGTGACGCAAGATCAACACACAATGATGTTATCTTGGTACGATAAGCGGGGCTTTCGAGATCCGGAGCACCGTCGGATCTCGGTCATGCCCCGCATAGCTCTAGCTTCCTTGGGTTAATCGAAAATTGTTGCTCCTGCCCCTTGAATCCCAGGCCGAAACAAGATTTGCTCATGAAACCTACATATGGCGTCCCTATCTTTTCTGGCGCTCGTTAAGCCGGCGAAACCGATCAAACAAAGTTTAGAGATAACTTTTGGCTCCTCGTTATAGAAGTCATACCATCTGAGAGCGCAATGTCCTCGAGTTTATCGGCGCCATTGGATCAGCTGTTCTGAAGACGCACGCCAATATTTACCTGCACTTCATCCCGCGTCGGCCATATTGCTCGTCTTTCAGTCGAAGATGGTGTGTGCCCGGGTCGTTCTCCTTCCTCTCTGTTGAGCCTTAGGGGAAAGTGTCGATGAAAAGAAGTAGGATCGAGCTCGCGCGGGGTAAAGGAGAAGTGAAATAAGCGGGTTAGTGGATTGGAGGTCAGGGTGCACATGTGCTTATACTTGAGGTGCTGACTGGTAGAGAGCATTATGGCAATCGTGGAATAGAGCTCGCTGAACAAGACATTCGAAGAAAAGAAGAAAAGGCTTACAATAACATACGTATGTCGTTACATCCCTGTCCCTCAAATTCCACGACACAGCTTTCTTTTTAAGTTTCTTCACCCTGTGCTTGATAGACCTCAAGTCTTCCGCCAAGCACCTCAACAGCCGTCGGTTCCATAGTCTTTCTGGCTTCAAGCGCTATAGCCACCATCACTACCTAGCATGGTCTTTCATTATCATTTTAACACGCAGTGAGCATAATATCTTATATGAATCGCTCAAGTTAACTAGAAATGAATCCCTAAAAAACAATGTTTTTACTGAGGTCTGAGCGTAGCTAGTACAGTAATAATCTAATAAATCGTATAATTAGAGGAATGTGTGAAGGACGGTGGTCACCCGACGAGGAGCTTCCCCGCATGTATTTTTGGAGAGTCCCCTCGTTCCTGATAATTGAAGAATCAGTCAATCATATGACTTGTATGACTACTAGGAGCCATAAGGTCTATTATATATAGTATTGCTGTATACTGTTATAGAATAGGCACGGTATAGGTAGGAAGGCAGCTTGCTGAGTGAATTAAGAGAACGGTTAATAATGGCTCGTGGAGCCGGAATGACCGGATGTTGAATAACATGCCCAGCTGTCGAATAAACGTTAGAGTATTGATTTTCTGAAAGCACCTCGGGAGGAAAATCACTAGAATATGGCTGGATAAAACCCGTTAGCATGGTGTTGCGGCCGGTAAGCAAATCGAGCACCCCTGCCCCAAGCGAAATTAAACAAGAGATATTACCACTCGTCAACTGAATATTGGCATCACTTCGAACACGGAGATGTGGCCATTTAGGTGTCGAAAATCCGGATGCCAAGGCGCTTTGCCAAGACGCTTTCACATCTGCAAAATATCATCACACCACAGAGTCTCGGCACGTGGAACGTCATCGCCTGAATGCCGAGACTTGTCCCTGATTTACTGCATTGCCGAATCGCATAAGAATTAAGGCTTTATCGCATTTATATTAATCCTCCAATCCTGAGGTCGGGTGGAACCCACGTTTGGCAAAGTCTAAAGTGGAGTACAATGCATGGCTTGAATAGCGCCCGACTATCTGCAAGCTAACCTCTTACCGAGGCAACGTCATGCAGAATGACTTATTCTACACTTCGTCTAGAACGCAAGAATATCTCTGTGATGATTTGAGACGAATATTTAAAGACATAGCGTTTCCTCTAAAATGTTGGACTCAGATCAGACTGAACACTGGAGCCAAGAATCAAAATGGTCAGAAACTCCTTCATTATTGGAGCCAGTCTCCTGGCATCTGCCCACGCGACTACAACCAGCGGAACCTTTACTGCGCTGAGCTTCAATGTTGCAGGTCTCGCATCGATCCTCAATTCCAACGATGTCAATGGCACGAAGACCGAAAATGCCGAAGAAATCGGCACTTATTTCGCGGAGTATGGCTATGATATCATCAACATGCAGGAGGTGAGTAAGAACATGTTTTAAATTCACCAAGTTCAAAGAACTAATATGATTCAGGATTTCAACTACCATGCCTACATTTACGAAACTGATAACCACACCTACCGAACCGCAACATCGGGTGGTGCGGGTATTGGAAGTGGTTTGAACACCGTCTCCAACTACGACTGGATCGACTTCACGCGCACCAAGTGGGATACCTGTTCCGACGCATCGGAGTATGATTGTCTTACCCCAAAGGGCTTCACTTTCATGCGCTGGAACCCATCCACTGGAGTCTACATTGATGTTTACAATCTTCATGCGGATGCTGGGTATGTTACCTCCCTCATAGGAAGATGTGGACCATACTGATAATTATTGCAAGCACTGAGGATGGTGATGAAACCGCTCGCAACGCCAACCTCCAGCAAGTTGCCGACTATATCGACACTTGGTCGATCGGAAATGCTGTTCTTGTTATGGGTGATACCAACAGCCGTTACACCCGTTCCGCCGACACTGGTATCCGTGTCTTCAAGTCTCAAAATGATATGGCCGATGTCTGGGTTCAGCTAGAGCAAGCCGGTGTCTACCCCACCGCGGGCGCAGATGCAGTTGTATGCGATAACCCATCGACAACTGAGACGTGTGAGACCGTCGACAAGGCTCTGTACCGTGGCTCCGACATCATCACCCTGACTGCAACCAGCTTCCTCTACGATGGTGAAGAGTTCCTGAACACGGACTCGGAATACTTGGGTGACGTTCTGTCCGACCACAACCCTATCCTGATGGACTTCTCCTGGACCATGTCTTCCTCCCTTCGACAGAGTGAGTTCTCCGGTGGGCCTCATGGAACCTGGTTCAACGATCTTGAGAGCATTCCATCTTCTCCTGCAGCCTCCGTCCTTACCTTTGCTGGTGGAAGCCGCCTGGACTCTGTTGCCATCGAACTCACCGATGGTACCACTTTCAGCCATGGTGGAACTGGGGGAACGTCGGTTTCCCTTACCCTTGGCACTGATGAGTACTGGGTTGAGACTGAGCTTTGCACCGGCACTTACAACAGTGAAACTCGCAACTTTTACATCAAGGCTACTACTAGCGCCGGAAACACCCTCGAAGCGGGAACTTCCACTTCTGACTGCTCTACTTTCACCGCTGACTCTGGCTTCGCTGTTGTGGGCTTCATGGGACAGGATGGAGATGAGATGGATCAGTTGGCCCTCATCTACGCACCTTACTAAACATTTGACGTTGTAATCGAGTATAAAATCAATCATCTAGCCATTTTGGGTGAAGTGAAAGGTGGTTTTTCTCAATATTCCTCTCTTTGTCAAATTTCGGTAGATCAACATAAATATCCGCTTCAAACGATAGGTGATGATAGAATGAGCATCAGTATATGATAGTGGAGTGTTAGTGCCGCGCAGAGAGCTTTAAAACGGGACCTTTGTGTTGAATGTTCCTATAATAGCAGGTAGGGCAGACACTGGGTGACACTCAAGTATTGGCAGATGAATGAGACACAAAAGGTTGATGTGATTTGAATCGCACTTTGGTTAGGCTCCGATAGGGTGGGAATATTTTCCCCGTCAAAGCGTACACACAATTCCTTTGGGCGCACTGTTGAAGAATGCTTACCTGCATACGGAATTCCAGTCGAATCGTATTGGAATGCGAAAGAAAAAGTTAAAGTATCTACCCGCCAATGGGAATAAAAAGGATCTTCCATTCCACACCTGATATGCGCGCTGAAATTCCCAATGGTGCTTTGCGCGGCCATGGCATAGTTTCGTAAATCTGAATTCTTTCTACCAACGTACTAGTTCTTGGTAGCATAGTGCGTGAACTAAAGCATAGGATTTTTTTTTTTCGAGATTTACGCAGCTGAATGCATCGTCAATGGGCCTTATGAGCTGATCTGCTAATGCGAGGAGGAGCATTTGAGAAAAACTGTGATACCGTTCACAGGACTGTGCTTGCAGCTTTCATGCATACTAGTTGTGCGCCATATTCCGTGCCTACGGCACATTTTCTAATAAGTAAGTCGGCTAATAGAATGGGGGCGTCCGCCACGAACTTTTTATTCGATGTAGTCTTGCCAAGTTTTGGGAAGCCCAAAAATCTAAAGGGTTGTGCAGTGTCAACGTGGAATTTTACATTTATTTTTACTGAGAAAGGCTCAAGATACTGATGCAAGGAAGTTTCTTTTGAAAGCAATGTTTGACTTCGAACTATAAAATAAACTATGATGTCCGGCCTGCCCATAACTTAGTCACTTTCCCTCATGATCTTGCGAGGTAAACAGATTCTTCGATATTAATCTGCCCGCCATGCGGTTTCTTTGGAGCCTCCTAGGCCTGTTATTGCCCACTATCATCTATGCAGATGTTCTCAACACGGAAGTATTTGGCGAGATTTTGGATGTTGAATGCCTCGTGTTTAAGGTTGAGGTAGACTTGTTACAAGACAGCCCTATAGCGACCCAATTTTGCGAATCCTTACTTGCACCTGTAACAACCACGACCAGTACAACGTGCGTATCTACAAATTTGATTATATACAAAAGCAAAATGGATGTATACTGACAACATGCAGTACCAAAACACACTCCAGCTGCGACTATACGTATTCAGTGCATCAGGTTATGGCCGATGCTCAGTCGATGAACATCGCGGCTGCTCAAGTGCGCTCTTCCCCAGCCATGATATGAAAATTTGAACCTAGCTAAATTACAAAGATTACCAACGCACCTAGCACTATACCTACACCACCAGCCTTGCTGCCATATCCCGTTTCCGCAATTAGTCAAGCGTGCAAATGCCTCAGCATTCCAGCGTCAGACTTTACAACCCGCACCGCTACAAAGACGGCTACCACTACAACTACACTCTGTCCAATTCCCACGACCTGTGGAAACGAAGGTGTTCAATGGGCGTATTATCAGGATAGCGGGATACCTCTCAACAGTATTACATGCAGCGGTGCTTATACCTGGGCTGTGGAAGAGATTAAGGATATGACGCCTTCCTACAACAGCACAACCACATATCTCTTCATGCAAAGCACCGGCAGCACAGATATCTCGATCTACGGTTCCGCTGAAAAGTTTGACGCGACCTACATTGCTCTTAATCACCGTGGCTACATATATGCCGCAGTTTCCGGTAACTACACTTTTACTTCACCTTCGGTAGACGACATCATCTTCTTCTGGGGCGGATCCAAAGCATTTTCAGGATGGACCGAGTCCAATGCCGACGCGACCGACTACTACTGTGGGCCAGAAGCCACGTTCACTGTGCCACTCCTCTCGGGGCAGTACTATCCATTTCGTATTGTGTATGCCAATGCGCAGACCAATTCGTTGGAGAACATCACTATCACCGGGCCTGATGGTACAGTCATCCTCGGCTCGGCCACAGCAGGCTCACCTTACATAGTGCAGTATTCCTGCGATGGGACTTTAGCACCCCCATTCCCAGCTTTTGGGCAAGAACCGTAAATGAGATGGTCTGAGGCAAAGTGCTGGGTAGCTTTGGTCTCTTGGTCTCTGAAAGCATCCATACCATCATTGCTTTTTGCATCTCTACGTCAATCCATATCTTCATATCAAACACTATGTCAATTACCAGTACATGTAGTTGTTCATTCATTTTCTTGTCCTATGGCTGACTGATAGAAAATACAACCAACCTGCGAATTGAAATGTTACGATGGAAAAAACGTACATAAAAGAGAAAGCTAGCATGGGTGGAAGCAACATTAATGCTCTACGTTCGTTCACAGCAACTTTTTTTTAAAGGCAATGTTCGCAGCATTTCAGCGTTATCTTGCCGGATATTTCAACAAGGATTTATCGGCGTCGCATTTACCAACCTGAGCGAATAATACCTCTAGTATCAACTACATGTTTCCAAGGGTTCCAGATTCGGTCACACGGTAATTCACACGGTTGAAGATAGCCAGTCACCGAGGGAAATTGATTTTGACTTTGATAAGAATGGAAAGCATATTATATCGAATTCGCATACTTGACCTCAACAGTGAAGAAGAATCATGTTACTCAATAAAGAGAATAATCTCCTGATATTATAGCTAACAAATCGGATTATCTTACACATATTCGTATGCAAGGAACCAAAGTCGCATGAGAATATAGTACCAAGGGAGTCAAGCTTCAGTGTTATGCATCATGCTCATATTATGAAAACCCGAACAATTGTAGAAAGGTTGCTACATTCTCAGTGCCAAGAAACAGCTGGAATGTGCTGGTGATGTCGATGCCTTACATATCGGGCCCGAAGATAAATTTTCTCCTGGCCTGGATATTCAGGCAACATGTATGCTTGGCATTCCGTTTTCGTGTCTGCATCCAATCTAATTATGGCTATTCTTAATTTTCGCTTTCATGCAATTGGCGTCGTAAGTATGTGTAGAATAGACGTAAGATAATGTCTTGATGTTTTCCTCTCACATATTTCCATAAGCATTGTTAATGACTATCGGCCTCAAGGATAGTTGTCACCTTTTGATGGACGGATGAACTAGCCGGAACTTGTAACTGGATGCAGCTACCGAGTTGCTCCATTTTTGTCTGTTTTCCATTTGATTCGCTAAGTGCTCAGGCATCACTAATTTAAGATATCGAGAGTCATATTCCCTCACTAATATCGCATTCAGCATTACAACGACGCAATGTGATATACTCAAACAGCATATGCGTCCGACAGCATTTATCTCGGAAGGGAACTATTCTTGATCGGCGTCTCAATAAGCACTTAACTTATTATCAGACACCAATAAACAAATATCTGAGGAACCTCCTGCGTAGACCGTAGGAAATTGATCATTGGCTCATTTGAAGGCCTCAAAGAGAGCTGTCCAGTACCTGGGGTACGCAAGTGAACGCAGGCTAAATAGTAATATTGATTACCAAAGCCGGAAACTTGATCCAGTGAGAAACAAAGTACCTGAAAGCCAATGAAAACATCGGTCGTTCGCTCTGTTGTCGCTGTTGCATTGGGATGTGGCATCGGGCTGTGTACATGAGACGGTTAGCCAGATCATCATTTTTCCCTTCCTGTTCGGACCCTTGACACTCGTGAGCGATTTCATGTCTTGATTTTTCATCTCGCATTTGGATCTATGTGGGGATCGGGGTTAGCGGCTCAGCCTCTTTCGTAGCGTGTTGGTTCTTTCCCCGTCCTGATACCGTTTTCGGAAATGTGCCTAGCCAAATTTGCACCCGGTGGATGTACAATAGTACCACATTGTGGAATTATCCTACGCTAACAAGTCAATACTGCGCTTTCATCGACGTCAATGACTATCTACTAATTTGAGTCCGGCACGCATGCTAACCATTTAAAAGCCCTGACTGCGCCGCGCTTTTTACATTTTCAGTCATCCACCTTCACTTCCTCTATCACTCAGCCGGTAGAGTACCCCTTTGAAAATCTTGAGATCCATTATCTGACTCTGCCCATTCAGAACAAGCAACTCTCAACCCACCCTCACAATGAAGTACATCCTCGCTATCTCGGCTTTGGCTATGACCGCCATCGCTATGCCCACTACCGACGGCGGCAAGAAGTCCGACGACGGGGACAAGACCGTCTGTGAGAGCCACCAGACCGTCGTCTGCAGTGGCAACGGAGACGGTGGTTTGCTGTCTCTGGGTAACCTGCTTTCCGGCCTTCTGGGCGAGAGCTGCTCCGGTGGTGATGTCTACTGCTGCTCCAGCGAAGACGTTGCTCAGGTACATATTCCCCATCGATATTTGCCCTGGAAACGTACTAATTTGATATACTAGTCCGGTCTGATCAGCTTGAACCTCGACCTCTCCTGCAGCTTGAACCACCTGCTGTAAATTTCGTGTCTGACTGGAACTATATATCTTAATTCTTAATAAAAAGTTTCACCAATGATTTATATCTCCCAATGTACATTCCAAGGACACAAAAAATCTACGTACAAAATTCCGCAGACACCAAGGCCGAGGATGCTAGTGGTCCTCAGCGTCAGTCATGGCCAGTGTCTACCAGGTTCTCGTATGGCAAAATATTCAAAGTCATATCTGATGGGCAAAGCCGTAAATGTGCAGACTCGTCAGTGGCTGATGTGGCGTTTGGAAGATAATATTTAGTGGAGGGTGTGGGCAGATGGGTAGTATTGTATGCGGCGGACCCAGTATATCAGGCTAGAAACATGAAGCCTTTGACCCACTCCACCCCTCTTGGGCTTCCGACCACCGAAGCCACCGAAGACAGCCACCAGCACGTATATTCTCTATGACAACTGGATTACTTTTTGTGAGTTGAAGGTCTGCAGAAGAACTGGCTGGGTCATCAGGTTGGAGTTTTCGATGAGCAATATCTTGCACCAAGCTTACTTTAGGACCTGTGATAGCGGAAATAAAAACCCCTGTTAAGAGAAGAAAAAAACAGTGACGTTGGAGTTACAGACAGGGAGAAGACCTTCCTTAAAATTGGAGGATCAAACAGTATGCGGCCAGCGAGTCACCAATCAAAGTCACAGATTAGAGTTCGACGTGGAGCCTTTTGGTATCATGGTGATGAGGGTTGGAACCGTGGGCCACTTTGTGGTTCTGGTGGAGCATACGACGCGAGAAAATGCGGGGTGGCTATAAATTTTACATAGTAAGGGAAGAAAATCGAGAATTAAGTCCTGTAGATTTCTAGCTAGAGTACATGCGCCGACTCAAATATGAGACGATCCCATTGGTACAGAAATGGATGCGATCTGCTTGGCCAAAGCCCGCAACCAAAATTGCAGCAGATGCTTACAGGACGTGGTTGAGGTCGCACTGGGCGTCAACGTTGAGGCTAACGAGGCCGGACTAGATTTGATATTAGTGACATATTTCGCATTTGGATTGAGTGCAACATACCGCAACGTCAGAGCTGGAGCAGCAGTAGACATCACCACCGGAGCAGTCGACACCGAGGGCACCGGGGAGGACGTTGCCGAGGGTGAGGATACCACCGTTGCCGTTGTCCTTGCAGACGACCTGCTGGTCAGACTTGCAGGTGGCGCCCTCCTTACCACCGGTGGCGGCAGCGAGAGCAGTGGCAGCGAGAGCCAGGGTAGCGAGGATGAACTGCATTTTGAAGGTTGGAAGAAGCTGTTCGGAGAATAAGCCACATGGATTTTCAAGTCGAATGTCGAGACTGTGACTTACGTTTGAAGTAGAGACTTTGATTGGGTTTGTAGGATTGTGGATTGGATTGTGGATGAGAAAAACGGCAAGATGAGGCGAGTGATCGATTTATATATCTTTTTTCTGGATATCCATGTAACGTTGGAGAAGGGATTTGAGGGGACCTTTTTGCGGAATGCAACTTACCCCTTGTGGCGGGTAGAAATGTAGCTCCACACGCCGTTTTCGGTTACCCTCACATTCCTAGGAGGACCAAGTCTCAATATCCAGAGGACCTTTGGAGTGGAGATGTTCCTTAATTTGACAGTGAAATGGTCCATTAAACGCTCTGATCAAATTCCTGTACCAACCTGGCGACATAAACAGTAGAATCGCATTTAGTGCTGAATTCTCATACATTAACGAGCCCAAATACATAGCTATTTAGCATACCGAGCTTCTCCCGCACACAAAGGTCACGAGCCGCAACAAACAATGAAGGCAAACTTAAAGCTCTCTATCCTTTAGGTTTAGGGCAGCTCAAAGCTCCGAGGCTAACCATACATGCACCCCATAGGACAGGAACTATGATAGGCCACATAATAGAGTCATTGACAGCAAGAAGCTGCACCAATTACCGTATTCATGCAACTTCTGTCGATCCTATGTCGATCTGGCATCGACCCAAAGGCATGTGGTAGTGGCTCACTAATAATATGCACCTTGATAAATCATCATTCTGGAATGTCTCCTGAACTCTAGACCATCTCCCCCACAAAAAATCCTATAGCAAGGTTTGATTCATTGATAAAAATAAATTGACAGCTGAATGCGTTGTTGAATGATATCACCACCTAGTATGTTTAGTTTGATTGGCGAACCCTTGGTGTAAACTTCTGGTTCCTGACTAAGAAAGGAAAAGGGAAAAGTGGAGGAACGCGTACCTAAACATCTCGCTCAGGGTCTAAAGTATCTATTTCATTGAACCATGGTGGGTATCAGCAAAGTCAGGGTTACTGTACAGTATATCGGCGTAGGATGTCATTGAATGGATCAGCGTAAGCTGGGGCTCAGAGCTTGAAATAAAGTTCCGTGGTACAAAAGCCAAAAAAGCCACTTCCGAAAATGGGAACCCGGAGTTTATTCTCCCGCTCAGGACTAACACTGATTCATGTGCCTATGGAATGTGACTTGATTTCCACGAAGAATGCTTTGAGGCTACCACAATCCTCGTCACTCATCTTACTGTATCCACACTCATTTCTTCCTACCACCTACCTGCCATTTCCAAGGTCTTTGGAATTGGTCTCTTAGGGATGCTCGTGTCTGTTCCAATGATCATACATTTTAGCCCCTGAAACCGAACCACGTGGGAAGCCAATACGCCGTCAACTGCAGGACGCACGCGTCCTGGAACGTTACGCGGAAAGAGGGGTCTTCTCTAGATTGGTCGGATGCTTTTACCGCATGAGAGTGAAGCTCCACAAGGGACGGCTGTGGGAGCGCCACGCACGTCGGTGGTGCATCGAATGTGGGCGAGAGAATCCGACCTACGCATTAGATGTTTGGATGCAACAGTTTGACTTCTAAGGAATGAGATGTGCTATGTGACGATGGACTATCATTACGCAGTGAGTGATCACTCTGTGACGGACTTAGCACTAGGTGAAGACAGCGAAGGATTAATTGGTAAGTCCAGTACTCAAGGTATGTGCAAAATCACCATTGATATCATTTCACATGTACTATATTAAGTGACACCAATATCGAACCCTCAATATGACAGTCACAAGTTGACAAACACCCTCATCAGATCTGCTTTGGTGCCGTTCAAGGCTTCTCGATAGCCACATTCTCAATTCGCTCAGCCTCCATCCCAATTTTCTCTGTATCGTCGGTATGAGCAAGAAGCTCAGTCTGGTATGGCATCTCTTTGGCGACTTGAACAGTACCAAAGAAAGACTTGGAGTTTACAAAGATCTCATCAATCTCCTCCAGTGTGCGTCCTTTAGTCTCCGGGCAAAGGAAGTAGAAGAAAGTGAGACCAAAGGCACTGATACAGGCATACACAATGTAATACTTGTATCCAATATTGGCGAACCCAGTGGGTGAGACCTCGGCGAGGACGAAGCTGAAGATCCAATTCGAAGCAGCTGACATAGCGGTGACCTTTGCACGGGTACGTAGCGGTGCGATCTCTGCAGCGTACATGAAGGGCACCAGGAACAAGCCAATGGGGAAACAGAACAGCGCGACGAAGTAGAAGGCGATTGATGCACCAGCTGCACCTGTGTTACCGAGATCACTGGACAGGCCTGCGAGACAGGTTTGTGCGATCGTCATGCCAATGGCGGCGGTAATGAGGAGGGGACGCCGACCGAAGCGGTCGATTAGGAGGACAGCTAGACCAGCGGCTAAGAACTGCCAGATTTGTAGGCATCCTGAGACGATGCGGGCGATGGTGCCTGAGTAGTGGAGGTTGGTTTCCAGAATGGTGTCGGAGTAGAAAGTAATAATGTTGACACCGGTCATCTGGGCTAGGATGTTGACACCGATGGCAAGTACGGTGCGGTGCAGATGACGGTTCTTGGTGCGCGCGAAGGGAGAGGATGAAGCCGAGGCCTCATCTTGTTCGTTCTCTGCAAGTGACTGCCGGATGATTTCCAGTTCCTGCGCGACGTGTTCGGAATCGACAGACACATCTTCCAGACGTGCCAGAACCTCCGCTGCTTCCTCGATCCGGCCTACCTTCGCAAGCCAACGTGGGGACTCGGGCATGAATAGGATGCAAGAGACGACGAAAAGAGCAAAGATGGCCTGGAAAGCAATCGGGAATCGCCAGCTGGCGGAGTTGGTGCCCGCGTAGTAAAGCCCGAACTCTAACCAAGTTGCAAAGGCAACACCTCCAATTGCAAACCAGCCTTGCAGCAAAACCATTCGTCCACGGGCTTCGGCATCGGAAGATTCGGATACGTACATGGGGATCGTCGCTGTGAACCCACCAACACCCAGACCTGAACATGTTAGCTTTTCAAAGTTACACGTGGTGGATGTATATATATACCAGTGATAACTCTACCCGCAATAAGCTGGCCTAGAGAAAAAGGTGTCGCTTGGATGATGATTCCAACCAAAGCGATACAACCCGCTAAAAATATAGTCTTTCGCCGACCGAGTCGATCACCTAGAAAACCACATGAAAATGCACCAAGAGCACATCCAACTTCGTAGATCGCGACCGTAGTTCCTGTTCGAGTCAGCATGTGCAACATTCTTTTCGGCGGATAAAATCCGATGACTCACCTTGGATCGTCGAGTTGTGCGATTTCTGTGCTCCGCTGGTATTAAGTGTATCAATCTGCGGAAACACCGCAATGAATGAAGCCAAAGTCAGCAGTCCATTGGCGACAGCTTGGTCGTAGCCCTGCAAAATGAAGCCTACGGCACCGATGATACCGATGACGCGGCCAAGCTTCTTTCCACGCAGCTTGGCAAGTGCCATGGCGCTTGGCAGACAGATAAGCTTTGTATAGATCGTTGGAAGCCCCAAAAATGTATATAGGAAGTAGAGAAGCCCAAAAATGAATTTCTTTGATAGCTTTCCACAGGATAAAACATAGCAGAAGAAAAGGAGAAAAACAAATGTGCGTGGGACATGTAAGACTTAGATACCTCGTTGCGGGGACGAACTGGGGAACGGAAGTTGTCCGATGTATCTTCCCAAGTGGACCCGGGGTACATAGACATATGAGGGGTTTCCCCAGTCTTACGGCGATGTCTTCCAATCACTAGTCATCGAATGAAACTTTACCAATGTCCCCAGATCTGTCGACACAGAAAAATATCCCCGAACGGCGTGGCCCCCAAAGTCTAACCCACGAACATATTTCTCGTTCGCGTAACCTTCCCACAATCCCGGCATGCCACATTACTGAACTGACTCGGAGGCCGACGAACATAAAAGCATTTCACACTCGGCTTCGATCACAGCCGGTCGGGTATAGGATTCCACTCGGGGCGCTTAGACCTTCGAAAGCGGACCGAGATGTAGGCTAGTCGGTATTTGAATTCCAATCAACCGGATTTCAATCAGCCGGTTCCCTCCTTTGATTCGTTCCCGCGTTCTTTCTTTCAGGGTCGGAAGAGCCCGCCCCGGTACCCACTTACCATGGAGTCTGTCCGAGTGACCATCCTCGGTGAGGGATCGTATGTTGTCATAGCAGAAATGCCGTAGCGCGACAGGGATCGTCCCTTAATTTGAACAGGCCGGTGGACTGTCTGGATCCCCGGTCCGAAATTTAGCCGTAGGCTTGTTCGAATGCAGACTCCGGTCATGTCATTGAGTGGGGAATAGGGAAGGCTGGAGATATGCGTGGGGGTCACAGAGCTAGAGAAAGAATTCCAATTTCCTTTCCAATCACGCGTCTTTCAGATACATCGTCACATGGTTCTGGTGTTGGTGATAGATTGCCTGACCATTCAGGCCTGATAAATAGTAGCACTCGTCTCTCATCTTTTCCTTCCCCTCCTTCTTCTTCTCGTTCAGCTCCGTTTAGTGAGTCAAGACCGTTATGTAGACAGTGATGATAAGATTTGATAGACGGTACAGCCTAATATTGAGACTAATATGGAGAATTTTGATTAACCATTTACTGATTTATGCTTTGGAAGATGATCTGAAAGTTGTGTAGTACTGATTTTTGCTTAGAGGTATTCTTCTACTCTTTAAAAGATATGCATCGCCCGTGATAAGAGCATAATAAACACAATTGGACACAAAAAGGAAACGCCGGATATATCGTATGTAATTATATTATAGACAGTTTCAAGTTGTCGTCTCGCAGAAACCTACCGATATCACGCATCATCAGAATGAAACCTTCCTCGCAGCATTGATTCCTTTCAGATCCCACTGTTGTGGGGCTGTCTTGTCCATCCAGACCGACCAGTCCCCCCAAAAGGCCGGACGCATGATTTGCGCATACTTCCAGTACTCGGGATACCATCCTGCAGATTCCTAGTCGAGGATGCCGCTAATAATATTCTGCTCGTCAACCATGATATTGCGCGGCGCAATGTCTGCATGCGTAAATACTGAACGCTCCGATTGGGACCGAATATCCAGCATTTGGTCTTGACACCGATCACCTCCATAGTGTAGATAATTTTCGTATATTCTCGCACGCAGATCTGACCCACTCGAAAGTGGTCGAGCGGGCTCTTGTAAGTCTTTGAACATTGGGTCCCGCGATGGAGAGCCATCCGCTGAACTTTGATAAAGCCCCAAATTCTGATGCAATAGCAATATTCCGGAGTCTTAAGATTAGATCCCTTGTTTCATGGCAGATTGACTCTTAAGCCTTGTCGACTAGTGTATCCCATGTCTGCTCAAGGGGTGTGCCGTAAATAGTAGTCATTCCGATCAATCCTTCTGGTAGGCGAAAGTTGGGACTTAAATAATCCTTGAAGTCAATTCGATTATCTCCCGGAAGGAACTTGATAAAAAGCACTTCAGGGACTGGTACAACAGTATGCTTAAAGACAAGTCGCACTGCTTCAGCTTCGGCAGATCGCACTCCAAACCCTGACTTGGTCACCCAGAGGAATCCTATTCAAGCACGAGCCTTCCCATTTATTTATCAAGCACAGAGACAATTACTCGGCCATCTGGGAGGTTGAGTGAATCTTGAGTAGCTTGGCATGGAAATATAATGTTGCCGTCCTTGATATACCGATCTCCTTTGTGGAGACTCGCTGGTTCATAAAGAACCTTGGTCGGAGATTCGGCCATTAAGCGGGTATTTTCTTGATCCTACAGTCGCGATATTTACTTAGATGACGAGGGGTGGATATTTGCCAAATTTTGACTTGGGAAAAGCACGAAGCCTGGGTGCGTTTTGATTGAAGGGGTCAAACAGGGACCACGCACACAACAAATACGGCCAAGTACGGTGTGACAATAAATACCGCGCTAAGCCTAAATGGTCTGAAGTGAAACAAGGGCTTATTATATAATCCAAGACCTCGAGATGATGTAATCTAGGGGGACAGCGGAGAGACCGTGGCTGTACGTGCTGTTGTGGAAGGGAATTGTGGTGGTTCCATAAAGTGCTTTGAGGCATCTAGTGCAGGGAAAGATTAGTCGCCGTTGCGAGCGTATTTATCCTAAAGGTTAGCAACGTGAGGAATAATTTCCTCTCTCTTCTACAAGCCACCCTTTTGTCTTCTCTCTTGCCTTCTGCCCCCCGTGACGAATACGCTTCTCAAAGTGGGCTCTGGCTCGCAGACGTTCCATAGAGCGTCCCCTGCTACATTATCTACCTCACAATGGCCAAGCAAGCCCGCCGTAGCAATGTGCAGTCTCATATCCCTGTTAGATAGTTTTTCTATATCCTTCATGGGCAAGTACTGGAAGTAACAAGAGTATATTGGGTTAAATTCAACTAGCAGAGACCTTAGATCAACTTAGCATGTAGGAAACTTCCCTCATTCAACCCAAAACAGTCGTCTTCTCATCAGGCCAGAGGAGAATCGCCCTAACTTCAATGCTCTCTCGGGGCTCTGCATCCTCATACTCAGAGTCAATGAATGCGGAATGCGGGCACGCCCTGGCATTGCCAAAGTTGTCGAATTGTTTGAATACCAAAACTTCGTTTGCCGCTTGGGCGAACTTATAATACCATTTGTGAACAGTGGGGTTTGGTCGAATGCCCATCGATTCTCGAATTTCAGTGAGCCATCTGTTGGCACGAACAACG
>JACWFT010000126.1:51920-63514 GCA_019775415.1 Penicillium sp. VS I D KN
TGTATAAGGGACAGTGCTAGCGTCGGCAATCCCAAACGGGTGCTTGTAGACAGTCTTGATTGGACGCCATGCCTAATTTAACCGGATGTTAGCAAGAATTGCCCAAAAGAATATGTAAGGACCGAGAATCGTACATTGACAATAATGCAGCGACCGTGAAGCAATGCCTCACATTCATCGGGAAAGTATTTGTGGATGACATTGAAACCCTGCCAGGTCGACTGGTCGAGATGTGCTCCGAACACAGCAGGACCGGGCCGAGTAACCTGATTCAGTTCTTCCTTTTTGATGCTGTTGGCACCATGTGAACTGGTGCTCACTCGAGACCCATGATGAATGACTTTCACAATAGGTGCCCCAGTTCTGGCAAACATTCATTAGCAAACCTCCCGTGTTGCCCGTGGTGGAAGTATTTCAACGCTTACATCTGCTTCAGCCAGGCTTGCATCTCAGGATAGTACTCTTCTTTGATCTTCCTAGTGTCTTGAAGATCTTCAGTCGTCTTCATCACCTTACTCTCTTGTTTCGCGAGACAAAATCCGTTTTTCTCCAGGTTGAACTCATGTTCGCGGCCTGTTAAATCACCCACGGTGATGTCAACCGCCATTTTCGGAGGGTCTGGATAGTAACTGAAGCCCTATAAGTATACCATCAAAACCAAGCGAGGAGGGCGAACATACACATCTCCACCTTTTGTCATGTCCTCTTTGCCACCAAAAGGCTCCAGCTGCTTCGCGTAGGCCTCCTCATCGGCATGGAGGATCTGTGTGGGCAAGTCCCGACGCTTGGCATTCATGCCTTCAACGGCAAGAGTAGGAGCTTCAGTAATAGTAGAAGACATTCTTAGGAATGATTTAGCCCGTTGAAGATTGGAGACGAGCTCTGTGAGGAGGCAGTATGAGAACTAATTGTAGAAGATGCTTCTAAGGATTCCGTTCTGTCTGCGTGGGAAAGGTGAGCATTTTATATCTTTTTCTACTACTTGCTCATATCTCACTGGCTCCGCAGTCAAAGCAGAAAGTCATCCACAGAATTGAGTCGAGGGACTCAGGCCCCGTGTCTTGATCGATTCCTAGCCGCATATCCGAGTTCTTGCGTGATGAAAAATCGTCATCGTCGACTTCTACCCAATCTTCTCACGTCGTCTTGAGCAATAGCCGAGGCTATACAATGATATTGATCTCACTCTTGGCAGTCCTCCAGTTTCAAAATCACGAGATTGGATTGGGCTATGCAGGGATCATATAAAAACCATTAATGGCTCAGTCGCATGATAGCCACCTATTCGCAGCCATTGATCAAAACCTTCACTTTAGAACATCTTTTATGGAATATTTTCTTCTTTCTATTCGCGTATGACATTCATCATAAATTACGCAGGATATGTCTACTCCGTACCTACATAAAATCAGGTTTTCATCAGCAGCATTTAGAATGATAAGTGTAAGTAGTGTCCGGAGAGCGGTATTGAGATGTATGATCATAACTCTCGGCTTGGATTTGATCCGGCTTCGAATCTGCATAATTTATACTTCAAAAACCCTGGAAATCAGTTGTTGCCCATTTATCAGGAAACTCCATTGGTTGTGTTATTATGCAGTCTAGTCTAGCCCTGGCCGGTTTTGTGATCACGGATGGTCAAGGGCACCAATCTAATCACGCGCAGTTTAAGCGAGGCTCTGGAATATGCGATTCTTCAACCTTACATTATCCAGGACACTTGATTGTGACGTGTCTAGAATACGAAGTCAAAAGCCTTTCACGCCTGTGGTGGGCGAGTCTCGCTTAGACGAATAAAACCCAAATTGGTCTAGCTCGAAGATGGCTTAGTCAATGGCTTGTACAGGAAAGTGAATTCGCGCACAGTCCTACAATTTTTAGCATGCGGGGTAAATGGACCTCGGATGCAAAGTGGTTTCCACCACCCTCATTGGCTGAGTGGAGGTATAAAGGGCTATACTAGGATAGCTCCCGTATAGCTTCGTACAAGCCTCAGGTGCAGGTAACTACCGGTGCCGTTCAAGGATAAATCAAAGAGGGGGAGAATCAAAAGTCGAGTACGTCGTGGATACGGACGCTTTGACAGTTGCGCAAATACCAGTCAATGTTTTTGCAGGGATATTCTCACTTTGCCATACTGGGGAAATGTCGTCCTCAGTGAATGACATAGTCCATGAACCTGGATTTTCATTGCTCATCTCATTTGGGGAAATATTAGACGATTCCTGGCGCTCCAGAGGGTTTAAACCCCCTCACTCGCAATTACCGTTTCTCTACTTTGAAAATATCCTATCAGGCTATATAAGACCCCTTCCTGGATGACAGGATACTATCAAATATAGGACATTGCCATAAGCCCCAGAAAAAGCGTCTACAATTTACTTATCTGAACTGCTCTCGCTGAATCCTTCTTCATCTTCTATAATGAATCATACGGTCAATGACCAAAAGCCATCTGATGGAGTCGCCAATGAGCATATTGAGCAGATATGCGGGGATGCTGAGAGTCATAACAAAGAAGGTGATGACTTGGAAGCACTTGGGCGCTCTCACTCCAAGCAAATCAAGGTAACTTGAGTTGAAACCGCTAAACAACCAAAAACATTGCTGACACTGCTACTCTCTTGCAGTTGAGTAATGTCACATTTTTGATGGCCTTGCTCGGATTTTGCATGGCCTTTGTCGGTTCCCAGGTGATTTCCCTTATATTTGCTGCTCTTGTTACCACGGTCGCAAATGACCTGGATGCCGTCGACGATTTGGTCTGGATCTTCTCTGCCGGTTTGGTGTCAATTAGCGCCGTAGCTCCCTTCGCTGGTCCAGTTGCCGACCTCTTTGGACGGAAAAGTGTGACTATTGTGGGAGTGCTCGCTTCAATGCTGGGTATGATCTTGTGCGCTGCAACCCCCAACGGAAAAGGGTTCATTGCGGGCCAGGCCATAGCGGGAGTTGGGGTTGGGATCCAAGAGCTAATGTCCATCTCTGCTGTGGCTGAGCTGGTACCGACTCGTCAACGAGGATTCTATGCTGCTCTTGTCGTATCCGCTTTCTTGCCTTTCGCCCCAGCGTCATTGTACGGAGAGTTGATTGCACAAAGCAGCTGGCGATATTGCGCTTGCTTGATCGCAATCTGGAACCTGTTGACGGCTGTTGTTCTTGCAATCTTCTACAACCCCGCACCACGAGTCAACGCCATGGGACTGAGTCGCATGGAGATGCTTCGCAGAATCGACTTCCTAGGAGGATTTCTCATGATTGCGGGCATTGTTGTCTTCCTCATCGGGCTCAACTGGGGAGGGAAGACATATCCCTGGGGTTCTAGTGCAGTTGTCTCGTGCTTGGTCCTTGGTATCATTCTAATTGGGGTCTTCCTCCTATACGAGACTTTATGGGTCAAGTATCCCATGTTTCCCCGTCGTCTACTCCGCCATTCTCGCGCATTTGTTGCGTTAATGGTTGTGATTCTCGTCGCGGGTGTCAATTACATTCCTATTTTGTTCTTTTGGGTTATGCAATCGATCAGCGTGTATGGCTCAGGCCATGTTGTTGCAGGCATTCGAACGCTGCCATTTGGTTTCTGTATCGTTGGGGGATCGTTGATTTCTGCCATCATGATATCGTCATTTAAAGGGTATCTGCGTCCTATTATGACAAGCTTCTGTATCCTACAGACTGTCGGTAAGCCTCCTATCTCCCGTTGACATTATATCTCTGGCTGAGCTTGTGGCTTATCACTGACCTTTCGTACCAGCCATTGGCTGTATGGCTGCCATCGATCCTAACAATGTCAACACCGTCTGGGCCCCTCTCGTACTTGGCCTCACCGGCGTTGGTGGTGTTCTCGTTCCCAATCAAGTCATAGTCACAGTCATATCCCCAGATGACCTCATAGCAACAGCAACATCCCTCACCGTGTGCCTTCGCTCTGTTGGCCAAGTTGTAGGAATCAGCATCTTCTACACTCAATTCATAGCGAAACTCACCGAGGAAGCAGAGACGAAGATTATTCCTGTAGCGATGGAAATCGGCATTACTAATCCAGCGATCCTGAAGACTATGGCGTCCACACTTCTAGCAATTCCTTTTTCAGAATACGCGGCAGCTCTGCCCCAGCTACATTCGCCGGAGAAGTATGAACTTTTGCATCGTGTTGTGATCAGTGCTTTTGCAGTGTCATTTTCGAAAGTCTACTTGATTTCGATTGCATTCGGAGCTACTGCGTGTATCGCGAGTTGGTTCCTTGGGGATCTCACATCTTTGATGGATGACCATATTGCTGTGTCATACTTTTAGTGTTGCATTTCTTTTTAGGAATGAAGTCGGTTGTCAACCAAATTAGTGGGGTCTCATTATAAAATTCAAGATGGTGTAATTTTAGCGGGCCAGCGGCAAGACAGTATTAGTGCGTGGTGCTGTGAGGAATAATCGTGATGTTTCCGTGTAGTCGACTAGGCAAGATTAATCAGGACTAGCGCGATGTGTCTCATTGGCCTTACGGGTGCGTGATTTTCTCGATCCTTTCTACCTTGCTATGAAAAGCTCGGAGGCTTTATTGTGGGTGATAGTCGATTGGTTGCTAGATTTGGAAGGATTTCCACTTAGTACTGATCACTATTATTTATCTTATAGTGGCTCACAATCGCCTTCCAGGCCAGAATACAGTGCCACGCACATTCATCTGGAAACCACCGGCACATGTGAGCCAATAGACCCGTCTCAGATCTACTAATTCTCTAATTTAAAGGCAGAGTATGCACTAGAGCGAAACCAGAGCGTTCGACGATCTCAAAAATCTTGAATGAGTTTCATTTGTCGGCATTCGCCAAGAGATCAGACGGAAGATTGGGGTAAGGTCAACTCCGAGCTATTTATAACGACGCTGGTATTTATAGTTGGGCTTATCGAACTCGACGAATAGCGAAGATACAGCAACTCCAGGGAGTGAGAACTTTCTCAGACGAGTTTTCGGTTGTGATACATCGGGAGGCCCGAGGAAATCATAGTACGTCTGGTACCAATAAGTCAAAGCCCCCAGCTTTGGCCCGGGGAATTTGTTCAGAAGTTGGCAGTAGAGGCGTTAGAGGTCTAGGACAATGAGATAGACCAGCTGAATGGCAATCGCTGACAGGCCCAGTCTAACTGGGTGCTGCCTTTCAGCTCCAACTGCATCAAGAATGTCCTGAACTAAATTATATTGACTACGGGTCGTCAACTTTCTTCCCCTTTACCTGCTAAAGGAAGATCGGCTGTCTCTATTTGTCCTGCCGGATTTGGAGATGGTGCCAGCGGCACGATAAGATCGCGATGGGATCTAGGGGAGCTTGCTAGAAGAACACCATAAGATCAGAGGACGCCATCGCTATTCCACATCTAGCAAGGCGCGGAAACTGTAATTCAGCTAGTAATTATTGCAATTCGAACCAGGTTACCGTTTCAGTAGAGAGGATCATGATGAATGCGATATCATATCAAAAGTTCCCCACGTAGATGAAGTTTGCGTCAAGTTTTTACGTTGAGAGACCGAAGTCTTTATTTGATTAGTCAAATACTCATCGATGAAAGCAAGCAAAGAAGGATTCAATTCACTGCGGGCATTGAATGGCTGCTAAATATTCAGTGGTTTCTAGCTGTGTTGGCCCATTTTCTCATCTGTTTTTCTCTTCAGCTTGGACACCACTGCAGTAAGACTCCAATACAATCTTAACCTCCCTGTCACAATTACTCATCCGAACTTTCCCCCCGCAGGTTGCGGATATTTCCCCCTCGATGATCAGTCGTTTTGCTCATGCAGATTTGCTCCCCTGGTTGAGCTCTGGCTATGCATTGGGGGCCATGAACATTCTGCCTTCGGGAAAGTCATTCGGTGTCTTTGACTTGAAGTGGACATATATCCTCACGGTTGGCCTGTTTGAGGTGGGGAGTGCCATCTGTGGTGCGGCACCGAATATGACGGCCTTGATCATCGGACGAGTGATTGCGTATGTTTGGTTCCTCCTACTTTTTGGTTTCGATTGCTAACAATGTTACTAGTGGAATTGGGGTGAGCTTTTGGCAACATATTCAGACTTGTTTTCTTCGATACAATTGATAACGAAACTAGGGATCAGGCATGTATCTCGGTTGCATCACATACCTCGTTATGATCCATAACCCTCGCGAAGGCCCGCATTACATCGGTCTAGTTGGCTTTGTATGGGGCATTGGGACTGTGCTAGGCCTGATTGTATGACCCTTTTGATCTCCTCATCATATACCCGTATTCTAACTTGGTACATAGGTCGGTGGCGCATTCGCAGATAGCGCAGCAGGTTGGCGCTGGACTTGCTACATTAACCTTTTGATCGCCGCTCTGTTTACCCCCGTTTACCTCTTCCTTCTCCCTAATATCGACGCGCATCCAACAGTGACTTTATTTGAGAAGCACAGGCAAGTGGACCGGCTATCCATCATTTTTCTAAATGGGTTCGCTACATGTTTTGTCATGGCCATCAACTTTGGAGGTGCTGTTTATGATTGGGAATCCGCCCAGGAAATCGTTTTCTGGGTCATGACGGCTGTCATCTGTATTGGATTTGTTCTGGTGCAGTATTTCCACCCGTTTGTGAAAAAGGAACAGGTTCTCTTCCCTAGCCATCTGCTGAATAGTCCCCTGATGCTTAACCTGTCCGTTCAAATGTTTTTGTCATCCGGCGTCCCTCAAGGCGCCATCTACTACATTCCTTTGTACTTTGAATTTGCGAAGGTATGCCTCCCTTCTCATATTATCGCCCCTTTCACTTTTCGTGCTCTTCAATCTTATTTTCAAATTTCCCGGCCTATAAAGCACTCGACGCCGCCGTACGGCTTCTACCTTACGTTTCCATGCTTGTCGCTGGCTGCTTCATCAACGCTACTCTCATGGTTCGATTTGGATACTACATGCCTTGGTACTTCGGTGGCGGAGCGTTGGTACTAATCAGCTCAGCATTGATGTGTACGTTCTCAAATTCATCAAAGATCGAAATGCATGTATCATATTATCGGCTTTTTCAAGTCGCGTTAATCATGACCCATCTCCTAGATACCTCTTCCCTTTCCTGGACTGTAGACTCTCGCATTTCTTCGAGTCCCTGAGCAATACGGCCCATTACAATCATACATTTTTGATGCCTACCAAGTGAGTCATTGACCTCTCTGAGAACGCCGCTCAGGGGATATCCTGCTAAACCCCATAGCCCTACTTGCGATTAGCTCGTGAAGTAATAAGAGCACTGAAACGCTGCTTTCGCATTCAACGTACCCGCTGTCGGCTTGAGAATAACCCCGCCTATTGCTTTCCCGACGCCCTTGAGGAGTCCCTTGCTACCTTCGTGCTTTAAGCCATCACGCGGATGTGTTCCTATCCCTTTCACACCAAGGTAAAATCCGTCCCTGAGCTCCTGTGTAAATGTCAGAACATCTATTCCACCTAGGCTGACACTGGAATGACTGTTACTACCTTTCCCGCTGCCTTGAACCCGCTTCGAAGACCCATCACCTGGGGGACGTCTTGTACTGTCGAATCGTGATATAATTTGGGTGCATTGTGGAAACCTCTAGCCATGCTCACTGACAGATTTGTTGGGAGCCATATGACTAGCTTCAGCATCTTCTTCGACGCTTTACTTCCATGGAATGCAGCTTCGTGTAAAACAGAGAACTTGGGTGGTTTTGAGGGCGTCATCGAGCTGCTCATTGTTTTGGCCTTTTCGAGCTGGAGATTCCTATTGCGCTCTATAGTTCGAACCCGAGCGATCTCCGTGTCGTGGGCTTCGGTTTCATTGTCCTCAGCAGCAGAATCTTCCTGTGTACTCTCATCTTCTCGGATTTCTCTACGCTCTTGTCCGCCATTGTCAATCTGCAATTGCCCATCCTCATTTTCAATATGCAATTGCCCATCCTCATTTCCAATATTTATTTCCTCGTTTTCAGTAGTATCTTCTGGGGATAGATGATCCGGCGAAGACAGTGCTGCCCGACATGCTGCGTGGCGATCAAAACGTTCGTGAGGATGGCGTATTGCGTGAGCAGCAGAAGAAAGATCGCTGAGCATCTCTCGTGGTGCATCTACAAGCCCCGTCGCGAAGCCGGTAATAACTCCAAAAAGCACTTGAGCACTAGCGGTAATTGGGTCGGTAGGGTTAAGAAGTGTATCGTATTCGGTTGGACGGTGCCTAGAAGCAAATCAGCCAGGGACTCTCACAATTTCAGTCACTTGCTATAGCACGAGAATACTTACAGCACGAGCATGTCTGGACTGACCTCCCCAGATTTCACTAGAACCGTGGCTGCAAAGGCACTCAGATTAATTTTCGTATGTTTGAGATGCCAAGCTGCCGGCTGATTTGGGATTATAGAGCATCTGAGAGATTCAGGGTTAAGATGTCGGTAAAAGCTGTTCACCCCATGGCGCACTCCGGACTCTTCCTGCATTCTCCTCGCAATGGACTGCGCTCTGTTTAGGGTACTTGCCTCTAGCGCATTCTGAATTGCTTCGGAAAGATTCTGCTCGTTCAAACGTTTATATGGTATCGGTGCTGGCCCCGCTCCGGCCCGCGCAACAATATCTCCCCAGAATTGCTGGTCCCCAAAAAAGGGCACAATTATCGTCGGCACACCTAGCGCAAGGCCTGCCGCTGTAGTGCCAGCACCACCATGATGGATCACACATGAGACCTGCCGAAATAGCCAATCGTGAGGGCAGCTCCCAATCATCAGAATATTGTCTGGCACTTCATCTGCTCCCAGATTTCCCCAGCCCTTTGAGATGAGTGCCCGCTGTTTAGTTTTTCGGACTGCTTCAAATATGATCTTCGTCAATTTGAGAGGATTGGCAACTACAATGGAGCCAAAACCGATATATATCGGTTTTGGTCCAGCGTTCAAAAATGTAGTTATCTCGTTCGGTGGTACGTAATTGGTCTCAGATGGGAGGAAGCTAAAGCCGCATACATCGATGTTATCAGGCCAGTCAGGGGGCTTTGGCAGCAATGAAGGGGACCTGTATCGAAAGTTAGAATAGCCTTACTGATTATCACAATCTGACTAACCATAAATACGTGTGTGGTACATGTAGTCGGTGTAGAATACTCCGGGCGGTCACTGTATCGAGAGGTTGCAGAGCTAAGGTATTTTTGCGAAGCGTATTTAGAATATCACCCAGACCCTCCCATACCATCATATCCATAATGCTATAAGACATAAAATTTGCGATGGTCGGCTTGCAATTCTGTGGATGGAGATTCGCTAGTGGGTGGGGGAAAGACTGGGTTGGGGACCAGGGCATTCTATCATTTGTAAGGTAATTAGTATATGAAAGGGAACTGGAGTTCATGATATAGTAGGGTCAGCTCACGTAAATATAATATGGAGAGGTATACCTAGTCGTTGTGCACAGTGAATATGAGCCAGGCTAGGCGGGTTGGCTATAATAGCATCTGCTACAAACGGTCGTTGTCGGTAATCCACAGCCTCATTCCATAGGTCTTCTTTGATTTGGTGTAGGTCAGTCCCGTCACCTTTTAGGAAGCAGGATCTCCAACATCCATTAAATATTTCCTTCATCTCACGCCGGCGCTTTTGGATATCTCCGCTCCGTATTGCTTTGAACCCCGGTAAAAGGCCAGGATTTTTTACCATAAAAGCCATTAGCTGCTCTGGATCTCCTCCAATATTGAAAAACTCTAGGCCGCTGTCGAGAACGAATTGCCGAAAAGCTAAATGAGTGGCCAACCTGACTCGGTGGCCTTGTGCTTTAAGTTCTTTTCCTAGAGCGACAAATGGTTGAATGTCGCCTTGGGAACCTATCACTTGGATGACGAGGTTCAAGTGCAGCGGAAAATGCAAATCTTTCGACAAGGACAGTTGTGAACTGACAACCTGTTCGGCTGCGCCGTCGGAAAACATACTATCTCGGCGTTGGATGTGATCCAATATCCCAGTGAGATGTGGTTTATACTGCTTGACATGAATGTCTACGCGGCCGTCACCTATGATAAGATGTCATCAATGTTAGAGCAAAAGATTGAGTCAATATCTGTGGGACATTATTTACTTAGAATGTGAGCGCCAGTGCTCAGCCCATCCTGGAAATATTGCACTTCATCGTGGTCATCTAGTGCTCTCTTAGTACTGTCACTTGGCCAATCATCCGAACGGTCGGTATTCATTAGCTCGGATGGCCTTCCGGCAATATTCAGCACTAAAGCAGCCATGATCAACAGGAGTGTAGCACATAGAATTTCAGTAGGAAAGGCGAAGCTGGAGATCGGCAAAAGTGATGGTCACGAATGAGCGCCTGGAGCTCAATATGTGGCGAGTCCTTCTCTAACTTTCTTTCAATCTTGACATGATCTTTACTGACACCATCCGGCTGTGAGATGCCTGACAAATCGATCTTTGAAGAGGATTGATTCGTGTTTTGAATGTAGTGGATGACGTCAGTGGACTCACGGCCCAGGGTCGATGGTTCCTTAGCTGGACGTGAAAAGACCCCGGAAAGGTCTAGATCACACAAACTACATCACGCACAATGCCCGTTCTTGGTGCTTAGCAATAAATTACTCAAAATTGATTAGCCTCGGCTAATAGTAAGAATGCGGCGTGTTCGTCAAGTTTGAAAATGGTCTTTAATAAGAAGCAAATGCTCTCTGGCGATAATAAATGCCGGGCAGCTGCTGCGCCGAAAGGGTCGTCGAAACCCTTGCATTAGTATTATCAACTGGTACTTCAAACATACTGATTTGTCTAATGAAAAGCACAACGTCAACATTTAAATAATCGGGATCACTATAGAAAGATCACAATTTGGTGTCTCATTGGATACGATCTTTGACAGGACGAGAAAATTCGCAGGATTTTCCTAAGGCTACCCATGGAGGCGTTCCGAAGGTAAACATGATCATTCACAGTTGGCTTAAGATATTGACTTGGCTAATAAATCTTCAGATTACCAATCAGGATTGGTATACGTTAATAGACGGGGCTTTACACAACTCTGCAAGGATAGATGTAGGTTCTCGCTCAGCCCCCTCGGTTTTGAAAAGACAGGCCCTCAAGCCAAAATGCACGCGGCAGGCTCGCATATCACCGACTTTGCTGCCAACGAGCGTTTCTCTCTTCACTGCCTAGTGTACTGGAAGTAGCGATGTAGGGTTACTAAACAAAAATGATTTATTGCACGCAAAAGCGTCCTGGCCGACGGCTGGGGGTTTCGTGAAAACTCACACTAAGTGCATCATTCTCGTCTCACATTGATTCAGCGAGTGGTTGATCCCTGGTCATCTGCACAAAGCCACATGCAGAGAGAGTGAGCCACACCGAAATCTCCTTAGGTTATTAATAGAACACCATTCAGAGTCGGGGACACCAGTCCGTAGCGATCATTTATAGTTTCATCTGCAGGATGATTAGCGTAGGCGCATACAGGGCCTTTATGGAGCGAGAATGGCAGAAGCGGCTCAGCCGGGCGCGTAGAGATGTAACCACGCGGCGAGGTGTGAGAACACGACGCTTATCCCGAATGGGCCATATTACACCTAATATGGTAATTCGCTGTACCCATCCGATATGGTGTA
>JACWFT010000128.1:0-183545 GCA_019775415.1 Penicillium sp. VS I D KN
GATGCAGTAATTCACAGGTCCGCCGTTTACAGTCTAAATCAAAATCGAGTCACACAGATTGGTAACGAGGTCATTTAAGGGGCACTAGTTGCCATTTCCACCCCTCAGCTTCATCCTTCAAAGAAATAACCAGTTACGGCATTTCTGGGGCGTGCCCCCACGAATCTACTTTCCCCGCATTCTTGGGTTCGTGGGGCCCGCAAATAAGACGGGTAAACAACAATTTCCATCAATCATGACCGAGAAGAGCTAGTTTAATATCTGGGCCAGCATTTGATTCGTATCAAATTAGGTGTCCATGTGTGTTCGAGCCTGCCCCACGCAGGACAATCTTCTTGGCACGCGTCGTTTGATCACGAGAGTTGAGTGTTGCCCCGAAGTTTAGCCGTTATTCAGACAGAGTAAAGGATATATCTCCTGACGCAATGTAAAAGGCCACATTCTCACTCCTTTCTCTGATCCGAGATGAAGCGATGCTAATTAAAGGCTCCTTGAGATCGTAAGAAGGTCAAGCTGGTCAGAATGGTGAAGCATCTAGTGATAAACCACGGCTTGGATAAACATGTAATATATCCAATAACGCGAAAGGGAACTTAGGCTATTCTACCTGTATTTAGCCAAGCAACATAAGAATTCGATAATGACATAGTCTGAGTGCCCATAATGGCCAACAAAGAGCCCCGATGGCAGGAAAATCAGAGCGCGTATATAGTGGCCATTTCGCTCGAAAGGCAAGACTGACGCATGTTTTAGTGTATACCAAGTCTGACAATTATGAAGCTTATGCCGTAATTGGTTTGTATAGCAAGCAAATCTGATTAATTATTATATCAATCATTTCAATGTTGGGCATTAGGTACCCCATTTGGTGGCTAGGGATTTTCATTCAGGTTTTTTATTAGCAGAAAATTGCGACTTTAAAGTATGACGCCGAGCTATTGTTGAGCTAGCATGTACTAAATATGATGATAAACAGATTTTAGAAATGGCTGAATTTTGAATGCTGGAATTTTTTTTTTTTTTTACCTCCTCTTTTTTTTCTCTTTTTTTCTCTCTTTTCCGAGGCTAGTCTCATTCACTCGCTGGCTGTGAAGCCATGAAAATTGGCTTGGGATGCCCCACTACTCTTATGTTTGGCTCATGGAGCCATAAATCTGAGTCCAGACATCAGAAAACACCAAGTGGTCGAGCGGAAACTCGACTATCTCATCTTCCTTGGTCTAGTGGTCATGATTTCCGCTTGTCATTAACACCGATAAGCGCGGGAGACCGGGGTTCGATTCCCCGAGGGAGAGTTTCCATGGGCTTGTGGTTTAGTGGTATAATACTCCCTTAGCATGGGAGTGGTCCGGGGTTCGATTCCCCGCGAGTCCATCCTTTTTCCGATATGGTGTAGTGGCTAACATCGTCGTCTCTCACACGACAGCCGGGGGTTCGATTCCCCCTATCGGAGTATCTTTTTTGGTTTTTTTGTTCTTTCTCCCCTATGCTACACAAACGGGCCTTGCCACAATCAGACAAGAGAACATGTCGAATAGCGGTGGGAAGACTCTAACATTAGAAAGATCATTCTAGTGGAGAAGACCGTTATGTCAGGACTCACGGATTTGGCACCATTGAACAATAAGACCATAAACAAGAACATACGCAGGTATTGCATGTCAGAGATTACCTAGTGCCCACCATGCGGGCGTGCGTGACTCGCCGCTCTATTCAGAGACATCCATGAAGGCCACAAGCTGGGTTCATCATTTTGCTTGAAGAAAAGACGAACCAAGTACGCGATATAGTGTGCCCCTGTGTCAGGACCGGATGTATCACACCGACCTCTTCCGCCATTTGAAGATGTATATCAAATACATCGCCACGATAGCCATTGTATAATTGAACATGGTGAACCCTAGAAATCCCCACATTGTGTCCTCTCTGTGAATAGCTAAAATCGTATTGTTTGACCTAAGTGAAGTTCCGTCATCAGCAAGGTCTGATTTCAATGGAGAATTCCGAACATGACATAAAAAGTAGAAAAAAGTAGAAACAAAGACTGGAGAGGAAGAAGGGGGCTCTCACATATTGATCGCCGTCGGCGTAACTGCAGAATTCGCACTGCCCCGTCACGCTGGCATTCACCAGATACCTTGTCGAGTTGGACTGGCTGGAGAATGCTGCGGCATAAGAACTGCAGGTCTCCGATGACGGGACATTGAAGACGGTTAACTCCGAGTCTTGACAGACGATATCCAATACGTGCATGGCGTTGGTACCTATACCTTCGATGAAATAGTACAGTGGGGAGATGTTGTAGAACCAGCGCCAACCGCGCGGGGCCAGGGGCGGGGGCGAGAGAGGGCCGTTGAAGGTGTTGACGACCAGCCACACGAAGCCGGTAGCGACCTGTGCAGCCAAAGTGGTTGGAAATATGGCAGCCGTCAACTGGGCTAGACTAGCCACGAAGAGCGAATATAGCTCGTACATGAGGAACGCATAACCCGCGCTCGTTGAGATGGTGAAATACCCCACCATGTAGTACCATAGCATCCAATAAATCAGGCCTCCCAATAGGATGAATGGGGTCTCCACTAGCAAGGCGCTAATAGTGAACAAGCTCCAATGATAGACACGAGACTTATACTCTCTGGTAAGGATCTAATCCCGTAGGATGATGAATCTGGGTTCGATCTGGAGACTGAGGACAGGCCTGGTGATGACACCCACAAAGATGGAGAACATCCGGCCGCGAGAATCTGTCAGGTCATTAGGTAGTTGCAAAAAGGTCAATCCGTTCATTAGCCCCATCCAAAGGCTGAGCTGGATCTTCCCCAGCACATAGTCCGAGTCACGCCAGTAATTGGTGAACGCGCGTTGAGTGATCATTCGAAGCTTCTCGAGATAAGAGGCGGCATAAGCTCGATCGGATTCTGCAGAGGCTGCAATTTCTTTCTTCTGGAGTAGTCGCCGAAAGTTCTCCTGCGTACCGCGGAACTTGGGGGATTCTTGCCATATCTTTGCGGAAGATAAATAATAGATCTTAAGAAATAACGGAATTCACATACCTGAAACCAGTCTTTTTGGCGGTTAGCACCGATACCCAGCAGATAATCAGCCGGATTCTCAGTATCGTTACAGCGGCGTGTATAGCGAGCGACGTATTCAATAATTGTGCTGCACTGAAGGCCGATGGGGCCATAGTACGCCGTTTTCCCACCAGGTATCAAAAGTAACAAAGAGTCTAATTGTATTATCATCTCCAAAGGCGGCTGGTGGATCGTGCACAGAATCGTTTGCCCTGCAAGCGACAGCTTACGCATGAGCTGGATAATTGAAAGGGCCGAATTGCCATCTAAGCCCGAAGTGGGCTCATCCAGGAATAGAAGGATGTCCGGCTTGGCCGCCAGCTCAAATTCGATGCTGACGCGCTTGCGCCTTTCCAAATTTAGAGGGTGGTGCGCTGGGGTAGGCCGTCTGCAGGCGTGTCATGGTTGCCTCCAGCGTGCTAAGGGCTACTGCAGTAAGACCCTCAAATGGAAGAAAGGGATGCCTGCGGCGCGTGCACCCGACAGTGTAGGCCCAGCGGTGGAGTTTTAGGACATGTGCGAATACCTGGCTGTGGCGCGGCTGGCATAGCGGGGAGGAGGAGTCGGGGAGGTCCTGGAGGTCGGGCGGGCGGTAGAAGCGCGCTGTGGTGCGCTGGGTGAGGAAGGAGGTGGAGTAGTAGGAGCGCCAGACCCAGGAGTACAAGAGGGCGTGGTGGGCTATGTAGAAGGCAGGGAAATCAGAGAAGGAAGGGAGTTCACCTTCCAGTTGAGAGGAATAGCGTGGCTGCTGCTAGCTTTTCGAAGTACAATATATCTAGGGTACTGTCATTCATTATTCATACAGTGCTATTAGGGATTAGCATAGTAGGATATAGCTTACCGATTAAAGCGTAATTCGCCCTCACCAAAGGACCAGCCATGCGCGTGCAACTTCTCCACAACATCGAACATTCCGTTGCCGGTCCATAGCCCCTCGTCCAGATAGATGGATGCGATCCGCAGGACATCCTCTTGGCAGGTCACTGGCACGATGCCGCCTTCAACATTGGCCAGGGATTCTTCAGCGTTCATGAAACGTGCGGCGATAAGGAAATAGTTGTCATTGGGGAAGATTATATACATATCAGATCCCGATTCAGGATGGACTAGGATAACTCAGGTTCAAATATATATATATACACGTACATATTAAAGTAGTGGATAATGAATTACGATTAGTTATGCTTACCTTTCCTTATGGTTTTACAATATTTATTAAGCCTTAAAATCATATATTAAACAGGGGAACGCTCGGAGGCAACACACTCGAGAATGTGCGGGTCGATCCAGCTACACAGCACAACAGCATAACTGCAAGTTATAGCGCTATATATTTTAATCCAACAGATAAACAAGTACATACGACCATAGGGTGTGGAGAACAGGGCTTCCCGTCCGCTCAGCCGTACTTAAGCCACACGCCGGTTAGTTAGTAGTATGGTGGGTGACCACATGCGAATCCTGACTGTTGTATGTTTTTTTGTTATTCTTTTTTAACTAGCTATGTTTAAGGCCTGATGAATGACAGTTCTATCTACTTCAAGGTGCAGCATCCTGAAGCGCGCAATTGAACCATAGTACACTAGGTTCCCATCAAGCACTGGAGTCCATTGAGTTTAATCATCAGATCATGTTCCTACCACTCGAATTCCCGTCGGCGGTAACATGTATTGGCGATCACAGTCACTATCCTATGGTCAGGATGACTTGAGTTTCGCAGCTCGATGTCCTTACCACATGTTTTGGTAACATACTTGAAATACTTGAATTGTATTTCCAGAGCCCCACATAGGAATTGGCCGGATGGTGTAGTTGGTTATTCGGTATCTGGTACCCTTGTGAATTACGCAATGGGGTTTAGCGGCTTATTGGTTTCGTTAGCAAAATCTCGTGGTCCTACCTTTTTTACTTGACTGATATTAGTGCGGACCCATATATCAATTGGCCGGATGGTGTAGTTGGTTATCACGTATCGTTAACACCGATAAGGTCCTGGGATCGAGCCCCAGTCTGGTCATTCTTTTTTGAAGATTTTTGCAACTTAATTACAATGTTTTGACGGTAAAGACAGCTGGACACTACTTAATCGAGTGGATCAAAACAAATTCCGAACATTTAATACTGAAGTTCAAAGACGTAATATTGAATGTTTGCAATTTCTCAATCTTTCGTTTTCAAAAGTCGTACTCAAAACATATCCAGTTGCAAGGCCAAAACAAGCCTCCCCAAAATTATATTTTCGTCCCATCTATCTCGCAAAGACGAAACTTTAGACCTTGACTTTACCAATGAACTTGCTCAAAGTAGCATTGTCTTGATTCAGGTACCAGCTGCAGTCCAAGTTGTTAGTTATCATTTTATCGAAGCGGGAAAGGACATTGGGAGACTTACGTAGGATCAGCTTCCTCATCCGGAGACAGCTCATGCGACAAGAAACCATTATTGAGCCAAGCGAAATCCAGACCCGGCTCAGGGCATCGACTTACCCACTCAAAGTCCTCATACCGATGGCGCCGAAGCAACTCGAAGTAATGCAGTCGCGAACCAGGATGGAAGGCATGCAATGCACCGTCCTTCATACCGTTCTTGAACGAGCTCTGGCATGGGTCACCCCAGACCGTCTTCTCGAGCCATGAGAGCATCTGGAATTGGTATGCTTTGGCTTTTCCATCCTTGAGACGGAACGAAGAGTAGTTCTCTGTTTGCAATTTTCTGATCAAGTCCACCGCATAAAGGGTGATTCGCTCGATGGAGGTGATCATACTGCCGTGACCAACTGGGCTGCCGGGTCCCATATAGACAAAGTAATTTGGCATATCTTGCGCGATTGCTGACAGATAGCAAGCTGGATCTTTCTCCCATTCTGTTTGGAGATTCACACCATTTCGCCCGATGACTGGCCAACGAGGTACGAAGGACATGTCAAAACCTGTTGCGGCGATGATCACATTAAAGTCGCGCTCCTTGCCGTCCTGGGATCTCAGACCAGTCTTCGTGAAGGAGTCAATTTCGCCCCAGACCACTTCACAGTTATCGGAAGCGAGCGCTTGCAGATAACCCGGTCCAGGAGTCGGTCGCCGACACCCAACACCATAGGAAGGAATAATGAGATCTGCAACCTCGGGCTTCTTCTCGAGTTTGGCCCGCATATCCTTGCTTGTCAAGTCCTTCGCCATAGTTTGGAACTCGCTTTCTCTGATATATAAGGGGAAGCGGAAGTTCAACTCCTTCTCTATTTCCTTTCGAAGAGTAAGATACTCTTCTGGATTCTCTACCCACTTCTTCTGCTGATCTTCCTCATAGGTGATGTTAGGGACACCCTGGCCGATGAATCTCGAGCCCAGGTTAGCCGTGATATAGGTCGGAGATCGGATATATGCTCCGACATGGCTAGCGACTTTCTGCACAGCTGCAGTGACTTGAATTCCACTGCTTCCGTTGCCAATGACGGCGACCCGCTTACCCCGGAGGTCAATGTCGGGGTTATAATTGGCGCTGTGGGCGAGAATACCTTGGTAGTTTTCGCGACCGGGAACATTGGGCCATCTCCAGTTGTTGAGGTATCCACTGGCATTGATAAAGACGTCGCATTCCTCGACGATGTCTTCGCCGATTTCACCGTCAGAGACACCCTTTGACGAGATGACGGTGCGACGACCATCTGTGTTTCTGCTAGTGACAATCCACTTCTGTTTCTCGTCGTTCCAGACAGCGCCGGTAATCTTGCGGCATACCGTGACATATTTCCTCAGATCGAATTTCTCAACTACATTTTCGAGATATTGAAGAATCTCTGGCGCGGAGACATAAAATGAAGACCATTTGGGGTTTGGCGCCCATGTAAACTACATACTGTCAGTACTTGGGAATGGATGAACCAGCTTCAATGGGCATACCAAATAGTTGTGAGAAGGAATATCACATGCACATCCAGGGTAGCGATTCTCGAGCCAGGTTCCTCCCAGTCCAGCATTCTTTTCAAGAATCTGAAGCTCCACATTGGGTAGTTGCCCACTTTCCACGGCATGAGCAAAGGAAATTCCACTAATGCCTGCACCTGCAAGGATAACCTTGACTTTCCTTGGGGTATCGAAGGGCAGCTTTGACTGTTCATAGGCCACAGGGTATTTGTTGCGGTATGCTTCTGTAGCCTCAATAGGCTTGCATGGCGCTTCTCCCCCAGTGCCGTCAGTTGAAATGGATTGAGTCATATCAGAACTCTATTTGCTGATTCGACGATGATGTGTGGTACTTTGTCTGATGATTTGGAGTGAAAGAAGTTGGAGAGATACTTCATATAATACTGTTATGACGAAAGGCTTCACGTGTTCCGCGATCTTAAATCTATTGCAGTTGAATAGACTACCCTGAGACCGGAAATGGACCTTTGCTGTAGTTTGTTGGTCGCGTGACGAATGCAAGGTTGCGAAGTACGTAGAACGGAAACCAAAACTTAACGGAACGCCTTCTGTTCCGAACGCGGGAACCATCCACAACAAATGTCATACACAAGATACGGAACGGTGCCTTGCTTATCCAGATCTTTGTTGCTTGGGTAGTTCTGTAGAGTGGTCGGTTTCCGAAAGAAATAGTTGTTGAATAGCATTCATTGACTTCGGCTGGTAGTTCAAGTGCTACTTAAGTCAAGTGGGCATCTTTATCTGGTAATCACAAGCACCGCAAAATAATATTCTGTTCACCTGAAAGTAACAGATCCCAACTTACAATGTCTTACGCCGATCTCAAGGACAAAGTCTTTTTCATTACCGGCGCTGCCTCTGGGCAAGGTCGTGCAACCTCCATCGCCCTCGCTCGTCAAGGTGCAAAGCTTGGCCTGCTAGACCTAAACGACCCCCAAGAAGTGATCACCGAGGTTGAAAAGATTGGCAGTCAGGCCATTGGATTCAAAGTCAATGTAACCGACTCTGCAGGAATTGAAGCCGCCGTCAAAGCAACGAAAGAGAAATTTGGGAAAATCGATGGTGCAGCCAATCTAGCTGGATGGATCGGAACTCAAGGGTTCAAGGGAAGGGGATATGCATTGGATGTCATCAAGGACGAGGAATGGGATTTGATGATGTCGATCAATCTCAACGGTGTTCGGAACAGCTTGTCATCAGAGCTGAGGCATATAAGCAACAATGGTAGCATTGTGAATGTTGCTAGTATTGCTGGACAGCGGGGATCCCCATGGAATGCTCCGTACGGGGCTGCTAAATGGGGTGTGATTTCCTTGACAAAGTCAGCCGCACAGGAGGCTGGGCCCAAAAACGTTCGGGTTAATGCCGTAGCTCCGTGAGTGTGGAAGTCTTTCTTTGGGAAGGTGAATGCTAATAGACATAGTGGCGTTGTTGATACACCTCTTGCTACTGCTCTTGGTGACGCCGACCTGGTTTTCCAAAGAATGGTTTCGAAGAGTGCACTTCAAAGGCTTGCTCAGCCAGAGGAAATCGCTAGTTGCATCCTATTCTTGCTGAGTGACTCATCTAGCTTCGTCTCAGGAAGTGTAAGTCTTATGAATTTTCCTTCCTTGTGAGATTTTTAATATTAACCTTGGCTGGCATTTAGGTCCTCAATGCAGATGGTGGATTCCAGTAGCCATGTTCATACAGACGATGTAAATATTGACGAATCAACACAACTGTGCCAGCAATTAGATTTTCTTTTTTCAGCCGTGGCTTTTTTAATTCTGCAGTAAGTCTTGATATCGAACCTATTTTCTTATTGAAAGTCCACTTCGAGACCTTGTAGAATATAAGCAAGAAAAAGAGACACAGAAAAGAATCTTCAGTCTTCGTTCCCATTATCAAATAGTTTTTCCGACAGAGTCAGCACGAAACTCAGCACGAAACTCAGCACGAAACTTGGGCAACTATGCATGGCTATACGGATTTGGTTGGAAAGTGGACTTATCATAGACATTTTAGCTTGCATGTAGCCAGAAAAAAAAACCATGCTTGTATAAAAGCTGAACATTGCAAGAAGATAGTTTATTTATAAAAGCTATCTGAAGGGCAACTGGTCAAGTATATTTATTTACTATATTTCCGCTGCACAAAATCGACAATAATATCCAGCCCTTCATCAGTCGCATCACCCATCGGAATGATAGTAAAAGCATGGCACGCCCCATTAACCACGCTCAGCTCGGTAGAGTTGCCAGCTTGTTGCCACTTAGCTGCCATGAAAACACTGTCATCAAGCAACGGCTCAATATTTCCCGACAAGAACAGCGCAGCCGGCATATCCTTTAAATCCGCATACAGAGGTGAAATGAGCGGATCTTTCCTGTTCGCCATAGGAATATGACCAAACCCTGCCTCACAAAAGTCCATCATGCCCTCCTTACTCAGCACAATGTTCCGAGTGTGCTCAAGAAGAGATGGAGTGTAAGTGAGATCGAAGATTCCGTATCCAGCCACGATTGCGTCTAAAGTCGACCGTACGTCGACCCCGTGGTCTCGGCGGAGAGAAAGACCAGTCGAAACTGCGAGCCACCCGCCTGCAGACTCGCCTCCAAGCACTTTCAGTGGTGCGCCCAGTTCCTTCTCGCCTGCTGGGCTGAGCGCGTAGAGAGCTGCGTCAACGCAATCATGAAGCGGCTTGGGGAAAGAGGTTTCGGGTGCAAGTCGATATTCAACAGAGACCATTGTCAGATCCAAGCGATCGGACAAAGTGGTCAAATAGGTGTCGTATGAGGCATTGCTACCAATCACAAAGCCACCTGACAATCGTCCAATGAGTCGATATTCGATATCAGGGCTTCTGACAAACGGACTGCTTACCGGCATGAAAATGCAGCCAGACTCCCCTGCTTTGTTTCTCCTTGGGTGCGATGATTCTCAATTCAATCTGATATCCATCTCGTCCTTGCACGTTCACGGTCCTTGCACTAGGGTTGAGAGCAGGCGCTTTGAACCCGTTGAGGCCTTCTCGCCGCATTTTGCGGTAAGCAGCTGCTGATTCACATTCTTGCCACTGGATGCTTCCTGCGAGCTGGGCTTCAAATGCGTCTAATGTCTTATGGCGAGCCTGCAGGGTGGCTTCGTCGACAGGAATTGGGAGCACATTCAATGTCATAATGGCTCAAGGGATCAACGATTCGAGTACAAACGCGTAGAATGTAAGCTGCTATCTTGATTGAATTTTTTTGGTAAAAGATCCTTGTTATCATTTAAGAGTTCTACGGGAGGCCACAGGAATATGATTGGGTGATCACAACGGAATACAAATATCAACGGAAAAGCTGGCTCGGAATGGAGTTATGCACGGAACCTTGCTAACTAAAACGTAACCAATCAAATGATCTGGTACAGCGTAAAGTTTATGCATTTCGGCAAATGAATAAGAACAAGGATGAATTTAATGCATATGCTTCCCATCATAACCTGTAAGAAGCAAAAAAGATGGACTCGCGGGGAATCGAACCCCGGACCACTCCCATGCTAAGGGAGTATTATACCACTAAACCACAAGCCCATGAAAACTCTCCCTCGGGGAATCGAACCCCGGTCTCCCGCGCTTATCGGTGTTAATGACAAGCGGAAATCATGACCACTAGACCAAGGAAGATGAGATAGTCGAGTTTCCGCTCGACCACTTGGTGTTTTGTTGATATCCGCTTCCAGAATTATGCGAATATAAACCAAAGAAAGAAAATGAGAGCGGCATCCGCTGCCAAAACCTTGAGTTACATAGAGGCTATACGTGAGCATCAGCATGACATGAAATCTTTGTCATGATAAAAGTTCAGAACCACGAAGTACCAGTTTGAATGAAGAAGCGTTAAGAGCACTGTGAACTGTTTCCGCCGATCATGCTGATTGGAATCGCTAAAACAATTCGATCATACCGTGACTATGCTACGTGTTACAAACTGCATTCGAATAGCTCTATTGCTTGAAGCCAACACATCAAAATCCGACATCTGACCTGGAGGCGGCTACCGGCCATAGTATGCAGACCACCAGGCTTGGACTCCAGTTTCCATTTCAATTTCAGCCAGAATAGTCTCCCAATTCGTCGCGCTCCTGGTACTGTTTTGCCTGTTTAATCCCTCCGCTTCACCTGAACCATCAGATCATTCTTTTCCCATAGGAAAAAAGTCTTCTGCTTTTCCCAACCAATGGACTCGGGCAGAAGGGAAAGTTCAAAGTTATACAGAACCTTCGCAAGTATAAGACGCATTTCGTGGTATGCCAGACTAATCGATCGTTAATCATGGGAATTTTGACCGGGTATCTAAGGGGAAACCATACTTTTTTCCAAGACAGTTGCGGGGGCCAAATGAGAATGGTTGGAAAGCTACTTTGTTATCGCTGGCAAATTCATCACCAATCCAACGCTCAGGAATGAACTCGTCTGGTCGCTTAAAGTTTTCGGGGTTGTGGAAGGTAGCCCATTGGTTAACGGAAACAGCAATCTACAATGATTATAATGTCAGCCATCTATTAAACACACGGATTTGTGGAGTGCATAATTACCTTTCCCGGAACATGTTCTCCACAAATGAGCAAACCCTCGTCAGGCGTGATACGAGGCAGACCAACAGGAACTGGAGGGTAGATGCGCAAAGCCTCCTCAATGCACGCATTGAGATAAGTCATATGCTCTAGAGCCCTCATCTCAATAGCCTCATCTTCCTCAAACGTGTCACGAACCTCCCTCACAATAATATCCATCTTGGCAGGGTTCATCAACAAGTAATAAAGCAACCCACTCAGTGCAGTAGCTGTAGTCTCGGTACCCGCAACCATAAAGACCTGCGAATTGGCATACATCTCCGTCCGACTTAGGCGCAGATCCTCCTTCTGGTTCATCACGATACCCCAGATATCAGGTTTCTGCATCGCGTGATTGCCATCAATTCGTTTATCAACGCGACCCTGGGAAGCCTGGTAATGAGAGATACTCTGCTGCTTCAACGCCTTTGGAATGAGTCTCTGGGCAATAGGCGCAGTCCAAGGCCAGTAGCGCGCCATTCTGCGTAAAGCATTTGTTTTCATACTGACAAACACAGCAGAAACCCAGTTCGTGTTCCCAGTGCCAGCTAACAGATCCAAGGAAGCACCAAATGTCAAATCACCCATGATATCAAAGGTCGTCAGGTTAAGCATGCGGACCATATTAATGTTTGCCTTGGGATCATCTTTGATTTCCTTGTTGAGCTTCTCGACCAGCATATCCACGTACCGGCAGATCAGCGACTGTTGTTCGCGGAGCGCGCGATCAGAGAAGGCATGTGAGAAGTTGCGACGGAAACGTGAGTGATCAGGTCCACCTGCGCGAATGATATCTGGGGCTCCATTAAACGATGGGCCATAAAATCGGGGGTCCTTCTCTGTGACTTTCTTTCCAGCTGCGGCGTGGCCGTAGATTCCTTTCCAGGCTTCTCCGCTTGCGTAACTCAGCTCGTCTGGTGCGACACGAACTACATTGCCGTGTTTGATGTGGAGACCATTAACCCAATCGATAAGGTCGCCTTTGAAAGTGTGGTAGAGTTGAGGTATTCGTGATGCGGCGGCAAAAGTTGGGCCTGGGTATTTGGCGAGGGGGTGGATGAACACCTCATAGTATATATGCGAAGCGAATGCGAGTATAATCTAATCGGAGTTGGTTAGCAGATTGGCCTTAAAATTTGGATTGGTAATATTTCTGTTCAAGGGAAGTGGAAGAGACGTTGTTGGTAAGATGGTAGTATGTTAGGTATAGCAGAAAAGATGGAAAGAGACAGCCGATGTCACCAAGCCATCTAATAAAAAATAAAAATAAAAAAACATACCGAAATGACAAGAACAGAAATGGAGTTTTCTTTAACAAAGCTCGAGGCTGATTGAAGAAGCATCTTTGAATACAGCAAGTATTCTTCCGGTGAAAAGAATTAGATCGGTTGGATTAGTAGCATGCAAGACAACAAACGTTGAGGGGTCAACAACTGATATATATTCAGGTTTTCATGTTGATGCTACGCTACCTCATAACAATTATGCATAGAAAAGGCTGCACAGCATTGTCGCACTTTAAGCTTTCACTTTTGCGGGGTTGGTACCTTATTTAGTTTACGAGGTATTGATACACGATTACGCCGAGGTCTGATGAATTCAATATGTTAAATCCAGGTATTATTCACGTATTCGTGCATAATCATCGGTATATTTTATAAACATGGTACATAAACTCCTCCGCGGAATGACCATTGCTGACCAGGTCTGCATTTGTTTTGGTCATCATCTAGTGATGTCAGTGAATCATAATTGAAGCATGACAAATTGTTAAGAGCTTAATAATACACAGTAAATAATGCGATCGACGATACTATTCACAGATTCCACGCACCTTCTCGCAGACCAACTAGACGCGTTGAAAAAAGAGACGATTGAACTGAAAAGGAAAAAATTGATAGAACCATGATTTCATTATACAAGACAAATGAATGTATTACAAAAGATCACCTCTGAAGTCAGTCGTGAAACAATCTAGAGAGAGTGGAGCCCCAAACGCCATGTCTTCAGGGTGCATGCCCATTAGAAATTGACACTGTAGTTCGTCTAGTCTGAAAGGTAGACCATCAGTGGGGAAGCTCTCAGGTATCATCATAGAAGGGGGCATAAAGCTGTCGTTCTTTTGTTCTGAATGCACCTGTGCTGCTGGGATCTTTTCCTGTTCCGACCGATCCATGAAGGATTTCCAAAATGTCTGAGAAAATATGTCCAGATCTGCAGAACAGTCCAACGGCAAGTTTTGATTGCCTATGTCTTGTGGTGGTGAAGATGCTGTAAGCTCTCCGGGCGATTCAGACCCATTGTCGGAAGGCAGAAGATCCTGTAGATACTGGTACACCTTGTATGCCGTTGCGACTGATTTGGATAGAGTTTGGAGGAGTTGGCTGGCACTGCAAATCATTCCCTTCAGAAGCTCGTTTGAGACCACAGGGGCTGGGTGACACTCTTCTGGAATGAGGTGGTATAGACTCTCGACTAATGCGGTAGTCAAAATGTACCCGGATGGCTTCAAAGAAGTGGTTGTGATCATGTAGCTTCGAATTGCTTCGATGATCACTTCGCATATTGAGACCGATGTTTTACGACGCTCGAGGTCATGCTCTTTAGACGTCAAGGCCTTGTGACGGATACTCAGACGAAGAGATTGGAATCGCTAGTGGTATTGTTAGGGTGCCAAGTTCAGATAAAAAATAATCAAGGATGCTGCATACCAAGAATCCGATCAGTCTCTGGCGAATATGTGCTGCCCCTTCTGTGCACATGTAATCTGCAGCCATGGAAGATTTCCAATGAAGACTTGAAGGTATTTGCCGATAGGAAAGCACAATCCGCGTATCCATCATTTGCGACTCCTCCCAGTCATCAGCCTTTGGAGCCTGAGGTGAAAAGAAACCGTCCCAGATATGAGCCCACAGACGACTAAAGGAAATCAGACTCTGCAGAACTTCGTACTTGCTGGAGCCTATATCACTGTGGACTTTGCTGAAGTCGCTCACGGCACTTTCATCCTCACGTAGAAAGTACGTGATGCCGCATTTTTGGGTAATGCGTTTGTCAAGGAAGTAAAGTGTCCACCAGAGCCCTTGACGGGAAACCAATTCACAATCGTCGTTTGGCCATAGAGCTTGGTTATTGAGCCCAATCTTCAGCGCGATTTGGAACCCCTGTGTGATGCTCTGTAGAGACATGTGATGCATTGACATCTCGAGAAGAAAGGCAGATGAAGTAATGTGATAAATGACGGTTTCAAGGTCAGCATCGTGGAGTTGGTTGAAGTGTTGCATCAACTTGAGCCCCTGCAAGTAGCTCTGCGAAATCGGTCGCGGCTTGCAGGATTCAATAGGGCGGGTGAGAGACTCAGCGTACGCTAGCATATTCAAAAGAAATGCGATGATTTTGCAACTATCAGGCCCTATCACAATTCGATGATTTTCTGTGTCATATCTATGGAGTGATAGAACCATTGACAATCGCTCATAAATGACGGTTTGATTCAGGCATGGAAAGTAGGATTCAAATTCTTGGAAAAACACGCTGACAAGCTCCCAAAGAATTTGCGGTTCTGGTAAAACGACCGTGGCTAGCGCAGAGTGAGAAAGATCCTCAAGTTCTCCTAGGCTGCTAGATCGGCGCATACTTCTGAGCGCATTGAGCTGGGACCCGATTGGTAGACTGTTGAGTGAGGGGGTTGTAATGCCGAGCATATCCGGCTCCACCGGTTCCCTCAAGGGACTCGGAATATCTTGATACGAGGCAAAACTGCCAATCGAGCGGTTTTCAAAAGCATCGTTCTCTGTAGTATCGCACATAGATGGCGAAATTTCTTTGGGGGATCGATCAGAGTCCACCATCCTCATAGTATTGTAAGACGCGGTGGCAGACATGTCTATACCGTGAAAGCTTCGTTTTTCGGAGAGTGCTTTCACCTGGTCCTGAAGCTGTGAAAGCTGCTCCTTCAAGGAAATGGAAGTTCTGCTTCGTTTTCGCGGTTGGGGTTTGGGAGATAATCCTGCAGTTTGTCTGTATTGTGTTAGCATCCAATTTCAATGACAAACACAAAAAGGCCCTCTGGGCATGTAATCAGAATCTCCAGCAGGCAACTAGCAATTGTGAAGATAATGGGGAGGCTTCGAGGTGCTGTAAACACAGCTCTTCAACCGGACTTACTCATTCCTGATACGTTTCTTCTGGGCCGGCATTTCATGCTGGACATCTCCCGCATATTGGCAATCTATTCTCCTTGTTTGACAACTGGAGCATTTAGGCTCTCCTGAGCACTTTGAGTACATTAGTGACACTATTTCGAGTCGTGAAAGGTAAAAGAAAGATATTATATGAACGCACGGTACTAACCTTCACTTTACGGCGTTGACATTCCAAACTAAATATCTCAAGGATTAATGCTGCAAATAGACGAGGATAGAAGACACCTACCATGCTTGTGAGGTATATTTGTCACGCTTAGAGCCTTCCTTGCGACCCGCTTCCTTCGGCATGGGGATAACACGCGTTCGCTCTGTTTACAAATGGGTTTGTAGTTTCTATTCCCCTTGAGCTAGAGAAAGTTCGTAAAATGGGCATGTGGTTGCGAGTTTCAGAAGAAGTGTAATGCAGAAAGAGAAGAAGTTGGAAGAGAACAGGAGAACGCGAGGCATGGAAGTCCGGGGAAGCGCAGATCCCCGGTTTTGCTAGTGCATAACTCGTGCGGGGAAGCCTGGATATGGCGGATACTCCGGTACACTAGAGAACAATGAAAGTTATGTTTTACGATATACCCCTCTTCCGCCACCGAACATCATTTGGCCAATCAGTGGTTACCAGTCAAGGGCGCATACATTGGGTTTTGTTCTGACCCAGGTGACCCTCCCCTTATATTCTGGAGGATCCTGTTCAATGATTTCCGTAATCCAAGCTGTGGCGAGGCTTATTTTGCGGTCGGGCTGCTGTTGATACTAGGATGTACAATATTAAAAGCAATGCACTGATACAAAACTTAAATAGTTGACATTGGTGGAGGTAGGAACGCTCATTGCGCTATTCTGGTGGTGCGAAGGCTGCAACTAAGCGCACATATGCATTGCATACGTAATTATGCAGGAAAGGGACAAAATTGAACACAAAAAAATTGGAAGGTCGCACATTGTTTTATAGAATAGATATCCAAACCGTCTGAGGAGTTATTGGGGATCTTGGGCATTTGAATGGGCAATATCTACGGAATTGTAGTTCCACGGAAGATCACTCCAAACTTCCGGTCGGAGACTGGGCGGGATGAGGAGCCAGCGCGTGCATGCATATTCTCAAAATACATATGAAGCTCTACGTAGCCATACATTAGGGGGTGGGTCGCAACTTGAGATTTTGGAGAAATTCATTGGATTGGTTTTATACAAATTTTTTGGATATTATGTCTAACGGAGTAAAAACATTGGACGGAGTGGCTCTGGTCACCGGCGCAGGTTCGTGGAGAAACTCTTGCCTCGAAATAATGCAAATAGCAGCTTATTGTGATGACCAGGATCTGGTATCGGGCGTCAAATCTGTATTGCCTATGCTCAGGCGGGGTGCAGCGCTATCGCATTGGCTGATGTCAATCTCGAGGGAGTCAACGAAACCATTTCGTTGATAAAAGCCAAAGAGTCTAACACGAAGACCTTGGCATTGGAGACAAACGTCGCGGATGCCACTTCGGTCAGAAACATGGTCGCGCAGACTGTCAAAGCATTTGGGAGCATAGATTATGGTTCGTCTTTCGAATTGATGCAAAGCTGGCACTGACACTGACAACGGGAATACAGCCGCCAACGTGGCCGGGATCACAACATCCGCTCGAGTCCCAACCGCTGAATACCCACACCAAGAGTATGATAAAATCCTGGAGATAAACACAAAGGGTATCTTGATCTGCATGCAGGAACAGATACAGGCGATGCAGAAGCAAACAGCTACTTGCACTCCCGGGATCGATAATCCACTCCGAGCGCAGCGAGGAAGCATCATCAACATTGCCTCCATCACTGGCTTTGCTGGGTTGCAAAACATGATGCCGTATAATGTTTCCAAGCATGCCGTGATTGGTCTCACAAAGTCTGCAGCGATTGACCATGGCCGCGACGGGATTCGTATCAACGCTGTGTGTCCGGGTATGACTGAGACGCCCATGGTTGCGGCGCGGACTACTTCTATCCCTGGAAAATCGAGCGGCTGGGCAGTGGATGGCAACACAAGGCAGCGACTTGCTATCCCCGAGGAAATCGCTGATGTTTGTATATTTCTGAGCGGTTGTGGTGCCAGCTATATGTCGGGTTCATCGGTGGTGGTCGATGCGGGGCATCTAGCGGCATTGCGGTACGAGAGTCACTTGTGAGGTAGTAGTTAGCAATGCTCATTGCATTTAGCTGTTGAAGCGTATTGGGGTGACGGAGAAGGAGAGACAAGAAGAGCGAGAGAGCGAGGGGTAAAGCGTTTGTACGAGACGGCGATTTACAAGTACTTTTGCCCAAGCATAGTCCACTTACATAGAATGAGCTCCTGGCTTTGGAAAGAATATAGAACACTGCTTTTTTAGCTATATGTACTTGGTTATCTAAACTACAACGCGAATGTTGTATCTGCCTGATATTCTAGGCCACAAGTCCAGGTGTCAAGTCGCGTGGATTGCTCTTTTTCTTACATAGAATCACGCACCTCCCCCACCTTCCATGGGTTTGTCTTTCCTTTACACTTGCCGATATTATGGCTGGCGCAATTTTTAGGCGTTTGAGCTTGATGTTTTAAATTCTGTTCGTATGAAAATGAGTTTTATCGTGTACGGGCGGACTCGAAAAGAAAAAGCCATGTGCCACAATAAGGATGTTGTGGATAACTCCAGCCCAGTGGACTTCAATCTACCTATTATCCTTCTTGATTTGAAACCTTCGGGTAACGGAATCCAATTTCTGGTCGGGACCCCTTTTTCCCTCCTGGAGTGATTCCGCGGAACGCTTTTTGTCTTAGCGTATTGCGAGCCGGAAGGGTTACGGTACAGCGCCATCGTTACCGTTATTTACATAACACTCGTACGATTTGTACAATTCATTCCGGAATTAGAGATCCAACGGCGCTTGAATATTGCCTTGAGTCACAGCACTTATACTAGTGGTTTAGTCTATGCTTCCCAGTCAAACGAAAGGATTTTAAATTATCTTACTTTGTGATCTATCACTTCCTCAGAAATAACATCACACTCCATCATGCCCAAACAAGCTCAAGAGGATGTTCTCAAGTCCTACGAAGAGATTCTGCCCCCCAACGTTTCACAAGGGGAGGCAACAGAACTCTACAACGGATTAGATGATGTTGCATATGCCATATCTAGATTACCGTTGGGTACACCTCGAGCACTGAAAGTGATCTGCGTTGGTGCAGGTTTCAGTGGCTTGGCGTTCGCGAGAGAGGTCGAACTTGGCAACCTGACTAACGTGAGTCTCACGGTATATGAAAAGAATGCCTCAGTTGGAGGAACTTGGTATGAGAATCGATACCCCGGGTATGTCTTCTTTGCTCCAAATTGACTATGAATGAATGTTTACTGACTTGTTCAAAGATGCGCGTATGTCACCTCCCTACCATCACTATAGGTTGAGACTAAATTCATACTACAGTTGTGATATTCCTGTGCATAACTATCAGGTATTGGGAAAATTATTTAATTGGTACTTCGGTTCACTAATAAGCTTCTAGTACTCTTGGGCCCCGTGTCCTTACTTCAACAGCTACTATGCTACCGGCAAGGACATCCACACATACATCGAAGCAGTCGCTGATCAACACGATCTCCGGAAATACGTGAAAGTGTCTCACAAAATTATCGGCGCTAAGTGGATTGAGGAGAAACAAAAGTGGCAAGTGAAGATTGTCGCGACCGACGGCAGAGACCTGATGGTCAGCAACCGAGTCAACAAAGACGGAGAATCTGGAGAGCCTTTCATTGAAGAATGTGACGTACTCATTAACGCTGGAGGATGTTTCAATGACTGGAAGTGGCCCAATGTTCCTGGAAGAGAGACCTTCAAGGGTGAAATGGTCCATTCTGCTGCTTGGCCGAAAGATGTCGCGCTCAAAGGCAAAACCGTTGCTCTGATTGGCAACGGCAGCACGGGTGTCCAAATCCTACCCAACATCCTTGAAGATGTGGAGAAAGTTTATGTCTACATTCGTAGTAAGACATGGGTAACGGCCAGCTTTGCTCAAAAGTTTGCTGGTCCAAATGGCGCGAATGTTTTCTTTTCAGAAGAGCAAAAAGAGCATTGGGCCAAACATCCTGATGAGTATCTCCAGTATCGGAAGGAAGTAGAGTCAGAGCTGAATTCGCGTTTCCGTCTTTATCTCAAAGATTCAGAGGCGCAGAAACAAGCCCTCGAATACTCTATCTCTCAGATGGCTGAGAAGCTCTCTGCCAAGCCGGAAATTGGTCAGAATTTGATTCCTGATTTTGCCGTGGGGTGAGTGAAGCCATTTTCTTCTGTTGTACGGGGTGCTGAAGCTAACAAAAATCACTTGCAGCTGTCGGCGCACAACACCCGGAAACGGTTATCTTGAGGCTCTCTGCTCACCCAAAGTTGAAATCATCTGGGGGGGCGTCGAATCATTCAATGAGACTGGCCTTTTGGCAGGAAATGGTCAGCAAAGAGATGTTGACACGATAATTTGCGCTACAGGTTTCAACATGTCTTTCTCGCCTCGTTTCCCTATCATCGGTCGCAATAACGTCAACCTGCAGGAGAAATGGGATGACAATCCCGAGTGCTATCTCTCAGTTACCGCTGCTGATATGCCAAACTACTTCATCTATCTTGGTCCAGCTAGCCCCCTTGGACATGGCAGCGTGGTCAGCTCCCTCGAGCGCGTGACAGAGTACATTGCTCAGTTCGTCCGCAAACTTCAAACGGAGAATTACAGCTCTGTTATGCCAAAGCCACATATCCCTCGTGCGTACCAACGCCAAGCTTTGGCCTGGTTAGAGAAAAGCGCCTGGAGTTCCAATTGCGCATCGACATACAAGAATGGCAAACCAGACGGTCCTTTGATCTCACTTCATCCCGGGTCCAGATTACATTATTTCCAGCTTTTGAGTCGCCCTCGCTGGGAAGATTTCGAGTGGACCAGTCTTTGCGAGGATGAAGATCTCACATTTGCCTGGCTAGGTAACGGATTTATCGTTGAGGAATGTAAAGAGGAGACAGAAAAGGATTTGACGTAGGTGCCCCAGCTCCCCATACCAACTTCAGAATGTGGCTGACTAGTGTTGAATCGATATAGGTGGTTCATACCTCCAGTTCAAGCCGACAAAATGATTAAAGCAACATTTTGAGGTTGAGGCCCCAGGCGGGGATGTTCCGTTTTAGACCGCATCTCCCATTGTGACGGATATATATCTTACTTAGAAAGCAATCATGAAAGTGAATAGAATATGTTCAGCCAAAATAGTCGGCCAGTTAACTCCATCAATTTGACTAGTCTGCATCCTTCTCGATAATACTATTCCGATTTCCTGTAGAGGTGAGGATATTGAGTGGCAGATATGAGTTTACCAAGTAATAAACTGTTCAGGCAAATATCTTCCTATATATATGCTATTAGGTCTTCCTTTACCATATCTCTAACTCAGCATTGATGGTCTAGTGGTTATGATTGCCGCCTTCCATACTACCAAGTATCACAGCGGCAGAGCGGGGTTCGATTCCCCGTCAATGCATTTCTTTTTTTGCACATCCTGGTCGATCGGCGACGAACGCCATATTCTTATATTTTGACTTGAATTCCTTAAAGTAGCTATTGTTCTTATCTTAATTAAGAGTGTAGCACGTCCTGATAAGCCAAGAAAGCATCGCAGGGCGAGGCAACACCTGAGCCGAACCATACAAAATATAACACCCACAACACCTCTCCCTGTGATTTATCTTTTCCTTACAGGGAACATACGAAATGCTTGTCATCTTATGGCTAATTACCCGTGGCGTCTTTGAAACGTACCCCGCAATTCCCCATGCTCGTATGTAAAGCTTAGTCCGGGGCTAAAGTTTATCTCTTAGGTCATATCATTCCGAACTTAATGGTTCCTTCCGTGGAAAGATTATAAGCCACCATCTGTAAATGCGGGGGATACGATAGATCTGATGAATCATCCATGGTTGTTAGCTTCAGCCACTGGGGTATCGGCATTTGACACCGGTTGATGTCAAAAGAACAATCATAATGCGTATACTTGGACGTAGTTATTTAAGTACCTATCTCGCGTTGTGTACTTGGTCATTATATTCTTGAAATTTGTAGCCAATACACGTTTGGATCAATTTCCAATACCATGCAGCTCAATAATTTAGAACCGACTGGAACACTGCAAAGCCGAGACGACCAATTCAATAAGAAGCAACATGTCAACGTGTACACTGCGGCAGTTGTCTTCTTTATTACCCTCAGCTCCGCTGCTTATGGTTATGCAGGCTCTGTCATCGCAACAACCCTTACACAGCCGTCTTTCGTCGCACACTTCAAATTGGACACGGCTCCAAATGCAGAGTCCATCACAGGCGCTATGAATGCACTATTCTATACCGGTGGTGTGTTTGGCAGTTTTTTTGCAGGATGGAGCAGCAAAAAATTTGGACGGAAGTTTTCAACGGGATTCGGAAATGGCCTTCTCATCATTTCTGGCGCGCTGATGACTGCGTCTGTCAACCCAACCATGTTCATTGCATTTCGCTTTTTCAGTGGCTTTGGGTAGGTGCCATCCCTCCGTCCTGTATCATAGCCTTTGTTGACATTCTCTTCTTCAACTCTTAGCGCTATGGTCATCCTTTCCAGCGTCCCGATTTGGGTCGCTGAGCTAGCTCCACCTCGCCTCCGAGGCATTCTTACCGACCTACACGCTGTGATGATGATGGTCGGCTATACCCTTGCCTGCTACGTCGGACTGGGCTTTTACTTCGTTACTGGTAATAATCAGTGGCGAGGACCCATCGCACTTCAGATGGCACTGCCTGTTATCATCCTATGCGGCTTGTATTGGTTACCAGAGTCGCCGCGATACTTGTTGTCAAAAGATCGTGTTGAGGAGGCACGTGAAATCATTTTTCGAATGCATTCAAGCCCAGATGATCCGGAGCAGGAATTCGCTCGACGGGAGTTCTTCCAGATGAAGAAGCAAATCCGACTTGATGCGAAATTCGCAACGTCATACTGGAGTCTTTTTAAGACACCATCTATGCGGAAAAGATTGGCGATTACTGTTTTCCTTGAGTTTGCTCTCATGAGCTCGGGCGTCTTGGTTATTCTGAGTAAGTGAGCTTTCACATCTGGTATTGTCAAAGTATTGCTAACAATTGAATCCTCATATTAGATTATGGCTCCATAATCTGGAAATCCCTCGGTTTTGATACGGTTCAAATCCTCAACTTCCAGGGCGGTTTCCAATTAACTGGCTTCGTCTTCAACGTCATCGCCATGACATTCGTCGACCGTGTACGTCGTCCCTGGCTCATTGCCGGCGGTCTACTAAGCTGTGGAGCTTTAGTGGGCACCCTCACAGCACTACAAAGCTTCTATCTCGGAACTGAGAACCGTGCCGGACTAGGCGCATGCGTCGCAATAATCTTCCTCTTCCAGGCCACTTTTTCACTTACCCTTGACGGGCCTACGTACTTCTATATTGCCGAAATTTGGCCTTCGCATGTCCGTTCTCAAGGATTCGCTATTGCGATGGCCGTTCTTTCAGTTACCAACCTGATGTGGCTCCAGGCTACACCTTACGCCATTAGTACTATTTCGTGGCGCTGGTACCTGGTTTTTACCTGCATTCCAGGTGCTGCGGCGGTCGTTGTTATCTTATGGTTCAAGGATACGAGGAACAAACCGCTTGAGGAGATTGCGGCCATGTTCGGCGACGAAGACATGGTCGCTGTTTATCAGCGAGAGCTGAGAATAGGTACGCTTGATGAGGCGGATGATAGTGGACATGATAACAAGAACATGTTCGGCCCGTCAGTTGAGATGGACGAAAATGCTTGAAAGAGGCGTCAATATAGAGATATAGAGAGAAGTGTAGCATCACGATCCGAAGGCAAAGAAAGAAATCACCACTATCTACTTAGACTAAAATTTGGGATACGATGCATGCGTGCTAGTGGTGTCGTCAAGTAAAACTTCTGGAAATGTTTTAAAACGTAGTCAATCACCTATAAATAATACGAGTGGATTTACGGAACATTTGATGTTCCAGTTACATTGCTTTAACCAGTTACTGTTTTGTCATTCTAGCATCCTCTCAAATTTTGGAGTTTGGACCAGGTCGAAGTCGCTGCAGTTGAACCGGCCAAGCGACGTCAACTCCAAGCTCCGAAGCAACTTTCAACACCCAGTCTGGCTCTCGAAGGAATTGCCGACCAACAGAGATGATATCAACACCAGGTCCTCTCAACAAGCTACCCTGCACCAGATCGCGAGCTTGCTTGGCCTCAGTAATCAAGCCCACCGTTCCGACCAACAACTTGCTCCCTTCGGCTTTCAGGACCTGCTTGACTTTCAAAGCCATTTCAGTGTGCTTGTCCCCGCCATCAAAGACGTTGAATTGAGCTTGATAGTGATTTCCTCCTGAGCTGACATCGATGAGGTCGACACCCAGATCCGGCAACAACCTGGCCAGCTGAATAGTCGACTCTATCGTCCAGGTCCCAAATTTCCTTCCAATCTCCGTGTTCTCCAGCCAATCCGTCACACCGACTCGAACGAACACAGGCATCTTTTCTGGAATCACCGCTCTGACAGCAACTATGACCTCGATCAACAGACGAATCCTGTTCTCGAAGCTTCCACCATATCTATCGGTCCGACGGTTGGTAACAGGACTGAGAAACTGGTTGATGAGATAGCCATGTGCAGCATGAATCTCAACGACATCAACACCAGCATTCACAGCCCGCCGAGCAGACTTCGCATAATTCGACACCAAGTCCTTAATCTCGGACTCTGTCATTTCCTTGGGTACATGATAGCCACCGGATGGATCAAGACCTTTGCCATCCCATGAGTTCTCGGCACCTCCAGAAGGACCCAAAACATCATCAGGCCACCCATCATCCTCCTTAGGGGCCCTTGCACTCGACTTCCCTAAGTCCTGTGCAACCAGTGGAGGCTGTGTACTCGACTTCCGTCCGGCATGCGATAATTGTACACCACAAAGTCCGCCTTGGGAGTGAATGAAGTCCACAAGGGGTCTCAGACCCTGCTCCTGAGCATCGTTCCAAAGACCTGGACAATGAGGTGTGATACGGCCATTGGGCTGAACACCTGTAGCCTCAATCATGGCCAGGGCGGCGCCTTTGAAAACATTGTGTCCGATCGTTGTGATATACAGGGGTGTCATCACGCCCGTCAGAGGTCCTGAAGACGCGATTGAGTAAAGGCACATCGGGGAAACGCATATCCGATTTCTGAGAGTGATTGACCGGATTTGCAACGGTCGGAACAATTCAGGTGTGTTTTCATCGATCTTGTATGGTGTTCCGGCAGTAATTTGGCGAGGCGCCGGAGTAGAGGCTGGGCTTTTCGAACTCTGAGCCATGTTGATGATAGATTGAAGCAGCAAGGGTGGTATTTTCTTCTAACTATTAGCTGTGGCGTTGCAGATACCTTCACCTATATGGTATTCTGGGAAGCGGAACGGTGCGATGTCAAGGTGACTAATTTCCGGTCAGTCATGCTAAATTCGAATCAAAGCCTGGAATTGTGCATTTAAGTTGATCCGGCTAATCACGAGAGCCGGTTTAGTCGGCACTGTCCTGGAAATAGGAATGTTTTGTTGATTCCGGAAATGTTGTGCCGGTTCCGCGGAATACTCAACGCACAGGTGGAGCTCTACAACTGCCATACAGAGTTCGGCCTCTTAGATTTCCAGACTAGCTTTTATCACAGTATTTCCCTACAGAAAGTCGTAAGTTTTCTTGATAATCATCTTTTAGTCTCTGTTTGAATTCAGGTCTCGGCCGGATAAAAAATGCCGCCTCTTAATCCACAGGGCAAGAAAGCGATCATTACTGGCGGAGGCTCGGGTAAGTACTCTGTGATGCTGGGACTTGGAATTCCAACTAAAACAGCCTAACACCAGGGATTGGCCTTGGCTTTGCAAAGGCATTATATGATAATGGATGTTCTGTCTTCATAGCCGACCTCGCCCTCCACGCCTCGGCCAAAGAATGGCTCCAAAGTATCGAAAGTCGCTCCACCCCGAAGGTACGATTTTACAGGACCGACGTTACAGATTGGACACAGCTTGAGTCAGCATTTGATGCCTTCGAGAAAGAATTTGATGGAGCACCCGACATCATTGTCCCTGGTGCAGGGGTCTATGAGCCCTCCTCGAACAGTTTCTGGGCCGATCTAGATAGTGCATCGCATTACAAAGTCTTTGATGTGAATATCATGCATCCGATCAAGATGTCCAGAATTGCTATCCGGAGACTGCGCCGCGCTCAAAAGCCTGGTGTCATCGTGCACATCTCCAGCATTACGGCACAGATTCCCAGCGTCGTCAATCCTCTTTATTCGGTTTCGAAACAGGCTATCAGCCAGTTTGTGAGATGTATGGCACCTCTGGATGACCTTGCCGGTATTCGGGTGGTAGCTGTTGCCCCTGGGTAGGTAAACAAGCTTTTCAGGCAAGGATGATAATTTTGCTAACACCTTTCTGCACAGAGTCGTGGATACTCCGTTGTTTCGCGATAGCGCCAAGGCTCAGGCGCACATTGACTTGGAAAATGATTTCACTCTTCCACCGGAGGAAATTGTCAAGGCCATGATGTCGCTCGTCACAAATTCGAGATATGCGTCCGGAACTATACTTGAAATTGGCGATATTGGTGGCTGGCGAGAGGTGGGTCTGTTGAATGATCCAGGTCCTCAGGGACGATCAACCCTGCCGAGGCCGAAAGCCAAAGACGCCATTAAGCTTGTTCAGGAAGCATTGGCGGACGATGCAGGGGCAACATGCAAGCCACGTCTGTAATTCGGGGCAAACTTCCAACCTATAGTGAGTATTGCGATCGACGTGCATATTGGGAAAGGTGCCAGGGGAAAAGTGATTTCCCATAGAAACAATAAGAGACTCGGATCACAATGAAAGTAGATAGCTCAAATATTTCACCATCGCAATAAGTACAGAGCTCTTGAAATCCTCAAATCAACATGTGCAGGGATGTTCGACTTGAATGCGCCGCTTTGTGCCAGTGTATGTTGGAAATAGACATCTGAACCATGGAATATCCCGTATACCGAGTCATGCAATGCGGAACCAACCTTTCGTAAACTGAAAATAATTGGCTTAAAGAGATGACTTCATTGGGCTACAGCCTTATCAATAATACCGAGGTTAAGCCTTCTTGCTTTCTGGGCGTTTCATCTAAAAGCCTAGCTGCCGGACCCTTTTTTCATCCACCGGCCGAACTTCCCGAATCGGGCCCCGTTGACTCAAAATTGAGTCGATCTATCCAATTTCCAATCTAATCAAATCTCCACACTTCAATAATTAGTGCCCAGTTTCAGGATGCTTCTAATATGCAGAAGTACAGCTCTGAATTTGCGCCCGTTTGTCGCTTTAGACGTTGTGGCGTAAAAGGCTGTTTCTACTACTAGTCGGACTTTTGCCTGCTGCATAATGTAAACATGAAGAATCAAGCACCATTATTTGCCAACCATCTATGAATGAAGAATGAAGAGAGGAAAGAGGAAAATTGTCTATTGCAATTGTTCTCTCCGCAATTAAAGTCTATCGATAAACCCTTATTAAACAATAGATCTAGGATAAAGTTTTAAATCCCAAACCACGAAACGGATGCCATGAAACAGGGTCCACCAACACAGTTTCATCAGTCTTGTAATTGAATCCTCAATTCTAGAACTCACTATCGGCTCACGAGGTAAACAAAAAACCGGAAATGACCCTTGGCCTAAATGTTCCTGACAAGATATAAGATCTTGCCAGCTCCCCTCCAACTTGAGGTCCATCAACTATCATTCTTTTCCTCGATCCTTCCTTTCCACAGTCTTTCCAGAGCCGGTCTCTTTTCCCAATCATACTCTCTTTCAAACTCTTCAAGATGAAGACCGCAGTCGTTCTAGCCCTGGTCGGCTCCAGCCTTGCGGCCCCCACTTCCACCATCAAGGAGCGACAGTTTGGCACCAGCAGTGGATTTGGCTCCCTGACCTCCCTCCTCGCTGACTCTGGCTCGAGCTCAAGCCTGGGCTCCTCCTTCAGTGGTACGGGAACCAGCAGCGGACTAGGCTCCCTGTCCTCCCTCCTCGCCGACTCTGGCCTAAGTTCCTCCAGTGGTACGGGAACCACTAGCGGACTTGGCTCCTTGAGCTCCCTCCTTGCCGACTCTGGCCTGAGCTCTTCTCTCAGCGGTACGGGAACCACCAGTGGACTCGGCTCCCTGAGCTCTCTCCTCGCCGACTCCGGTTCCTCCAGCAGCTTCAGCGGCCTGAGTGGACTCCGCAAGGTCAAGCGCGCGACCGTGTCGTCGACCATGAACGGTGTCACTGACAACACCAGCTGTGAGCCTTTGACGCTGATCTTTGCTCGCGGAACTGACGAGACGGGCAACATGGGAACCGTTGTGGGACCTTCTCTTGCCACGAAGCTGCAGTCTTTGACTGATAGCAAGGTCACCATTCAAGGTGTGAACTACGACGCTTCTGTCGCTGTATGCCTATCCTTCTGTGTTGCTTGAACTCTGTGAAGGCTTGATACTAATAGTTTGTTTTATAGGGTGACGCTACCATGGGCGAAGACGGTGGTTCCGACATGGCAACCCTCGTCAAGACGGCTCTTTCCAACTGCCCCAACACCAAGGTCGTTCTAGGTGGATACTCGGAGGGTGCTATGGTCGTACATAACGCGGCCAGCAGCCTTACTGCGGCCCAGGTGGCTGCTGCTGTGCTCTTCGGTGACCCATTGAAGTCTGAGAGCGTTGGTAAGCTCTCCAGCAGTGATGTGAAGGAGTTCTGCGCCACTGGTGACCCCGTTTGCGAGAACGGTGAGAATGTCATGGCTCACCTTTCTTACGGCTCCGATGCGACTGAAGCTGCGGAGTTCTTGATCAAGGCTGCCGGCATCTCCACTAGTTCTTAGATAGATGGCATGCCATGCACTGCCTGTCGAGGTGCTATACTCTGCTGGGACATGTTCTAGCTCCCTGAGTATTGGCTACTTGGTTATTACCAATCGCTTTGTAAGGTCGGATTGAGACATCTGTGAAGCTAAAGCGTCAGCTACATGTATGTTAGGATATTTTTAGGACTAGCAATGGTGAGATTGAAAGTTCGGAGTGAAAAACCAGATGTGCCACATGACTAGAATTAAGCTAGTAGATTTTATAAGATAGACTTGATGCTTAGATGCATGAATCATGTCTAAGCGGTCGAAGATAGAGAACGCCTGAAGAATGGGAGTGTTTGGTCATGTGAGACACAGCTGATATGTACCTGAATGTTGATTGGCTCACCACTGGGAACAGTATGCATTATATAAGCACTAGCTTACGTGGGTGAGATGTGGGGCTATTACAAAGGGTGCATCTAGCCGACGCGGCGAGTTCGGCGAGTTCGGCGAGCGTGGGAGACTTCAACAGCTGATCTGATTAGTCGATGACAAAACATTCATCGAGATGCTTCACTCCACAACATTAGAAATCAATTACAAGCCACCTTGAGTCGGGTTTTTGATCCGTTGTAAATGCAGCGATGTTGATTATAAAAGGGCACGGGAATCCGTCCATATTCCTGTTATCCAGATCAGCAGTTCAATAAACATCGAGACTTCAATCTACTATTTTCGCGCAACAAAGAATCAACAAAAACATCGAAATGAGTCCTAGAATTTTTGTCACTGGCGCCACTGGCTACATTGGTGGCCACACCACTGGAGAGCTCATCGCTGCTCACCCCGAGTACCAAGTCGTGACGCTCGTCCGGAATGAAGAGCAGGCAGCAAAGCTTCAGACTTTCTGGCCGACTGTCACCACTGTCATTGGTACTCTGGATGATGACAAGGTTATCAAGGAGGAGAGCGCCAAAGCGAATGTGGTTCTGCGTGAGTGGACTTCATTCCTCATTCATATCAAGACTAACATGATGATCTAGAACTCGCGAGCTCCGACCATATCCCCGTTGTGAAGTCTGTCATCGCCGGACTGGCAACCGGAGGCGGCAAATTGATCCACATCTCTGGTACCGGAGTTCTCAACGATATGTCTACTGGTCCTGGTAACGTAGCACCAAGGGTGTACGACGACGTCGAAGATCTTAAGGACATCACTTCACTTCCGGAGACTGCTTTCCACCGCGATGTTGATGATGCTGTTCTGACCGGTGGCTCTCTACACGGTGTGGATACTGCCATTATCTGCCCTCCCCTCATTTATGGTGTGGGACAGGGTCCGATGAAGAAGAGGAGCATGCAGATTCCATTCCTGAGCGAGGCGATTCTTAAGAGGGGGCGCGGTTTCACCGTTGGCGAGGGCAAGAATATCTGGGATCGTAAGTGAAACCCATTCATCGCGAAATTCTTTCTGTGGAACACATGCTTATGAAATGATCAGACATCTATATCGGAGACTTGGCGAAGGCATTTGTGCTTTTGATTGAGGAAGCACTCAAGCCACAGGGTGGATCTGCTCAGTGGGGCTCTGAAGGCTACTACTTTGCTGAGTCGGGTGAATTCGCATGGAAGGACATCGCCGAGAGAATTTCGCGGATCACCAAAGAACTTGGACAGATTGAGAGTGCTGATGTCGACCAACTATCCGTTGACGAGGCCTGCAAATTTCACCCATGGGCTCCAGTCCTGTGGGGTGGTAACTGTCGCAGCAGAGCGACGCGTCTTCATTCGCTGGGCTGGAAGCCGCAGGGTCCAACTGTTTGGGAAGCTCTTCCAGCTATGGTCAAGGTAGAGGTGGATGCTCTAGCAAAATAAGTCAGTTTTGGGGTCAAGGATCTGTCAAAAGACTGTTGGTATCAGGGTACAAGGCTGTCGCATTCATACCAGTACCGTCCTCAATCCCCACCGCCATTGATTTTATAGAGATCATGATAATTTGAATGGATTTGTGCTTCAATAGATTTCAGTTACATAACACCTCAATGTGCTCCTACGTGCTATGCGCTAAAATAGACTACTGGGTGGTTTGCTTTGCTGTGCTGGAAGCTGCAATTGTTTTACATAAACAACTACTTTGTTGTTCCGAGCTATTCACTCATTACCAAGCTTAGATCTGCCTAATTCTAAAAGTGGCACTTTTTCGCAAGCATGAGCGAAATTAGCTGAAGTCTGACAGGGCTGAAAGTTATGGTTTCGGTGTTTGCCCGGCGCTACTCCCGATTCGGCCTTTTCCGCGTCTTTGTCTTTGAGATGAACTTCACCTTCTCACCACAACAGCACAGCCTCACTCTAAACACCAACGGCCTGTGAATTTGCCAACTCCCTTGATCTTATCAACATATGTGCTTTGCTACTTGCGCTACAGGTGTTCAGTGCGGAATAAATTGGCGTGTTAATTCACTATAGCGACATTTTCTTCCCAGTATCACCATTACCCCACTTTTGCGACTCTAACTGCCATATCTACAGTCTTGTTGGGAGCTCAGCGACTCGAATTTTTACTCAACATTACCAGTGAGCTTTTCAGTCGAAAGATGAATATTCAACACCCATTCCAATTGCGGAGAGAGACACCGTCGTTGTGCAGATCCGAACTCATGGGAAATGAAGAAAGCGGCGACTCCTTCTGGGACATTCAAAAGGATAAAATCTACGATAAAGGACATGAGGAGCCCGAACTCGCTTCATTGGAGAATCGTACCCATATAGGTAAATTTTGATACCGGTTTGCTCGAGCTTCCTGGACCGACCCGCTTACAGTGTCACTCTACTTAGGCCACATGGATAGCCTAGCTACGAAAGTCGAATCATTCATCTTGGGAACATATCCCACTTCATTAGCATCGAAAGTGGTGCAGCAGGCCCTTTCCTATAGTAAGAACTTTGAAGATGGAATAGCAAAGGAACATGCTCACATCGCCGGCAGGGCTCTCGGTCATGACACCTCGTGTGCTTCCTGCAACAAATTCACTTAATCCGTATCTTCAATTCTGGTTGCCACTTTCCATGAACGACAAGGCCCTTTTCTCCGCATTACTATCTGCCTCTCTTTCCCATCAAACAATCAATCGCCTCCTCAATGGCGGAGTTTCGTTCTGGACTAGCGACACTGGCCACGATCTCCAAGTTTCTTACAAAGAGACGATCAGTGCGATTAACGATTCTCTACGGGATCCGGTCCGTGCGACAGCCGATAGCACTATCTTAGCTGTTCTTATGGCAGTCGAAAAGCCAGTTGTACAGATTGACAAGGCTTGGTCGCAAGAATCTCCATTCCAGGCTCCACTTCAGGGTCTCCAGTGGCTAAAAGTTCATAGTGCCAGGGAGCCTAATATTGCCCACCAGGAGGGTTTATACAGGATCGTCAAACTACGCGGGGGGCTTTCCAATATTGGCACACCGGGGATTGCGGCGGCAGCTTTTTAGTGAGTGAAGATGGCTTGTCTTGATGTGTGGTTTTGGTTTTCTAATATTCGTAGTCGAGTGCTTGTGAACTCAACCTTACTCCTTACCGCGCCAGAGCTCCCTTTCTACCCGCTCTCGGGAACATATATTCAGGAACTCTGTACATATACACCTGGACGGCCCACTGCAGAAGCTCCAATGAAATTATTTAGCGATGCTGGTTTGAATCCGGGGATTTTGGCTTCATTACATGAACTAGCGGCCTATACGACATCCATTGAGAATTACATCCGAGGAGACACATTAAGACTCGACGCTCAGTCCATGTGTGACAGACGCAACCTCGCGCAATACAATCTGATGTGCATCGCTGCTGAAAGCGGTTTGAAACAGGAGAGGGCTTTATCAGAAATTTGTCGATTGGCTGCAATTATCTACAGCATTGGTGTGACGTTCCCACTTGCAGCAGTGGGGGCGCCATTTCCGAGACTAGTGAGAATGCTACAAGCCGAAATACAAAACAGCGGCATACTAGAAGGCCAGTCACTTCATCCAACTACCTATAGCCTTTTGCTGTGGGCCCTGACAATGGGCGGTATTGCGGCTGAGGGGGGTCCCGAAAGAAGGTGGTATACAATAGCCTTGGGAAATATTATGGGTCATTGCCAAATCGACCAATGGAAAGATATGAAGCTTTCACTCAAGGCCATTCTTTGGCTAGATAGTGCATGTGATATGGCAGGCAGAGAGCTGTGGAGCGAAGCGCGCTCTCAAATGCAGCGAGAATCGGTGCTCTCTGAGGTGGGGAGATCGTCCCCATGTGCGCGTTGCAAGGCAAAAAAAATAAAATGTGGGAGTCAGCGACCTTGCCATCACTGCATCAATAGTGGTCTCGATTGTGAGTCCATACTTCCTGTCGAGGATAAAAAAAGGGTGCATATCTACTCAGTTCGAGAGAAGCCTTGTGAGCTATGCAAACGAAGGAGAGTTCGGTGTGATAAAGGCAGTCCTTGTCAGCGGTGTCTGAATGGAGGGTATGATTGTATTTATGTAGATAAAATCTGAGCTCTTAGATTCTGAAAATATAGATATAGATATCACTGGAATAAAACCCCGCATCTACACATCCTCTAATAATGAGCTTCGTTGCTATCAACATTATGTATGAAGTCGGGTGACCCTTGCCCGTATCTCAATCGAAGCAGACAACCAGGATCCCCCTCCTCTTATCCAGGATATCTCTGGTCCAGTTGCAATCTAGAAAGCTCCCATTTGTGAGCCAATATGATGGTACCTAGTTATTTAATGCCGGAGACACCTTTAAAACGCCGTTAACGCGATGGTACGCTGACTACCGGGTACCAACTTCTTAACTTAACATTATACCCACGCTGCTTGACCTGTAAGATGCGAAAAGTGCGATATATACAAGTCGTTAAGAGAGCAGAAACTAAAGCCCAACAAGAAAGTTCTCCAAATGTGCAACATGAGTGAGGCTTGGGCTTGATTATCGATGGAATACACCAGCACATGGAGAACCCCACATCCCTCCCTTCCAGAGAAGGAGGACATTTTCCAACGACCAAGTCCAACTCAGATCAATCACCCCAATCCAGCTTCCAATGTTGATTCAGAAAAGCCGGTGAATGCGATTCTCCTCAGCCCAATCGAACTATACACTCCCCAATTTTTTTCTTCAATTTATTCAACTAGAATTTGATGCTTAGAGATTTCTGCCATTCAAGAATGTATATAAGGCCTCACCCTTACGGTCGATAACTTAGCCACTAACCCATTCGTGGGACAGGTCAGGTGCAGGGTGTAGAGGGTGACTGGTGGGTCAGTGCTAGGTCTAGTAAGTGGGCGGTATGATAGTAACTAGAATTGGAGCCCTGCTTACTGTTTTGACTACATGTACCCTTTTGTCTAAGTCAATTCATAATTAAGAGAAATATGATATTAGATGAATATATACGAGGATAACAAACATGCTGTAGTGACTATCACGCCTGTTATCTGATTATGAGACACGGCTGATTTACTGCAAAAAGGCAGCAGCGCAGGCCACAGCTCCGAAAAGGCTGGCAAGCACGCCCACACGGTTTCCACTTGCACCATTGTAAGCTGGGGTGGCGGATGCAGACGCGGACGAAGAGGTCATGCTGCCAGACGACATAGAGGGCATGCCGGTCTTAGAGGCACTGGGCATAGGCATGGACATAGACATGGAGGGCATCATAGACATGGAAGCCTGTGAGCTAGACTGTCCGCACTTGGAGCCCATTCCCATGGGTCCATTGGGCATACCAACTTCGACGATTGCAGGACCTGCGACAATGTTGTCATCGGTGGCTTGCTTGTTGCCCTTGGTCAGGACAACGTAGCTCTGACCAGCAACGCCCTCGGGAACGACGACGGTGTATTCTCCGGCACCAGTGGACTCGAGGGTAGCCCAGATGGGTCCAGTGACAGTGATGAATGCTGCGTAGATGTCCGAAGTGTTCTTGACCATATCGCCGGCAACCATCAAGTCGACCTTGGAGCCGGTCATGACGGGAGCCATGGAGGGCATAGTCAAGGCGGGGAAGGCCTTGACTGGCAACTTTCCATTGCTCTCGGGACATGAGGCAATGAAGAGCGAGGCCAGGGTGTACACCTCATCGAAGTCAAGAGGGTTGTCGAAAGCCTGAGCAGCAGGAGCCTCGCCGAGGGCGGCACGTAGGTATGCGCTGTGACGGGCTTCTACGGTCAAGATGCTGCCTGCGGCAGTGAGATAGGTCTTGTCCATGATGCTGGCGGCCGCACCAAGGTAGGCGCTGACTCCGACGCCTTCCAAAATGCTACCAAGGGCAAGGAAGGATTTGACATCCGTGGAAGGGAAGGTATAAGTGCAGGCCTCGACGGGGCTCGCGCCGGCAGCCTTAAGAGCCTTGGTCAAGAACTGGACGTGCTGCTGCTCGTCACTGGCAGTTTCCTTGAGGTTGGCGTAGAACGGGTGATGCATACCAGCCTTCTGGAAATCGGCCTGGGTGTAGTTCTTAAGACCTTCCTGATAGAAGGCAGCCTCGAGGTGCTCAAGAGTCAACGCATAGTTGAGAACGTCGGCGTCGGTGATTTGGGCGCGCTCAGCGAGAGGAGTAGCTTGCGCAAGACCCATGGCCGCACTGGCAAGAGCCACAGAAGAGAACTTCATTTTAAAGAATGGCTTTAGTGGGAATGTTGATATTGAAGATTATTGAGAGTAGAGATCATTCTGACGGCAGTAAAACACCAGCCCTTTATACTACAGGCCAAGCCCACTAAACCTATAGAATAGCAGTCCTATAGTTTGTTGCCCAAATTTTCGAGGGGTATCTGTACCTGCCAAGCGTGTCTTAGCTTCAACCTTTGGTAGATTATTACCAAATCGAGCATGAGCTCGAACCTATCCGCTGTCGATCTTCACAAAAAGCCATGCCACAGAATCAGTGCCTGCATGGTGATTATCTCCGAAATTTCCTAAATGAGTGTCAATCAACATCAAATGGAGTCCGTGCTTTTACAGAGGGTACTTTGTGGGGTCAATAGTTGGCAGTCCACAGAACCTGACTGGTGCAATATTAGGCTTCATTCGGCTTTGAATGATCCCGACTACTAGTACTGTAAAAGAGTCCGAGTCCATGTGGAGTTAGTCGAAAGGCCCCACTAAATTTGTCCGAAGACCAATCGCATTATTCTTTGATGCGGGAATGCGAGCGAGAGCGAGAGCGAGCGAGAACGAAAGCGACGGCGCGCTCACTTCCAAGGTTACGCAAACTCTCTTTACTTTAACTACTCATTTTTCCCTTGGCATATTCCTTCGCGATATATCGATCTACAGTGGCAAATAATATCTTCAGTTGATATATTGGAAATGATATCATGCAAAGGCCGTGTTTCAGTGCAATTTGCCTAGCATCAAGGACACATCCCCCCAAGTCAAACATGGTTAGTTCTATGTGGAGTTCAATACATATCGCGTCCCGGAGATTTGAAATCAGGTTTGTCTGGGCTAGACCCTTGGAAGACTCAAAACTCAGATTAAGCATAGAAGGTGTCCAGTATTAACCAGGTTACCTCCCCGGAAGCGATAGGTCGGTCCCCGAGGTCTCTCTGGTCGGTATTACCTGCATCTCTCCATCAAATCATCCGGGCGAGATCATCATAGGCGCGAAATAGGATGGGAGGGTGCTAGTCTAGGAAATAGACTTGACTTGGTCTTCTCGCAGTTTCCACATAGGCGCTTTCTTGAACCCGTAGACCCAATGCAGTGCTGAAAAGTCTAGACCACCTCAGCCTATGTTGACTATGGTGACAAGGATGTCATATATTTGAGCTCAAAAGTGCAGTAGTCGTGTAAAACCGTGCTGGTTCCTGGGTGATGGAGTCTCCCGCCACTTCTTCGCAGGTCTCTTGTCCAATCATTCTAATGCTTACGTAGAGTCCGAGTCTTTTGTCTAACAGAACTCGCGAATTCAGTGGACCACCTTTTCATAAGGAGAAAAAGCATACAAGTAGCTTCTGCTAAAAGCATGTATTATCGGTCGAACCCATTAAGGATAGTAAGGAAGGGGCTTTTTCAGCACATCAGACTGGACCATCAGACTAGAAAATCAAAATATAATCTCAGAGAATCCGACAATCTCAGTGGTGTTCTCACAGAACACGATTCAGGCTGCATTGTGCGTTCAGGTTTATGTTTATGAGACCATACTGTTGATTGTCAACAAAATCGCCCACTGAAGTGAAGAATTCAATTGCATCATACCTGTTCGACGTCTTTTTCGGAGCAGCAGTAGACATCCCCGCCAGAGCAACTCTCGCCGAGAAGGCCCGGGGCGATATTACCCAGGGAGATAAGGCCGCCATTGCCATTGCCTTTGCAAACAACAACCTGGTCACTTTCGCAGGTGGTGCTGCTTCTAGCGATGGACGCCGCGATGGCAGAGGAAGCAAGAGCCAGAGAAATAAAGAAGACCCTCATGATAGCTGAAGTGAGTATTTTAATTATACCGAATAGTGAATATCGCTTGCCGGTTTTCCAGTTAATAAAAACAAATAATATTCCTGAGCATATCAAGCTCGAGCTAGAATTTATATGATACAGACGCGCCAAAAGGAGGCACTTGGCTTTTACAATACTTGGAAAAGTTTGAGAAGTCTAAAACCTCTTACCCCAAGAGTCTGTCATTCATGTACATTTCAGTGGACTGAACAATGCTATTGTGATCATAATGACATGAATGACTGCTACGGTTAAGGACTTGTTTGTTCCGGAAACAGCAATGTAGCATTGAAAGAGTAAGAACCGGCGGGGCGATGACAAGAATAGCTTTTGTCTGGCTGAAAATGATTATCTAAGACAATTGGCTAGTTCTAGAGTTTACAAGACCAATTATCGCCTTCCGTTTCCGGCGCGTCCGCTCGATCTGTGGGGCAGCTGTACCATAGGTTCAGACATGGGTTCGCAAATTAATATCGCGGAATAACAAGCTACCGGCTTGACCATATGGGGTTCCCTTATGATATTACTCCAAGTTTAGATCTTTGTTTTGATCTTTGCGTGGTAGATGGAGTTGACACAACCTTGGAACGCTCTTGTTCATCCTTGATATGCCAACGGCAATGAATAGGAGGGAAACCTGTATCCATGCTAGAAGGTAGCTCTGACTGTCGTTGCGGTCTTTTTTCTGGACTCAAAAAGGGGCGGCTTGGTGTTGGCTTTCAGTTTTGAGTCTTCATCGTCATTGAATAAACACCAGACCGAAACAGCAATCCGGACCCAACTTAGGGGCTAGTAGTTGATAATCAGACTTTGCGAGGCGTCGGGGTAATGGAAAATCTACCTTAGTCGCATTAGCCCTTTCCATCTTCGGTCGCGCGACTGCAACATGGCGTTCACTCCATTCTTACGTGGGCGACACCCAGCCGACTGACAGTAGCAGAGCGATCAACAAGTCTGCTCGGGCCAGCTTTGTCCTCGTGTTTTTTTATATTTGAGACAGCTACCAATGTTACCACTTTACGAGGGAAAGGGGAAAAAGAAGAAGAAAGAAAAGGAAAGAAAGCAAGAATGGCAAAAAAGGAATTGGAAATGGAAAAGAGAGTCCCGTCTTTCGAACGGGTCATTTAGTATACATGATCGCAACAGTCAAGAAGTGAGACGCGTCTTTCATGAAGAACGTTATGTATTTAAAATCTTCTGGCGCTCCTCATTTCTCGGAAAACTGTGACTTACTTTACAGCGCCTTAATGTATCGATGGTGCATACCTGTAAGCCAACCGAGCCCGAATAGGGGACAACAGTGCACGACAAGGGCAATTAATCAAACACACAAAAAGAAAAAAACAACCAAAACATACAGCAGTCAGGCCTCGCATGCGGTCACTCACCATACTACTAAGCGGCGTGTGGCTTAAACGCGGGAAAAAGTCGGGTGGGTGTCGCCTGGGTGAGCAATGGATGAGCGCTGCTTTAGCGTCGCGCGACCGGGGGTGAGCAGTGTGAGTGTGCAATAGACAGGATGAGCGCCTGGTGAGCCGGGTGAGATCGGATGGTATCAGGGTGAGCATCAGGGTGAGACCAAGCTAATGCCTGTCTACTAATCCTTGAATATTTCATGACTATTGGATAGGGTAATTCCTCCTGAAACAGTGCTGCCCTCGCATCTGCACACAGCCACATAGTAAAGCTAGCCAATTCACCGCAAGAAACATTTCGAAGCTCGTGTAAATAGAAAAAAGAAGAATCCAGAAGCTCCACCTGGGCAGAGCTATTCTTTTTTAGAAAAGACAGGTCAAGCTTCTGGCTTACGACCAACCATCAGATACATAGGAGTGAATAGCTTCTCCTTTCCACCCGCAACAAGACAATCTGCGCCCTCAGCAAGCGAATCGGCAGTCTTTCGTGATCCCTTTGGCGCAACGCCAATCATCTCAAGTGCACCAACAATGCCATGCGCCAGTCCACGGCCAACATGGGTCATGCGGATCAGGGTCGGCAAGTCCCAAAGGCTCTGCGTGTATCTCAAATCACCGCTGAGCGGCCAGTACCAAGGAAGCTCATCGTTGCGATCGGCAAGATCCTCACTGACCTCAAGCACGAACCCAGCCTTCTTCATCGCGTCTAGAGCGACAGAGATCTTCTCCATATTGCTAATTCCATTCCCTTGCTCGATACCAAGACGAATCGCACGGTGACGGAGGTCATCGTTGTTGTAGTTCTCGGTCATCAACCACTCGTAAACACCAAAGACGCCGCCAGGTTTAAGGACCCGGAAAATCTCGGAGTAGATACCCTCTAGACTCGGAGCATGCACGGTAGCTTCGATCGCGTAGACAGCGTCAAAACTTTCATCGGGGAAAGACATTTGCATAAAATCGCCCTTGGTAAAGCTGACTTGATCACTGAGATCTTCCTTCTGTGCGTATAGGGTACCACGCTCAACTTGGTAGTCGTTGTTGTTAAGGCCGAGGACATTACACCCGGTGAACTTGGCGATTTCCCTCGCAGGACCACCAACACCACAACCAACGTCGAGGACCCGTTGACCCTCCTGGATATCCATCTTCAGCGCGAGGTAATGTTCGTGTCGAGCCAATGCCTGCTTAAAAGCCTCGCTCTTGCTGAATCGACAAAAGTGGAAACTCTGCGCCCAGCCATACTCGTAGAAATCGGTCGCGAGGTTATAGTAGTGTCGGGTGAGGGTTGCGTATTCCTTGCGTCTGGTTTCGCGGGTTTTGGAAGTCTCGTCATTGGCACCTTTGTTATCCCAGTGCTTGAAGTATTCGTCCACGGCGATTTTTTGAGCATCCTTGTTCTTGCGCATGATATTCATGAATGAATTTTTATCCTGGCCTGTCTTGCCATGTAGCGCTTGCTTGAAATCTGCATCTCGCTTGTGGTCTTGAGGCTCGAGAGTAATAGCGACCATTTTTGGAGTGTCCGTCAGGAGGGATACGATTTGTGAGGTGGATGGAAGGATTATGAATTGGAAATTTTCAATTGGAGTGAGATGGGGAAGCTATGCATATATGAAACTCGAACAATGTATATAGGATCATATAGGAGCCCGAAAGTCGGTATGATTCGACCAATCTAAAGCAACGAGATGTTTATCTCGGGCTTTGACCCTCTGATAGGCTCCTAAATTTCAATTTTATACCTCCCGGAAGTACGGGTCGCTGCTTGTTTAGATGGCGCCACCTACTTGCAGGGATTGATAGGGGATCATATATAGGGATGGAAAGGGGCTATGCTTGCACATGTGTATTTTGTGGTCTTCATACTAGTAGAGATATGATATCTTTGTGAGGACGCGTAATCAGCACTAGTTCCGGGGTATCATTCTCGTACTCCGTACTCTATACTCCATAGTGATTAATTCAAGACTATGGAGTAACCGACGAAAATGAGATAAAGGACTGAGTAGATTAACTAATCACTTTAGTGAAAGTAACCTCAACCGGAACTAATAACTACTGTAGCCTAGTAAGTAATCTACTATGCATATCCTAGGCTAGCTTAGGATCCTGCTAGTGCCTAAGTGGGGATCCAGGGATCTGGTACGGAATCTTTTCAACGTTAAAACCATCAATTCAACTTTTCTGGTATTGGGCCGTATTTTTCGGTCGGCAGAATGGTTATAATACTGGAATCACATTTACAGGCAAAAATCAGTCGGAATCACCGAGTCCAACGATATTATAAGCAAGAAACCCCCATTTTGACAGCCATAGTACAACCAGGTCAAATTGACGGTTTTCACGGTTCAAATCATGCAGGAAAAAGGGCATTCTAAACTAAAATTACCCTACAATTCAACTGTAGTTCAACCTGCCATTCAACCCTGTATAATATAAAAAATGAGGTTATTCCCAACATGCAAAACATGATTTTTCCATCAAACTAGGAGGTTGAGTCGTCAATGATGCGCATGCGCTAACTCCGGCGAGTTGGAGACGTAGCATGTGCACGTACCCGCTTTGACCCCTGCTTAGACACCCGAGACCTCGCTGTCGCTGCCCCGTGACCCCTTGCCGAGCGACAGCGATAGCGAGGGCTTAGAGACCTCGTCATTGGGGTCTTCAGCGAGGACGGAGCTGCGTCCAATATGGACTGTGAGTGAACAACCCGCGACGACCTTAGCCTAATTTCCCTAGCTTCCCTCGCTACTAACCCTCCGTTCTCGAGATCGCTACGCAGCATCCTCCGCTGCGATTTCTACTGCGATATCTCTATCCATCTAGGCCAGTACAGTCCGGTTATCCTCGATAACGCCGATCACCGCCTCGGTAGGCGGGTTACGGGTAAAGACCACGCAGAATGTCGGCTTCTTAACACTAAGCAGGCGGGGCCGACCACTCCTAGGGTGAGAATTCTCACCCGGTTCTCACCTCTATCACCTAGTCTACAAAGTTCTCACCTATATCACCCACACCCACCTAGCGTGGACCCGTCGCCGCTCTAGTGTGATAGGGCTCTGCAAAGGATTAACTCTGCGAATATACTACGGCTGAGCCGACGGGAAGCCCTGTTCTCCACATCCTACGGTCGTATGTACTTGAACACTGTTGACTAAGATATATATAGTGTAAACACGAGAAAATCAGTCCGCAAGAAAGAGGGCTTTGTTCTTGCCAGGCCCATTGGGTAACTTAGGCCACTGCGGGCCGGTCGTAGAAGTGATAATTTTATAAGAACTGGTACTCCCCTTCGAGTGACCCACAGGGATTTAATGAGTACAAGATGAGATGGAGGTAACTAGCGGATTGGACTCGGCTTACCTCGAAGGTTTGTATCCGTCCACGGTTTCCATTTGTGCATGGCTTATCAGTTCAAACATTAGCGCATGGTATGTTTCGCTCTCAGAATATGTCCTAGCGATAAGAATTCCATTATGTCAACCAAGAATAAATAATTATGCAAAGTACAAAGCGCGTTTACCAAATACTGGGAGAATTTCAAATCTCAGAAGTTCGTCGAATTAATGATGAGTGATCATACCTAGCCGAGGTTGAATTCCGCCTCATAGATGACAAATTCGTATTGATGACATGCATATCTCTCAACTATTTAATATCCTAATTCCTTGCCTGTTGAGATTTTCATGGTCTCAGAATTCACAACAATCATGTCCGCTCCACTGATTTTCATAACTGGTGCTACTGGTTTTATCGGCAGCGCCACCGCTCTCGAAGCTCTCAATGCGGGTTATCGACTTCGAATTTGTGTCCGGCAGGAATCAGATAAGCTCAAAGCTTTGCTGTCAAACTATCGCGATCGGATAGATTTCGTCATCATCTCAGATCTCACTGCGGAGGCTTCCTTTAGAGGCAAGCTCGATGGAGTGGATTATGTCTTACATCTCGCGTCACCTCTTACGCACGGGACAGATAAGGAAACATATTTCACCCCCGCAGTAGAAGGAACACTGGCTATTCTTAAAGAAGCCGATAGAGTTCCGAGCATCAAGAAGGTTGTAATCACGTCTTCTATCGCTTCCTTGTTTCCCCTCGCTGGAATCCCGGAAGGCGGTGTTATAAAAGGTGAGGTCTAACTTATGATCTAAAATTGCTGCTTCTTGCAAATATTGGCAATGAACTAATACTATGTATAGAGGACAATGACTGGGATCTTACTGTTGACCCAACGGCAAATTTTGTCGATCCTCAGAACCCTGCCGCAGCACCAATGATATTGTATCGAGCTTCTAAATTGCTTGCGTACAACGCAACATGGGACTTTTGGAAGACCAATCAACCACACTACTCCCTGGTGACTCTTCATCCGGCGTTCGTTTTCGGGCATAATTTGGTACAAGCCTCCGCCGAAGGGATCCGGTCAGGATCTAATGGTGTCATCTGGCGTGGTGTGATGGAAGGAGTTGCAGCTGGAGGTATCTCAATCACGGGTGTGCATGTCCAAGATGTTGCTGAAGCGCATATCAAAGCACTGGACCCGAAAATCAAGGATGGGTCCAAGTATCTGCTTGCAGGAAAGCCAACAACTTGGAAGGATGTGGCTCGCATTGTGCACAAGTACTACCCCAATATCGGTGCTAAGCTCACAGAGGATGCTGAAGGGGCTTCCACACCTACCGATACGTCAAAGGCAGAAAATGAGCTTGGAATGCAATGGCGCTCATGGGAGGAGATTGTGCGAAGCATAATGGATCAACAACTAGGCTTGAATGAACCATGTGAATATTTATTTCATCCGGGAGAAATTTCTATATCTAATTGATTTGCATCTCAAATGGGGCCATTTATTCCAGATCGATCCAACAGGACACCAGCTGATTCTTCTTCCACGTCAATACAGCCAGGAGATGTGGTAATGTAGGCGGTAGGGTGACTGGATGCTGTCTGCTCGCGTTGCTAGCCTATTTTAGTGTACAATCTCAATACTATCCCTAAATAGGGATCCCGATTGCCAGAAGTACGCTCGGGGGGGGGGGGGGGGGGGNNGGATTTGTCAGGGACCGGACTTTCTCAAAATCAAAAGTGGTGGAGTAGCCAGCCCGACAGGCAAGACTGGAAAGTATTCAAATTTCGGACGAAGAAAACAAGGCTAATATGAGTCCATCGAATCTCATAAGCCGGTTCTCGATGTTGCCAGGGAAAAAACCATCTACATGGAAATCTGTCAAACCGAATGGATTAATGAATACAGTATAGGTTCAAGGTGGGTTCGCTTAGTGTACCGGTCGCGAGGAGCTAAAATCTTGATTTGTGGCGCCACTCTCCTGCATGGAGTTTCTACCGCAGCTTACAACCTATCACTACTGCGTCTCAGCTTATCGGTATTATGTCACTCTTGCGTTAACCACCAAAATAGTTTATTATCTATGCAACAACAAGTAAAGCATATGCAGCTGTTAAAAGTCCGTTCGATCAGTATTCATTGACCAGCGGGTGAGCAAAGCTCCAGTCCGTTGTAACAATTCATTTCGCAAGTTTCTCGCGTCCAATCAACCTTCCCCTTCCTTTCCCCCGTTCTCGGCAAGGAACAATGGTATTAACATTCAACGACCGGAAGCTTCCGGGTCGATATCTATTGGGAATGGCTATGTCTGGCTATGGCCTCATTAGCGTGTTCGCCTTCTCTTACACGCTGTGTCGGCTTCTATTTGCTCTAGTACTTATACCACCTTACCTTCTCAAGCTTTCCTTCCAGGTACTGCCAACTATTCTCAGCAATGCTGTTTGCTTGTTATCTGCCAAAGGTCTGGAGCGACTGGTGACAGACACAGATAGATACCGAGCTCATGCACAGCACATTGCGAAGCAACAGTTGGATGGAACCTTTGTGTTCTGTGACACTGACTTGCACCGGGGTGTCAATGAGTGGATGGACCACCTGAAATGGGCTAACGACACTGAAGAATTTACTGTGTGCGGCGCAAGTGTCCGCTTCGTCCACTTGAAGCCTTCCCAAAATGCAAATTCCGGTAGCAATAGCACTGCTCCTCGCCGCCCTATTGTTTTTCTCCATGGTAATCCAAGCTGGACCTATATGTGGAGGAATGTAGGTGATTTTGTTACAACATCATTCGTCAAAAGTGGCTAAATGAGTCTGACCGGTATTTTTCATAGGTGATTACCCCTCTAGTTGATCAGGGCCACGAAGTTTACGCTATTGATTGGCTAGGCCATGGTCGGAGTGATAAGATTGCTGTTCCTGAACTATGCAATTTCGAGCTGCACATGCGGACTTTGAAGAACTTCTTCACTTACACAAAACTGAAGGATGCAATTGTTGTTGCGCATGACTGGGGAGGGTGAGTTTACCAACTCCTCACTTTCATTTTGTGATAGTATGATTGACAGGACTAGCTGCATCGCCCTTTGTACGCTACCATCACTCCCTCATGGCACATGTACAGGTCTGTTCTTACTTGACGCATTCCTGCCACCTCGAGTCAGCGAGATGAGCTTGCATTGTGGTCTTCTCTACGTGATTTGGTTTTTGGTCGGAGGTATTCTGGGTCCATATATCCCTGAGCCGGCAGTTATGTACTTCATGTGTCCGTATATCGCTTTGAGTGATGCTGAAGCCTATGCTGCTCCATACCGGGGTGCGCCGATATCAGCGAAAAGCAGCGTCTTCCGGTTTGGCCATATAGTCCCAGGCACGCCGCGGACAGTGCTGCAGTCTGTCCGATACACCAAAGTCTGGAAAGCCATTGAAGGCCTTTGTGGTCCTGAGAACTTTGATATTCTCGATGCTCAAAGCCGTCTTGCGTTCCTTGACGACAAAACACGGGAATTCTGGGGCCGCGACGAAAACCAGCGTCATCTAAAAATGGTGGTGGCTTTCGGAAGTAGAGATCCTCTTTTGATCGACTACAAAGATATTATTTCGAAGACTATAAACGCTCGACACATGGCAGACTGGGCCGTGAATGGCATTTGGTTGGCTGGTGGAGGTCACTACCCGATGGAAGACATGCCAGAGCATATTTCCAACCTTGTGTTGCGTCTCGCTTGCTTTTGAGCAAGTAGAAGGCTTATCTACTCGAGGATGTGAAGAACGAGAGATTGTGGTCTTCTAAACCACCTTTTCTCTAAGCATAGCAAACAAGTAGAGTGAAAGTCTATCCAGCGAGCTTCAATATGCCGCGTTCCATGCTGCTACCAGATGGTGTTTATTCATATGTACTACTGGCGTAGTTAGCGGTGCTTCTCATAAGATTATGTTTCAAAACCGTGTAACATGCCTCAGCTGTCGAAATGGAGTTCTCGTAGATGTTTCAAATGACGACTACAGTCTTGCTGACTCATTCCTATCTATTAACAGTTTTCTTTACTTGATGACTAGCAGATGAGTAGAGGCACGTTCATATTTATTCCAAACCTTCGTGTGATTCAATGAGACTTGCGTATCCTCAAAGGTCCCAATTTTCATGTGAGACCCGTTAGGCCGGAATATTTGCAAATGTTATTGCTCCTTGTTCGGAAAAATAGTCCCCTATGCGTGTTTAGTAGCTCTCCAAACAATACCAACAATTGCATTTGCTGTCTACCCGCTATCATAAACCCTATCTTTCAAATCCATTTTCCAGCCACTTCATACTATCATTAAAAGCCCGTTTCCTATCTCGTCAAATATCTCTGTAGTCTGGCATGACTGACAAGCGCTGTTAACTTCTCAACCCAGTATGAACGAGGTGAGCACCCCGTTTCGAACCAGTCTTTCGCAGGCAGTAAAATTTTCATTTCCGTCGCCTAACCTACAATCAGCATGAAGACCAGAAGTTTTGTGTCTTGACCTGCCTTTCTGAGTATGTGCGTTACCATCCTCCATATTACATCTCGGCCTGAGACTGGCTTTAGGATTGACGGAGTCCATTCACAGAACCATTTGGACCTGATGATCTTTGCGCAGAACGACCATTCTGATAGCCCTTTGTAGACGGTAGAGCGTTACCCCAGCTAGCCAAGACAAAGAAAACCCATTTCCAGCGGTAAGGGTTACATGCGAGGGCCAAAACTATCCATGAAATAAGCTCGCTGTAAGTGAAAAACTCAAGAGCACCGCCTGGGGCACGCTCTTTCCACGTTCGCGTCCAATCGACCCAAGCACGCATCCACGCTGGCGACGGTCTAGTGGTAGGATCGGCAAGGAACATCATCAGCATGCGAGTATAGAGCCCAATATGTATGTTTCCCACTGTGCCAAGACCGCTGATATATGTGCAGTTATTGGCACACACATCTGAATGCCCTGGAGGGAAACATTGGAGGAACCAGTTTGGTGGAGTATATGTAGGGTTGAAGCAATCATCCGGCAAAAAGCCCAAACTGGGTCGATGGAAGCCAGTAGCCATAATGCAAAAATCGCCTTTGATTAATTCTTCGCGGCCTGGGCCACCCTTAGGAACACCCTTCTGGCGGTGGTTGAACAGAATGCCATCTTCTTGAAACTTTTTAATATCCCCTCGGTACCAATTGACCCGACCTTGGCGGACTTGGTCGAGGATGACATCGTTGCACATAGGTGTTTGGGTATATAGACCAGCTTTCGCCGGTACAAGATCGGTAAGGTCGCGATAAAAGAACTTTTTCAGGAGCCATTCCGGAACCCACCCTAGACTGGTCTCCTCGCCAAAGATGTTCATTGCCAACAATCCGTCAACTAATGGATTGCGTGGTATGATCCATTTATTTGTCTGTTATTGTCTTATTAGTCTCGAAATTCTACAACTTGAATGAGAGATAGGAGTCTCACGCGAGCGAGGATAGTAATCTTTGCTGGCTGTTGCGGTACGGCAAATTCGATAGCTTCAATCGCACTAGCTCCAGCGCCGATAACAAGCACATGCTTGCCTTTGACATCGTGGCCTGTCAGTCGGGCTGAATGAATGATCGGACCGTGAAACTTTTCCTGATCGGGGATATGCGGCATCTTAGGATCACCACAGGTGCCAGTGGCTGCCATTATTCCATCAAATTCTCCATAAGATGGATCCTGGACATACCATTTACCACTTTCTTTATCACACCACACGGACTCAACCGGGACATTGAATCGAGTCCGATCTTGCAGCTTATAACGTTTCCATAAATGCTCGATCTCTCTGAGGATGCCTTGGCGGTCGGGATATCCTCGTCTAAATCGGACCGACGGATGAAAGCGATACATAGCACTGTGTATCTGTAGGCTGGATGTATTGTTCACTTGCTGTTGGATAGGGCAAAGTTAGCCATTAAGCAACGTCCATGCTCAACTTAGCAGGCCATATAAACCCACGCTCCATATTCCGCCTAAATGCTCACGGCTTTTCGCCTCGAAAATGGTCACATCGAAGCCATGACCCACGCAATGAGCAGCGGACGATACCCCTGTGATACCAGCTCCTATGATTGCTATACGAAGTCCACCGACATTCGACTGTGGTTGGCGTGGATTTGGGGCAAAAATTTGAGCGATCAAGACCTGACAGACTTGGTAAAGCCAATTGATCAGAGTGTTTAGAAGTCCCATGATGTTTGGCTTGTCTAAGGCCGCAACTAAATTATCAAGTGAAAAAGGGCGGCTTGGAGCCGAAGGCTATATAGAGGTTTATTATGCCCACGCTACTGGTTGTATAGTACAGTAGTAGACCGATCGCCCTTATCGTTGATATTCAGCATACTGCATGATGACGCAAGAATTGCTGGTCAACCATTGCGCTCGACGTCTTCGCGACTGGATGAAAAAAAGAAAAAACAGGTTAAGCTTTGATAGACGGATAGCACGGGAAGCATGTGAAACTGATGACCAAGAGACATCTAGACCGACCGAACCTGAAAACCGGCGTGTGTAGGTTGTGATAGAACCTCGATGACATAATGAGACGCGTACGACTTCAGCATTACAGGGCATGAACATCTTCGAGACTGTGTCTCTATCCTATCAAGGTTTTTGTTATCGTGAGACATGCGAGCATACATGTTTTGACCTCAAGATAGCGATATTCCAGTGGGGCGTCAGTCAATTACGGTCGCAGATCAACCGAGAGTGGGTCGAAAAGCCAGTCATTGAAATTGAGCCACCAAGCCGTTGCGGGGATTGCCTTGGCATTTGGATATTCGGCTTGATAAAACATTTTCTGTTCCTAGCATACTCATCCTCGTTTGTGGGGAGGAAAGTGCGCAGACCGGGGATATGTGCTGTTTCAGACAGTACGCGCTGTCTTTCCAGCTTCAAGATAGGACCGTACCCTCTTTGCCCATCCCCAATTCTACAGCTGTTCTATTTAGCCGGTTTCCTCCATCGCTATTTCACTGTCATCAAAGTGATTACTCAATTTGAGTACTAGCGTCGGGAACAGTTTTACAGTAAGGAAACCCGCGAGGATTGACCGCAATTTAGTCAATTAGCGCTATTGAGTGGGCTCTTCCACCGAAGATGATCTCCCCGGCAAGCACAATATCCAGGCGTGATTTGAAGAGCTTCCGCACGACTGGCGCTTCGATGTTAGTGCAACGGGTGGGCGACCGACAAGATAGGCCTTGGAGGCCTTTGCTGGCTTCGAAAGTCGGTAAATAGCCGTATATGTGAACGATGTCAAGTATTACTCCTCGACGGACACGCGATCCAGTCTCACTCCAGGGTAAGACCAAATCTACGCAGATCACAATATCATACCGGTCGTAGGCCTGTGCATACTCACATACTCTTTTGCTTGATACATTGAATATTACCCTAGTAACGAAAGAGGGCGATTTATCTATAGACTGTTTCCAGAAACAGAAGCTGGAGACTTGTGTCGTCCGTGAAGGCCCTAATTTTCAATTGCAGTGACTTGCGACTACTATCGCTTTGTAAACAACTCGAATCATGTCTGACGTAGCCACCTAAGGCCCTCGTTATGAGAGCCTACCAACTGACCATGGTTACCTCAGTATGTGCATCCCTTGCTGAGAGAATTTACGAGGAGTTGCACGCAGGAATTGCTCACGGTGGCTTGGCCGGTCTCTATAACGTATCTGATGACCCCCAGAGCTTGTCGGTTGCTATTGATTTTGGAAAGCCGGATCTGTGACGGGACAATGATCCTTCGTTTCTTCCAAGAATTGCTTAACAAGTAGGCAGTCGAAACAAAAAAAAGTTTTCCAGATGGCATCTTTTTCCCCCGTGTCAGCAGATATCCGATTGGGAGATTTGAAACATACTGATTTTGATACAGCTCACGGAATGCATCAGTGGTGTCCCAATTTGTCACATATGCAGGCGAAGTCCTGAGCGAGATCGTGTGCTGCGACAGCCAAGTCGTCACATCTGCTTTCTCCGCTTGGTCGTAGCTCATGATGAAGCAAAATTCTCTATACGGATGATGCTTGATAGGTCTACTACGTGAATACGACAGTGAAGATGTAGCATAATATTTTCTCTTGCTTCTTGAAGCTCTTCGAGTGTAAATATATACATCCAGAAGTTGGGGCATCTAGATTGAATCATGAATTGTGCGCTTCAAGGCTAAAGATTGATTCTGTTGACTGTGATTCCTGTAAAACAATTCCCTTGCATAGCATTCTTAAGTGATATTTGAACCCATGCATTGGCGTAGGTAACAAGCGACGCAACTAGCTTCTGCAGTGTGGAAGCTGAAGTCCGTAGAGCCTTCTCACTTTGAGACACCAGGCTTGTTTTCTGAGCTACCGAGCTCGCCTTTCTGTTGCGCCTCGAGGACGTCCGAATCTTGCCTTGGGTCTAATTTGTTCAAGATTTTGCTAGAATGCGGTTTTGGTTTCTCAGGTGCAGTAGCAGAAGCACCGGGGCCTTGAACACCAGATTCTTGGGACGGTTTGCCAGCATCATCCCACTGTTTCTTCGGATCCTCTCGCTGCTCTTCGGGTATAGCAGACGCAAGAGCTTCAGACATTCTGATGAGATAGGCACAAGATTGAGATTGGAAGTAACTTCTTTGTTTGGAGAAGAATGAGTAGTCTTTGAAGGTGTTTGGTATAGAATGAGTAGTCTTTAAATGTAAGTATGAAATTGAACAATGTGTCGAGAAAGGGTTCTTTATGAAGACCGTGGGTGACACTGTTCACTGACGTTGTTCTGACGTCAAGGTAAGCCATTCTTGGAACGCCCCATGTTACCTTCTAGTAACATAGTTATAGCATGCTTATGATGAAAAAACATTGTGGAGCCATCAATTCTGGACAGTAACAGTACTGGAATCTGGGTGTGTGATTCATGATTAGTATGATCTAATACTGGATGATGGAGACACTAACACACACGGCCGTTTTAGTCCGCTACCTCTGTTATGGCCTCGTTGTCTAGTGATGGACGCATATTTTTTGACGCACTTGTGATGTCATCCATGACAGGCGAATCGTGCCATATCATGATATTATCGTTCTGGACGGTTGAATTGAGCAAATTGGATGAATACCTACTGTGCGTATAATTACGGATGTTCACGTTAGTTAGCGTATCTAGGTATCTAGGTGGAAACTTGATTTTCACTCACTGGCCAAAATATCTGGAAGACCTGGTGGCGTACAGCCCAGACATTCACACGTAACGGGATGAATTACGGAAAGGGTGTTACGGGTCCTTGGTCTGTAGTGGGTCAGAGTAATGGTATGCCACAGATTTCGGACTGTTTTCATAGGTTCTAAATGGGGTATTTATGGGGTTAAATGTTTATGAGAATGGTAGTTGGATTAGAACTTATCGGTGTGATCAGCAAAGAAGCTTTGAACATATTTGCGGATAGTATCATCAGCTAGGTATTTCACCTCTAAGCGAGCTTTATAATCTTTTCTAGGTCCATTGGAGCTAGTGAACGTCTGGATGAAGGAACTGCACCATGTAATTGAGCTCTTCCGGAGATTGACCATTGGCAATTCCTCAGACGCGATAGAACGCTGCGAAAGTACAAGACCTATTAGCACGGTCTTAGATTTCATCAGGCTGTGAATTGGCTCTGTTCCTCGCCATCTTTATTGATAGCCCATATACCGTAACGTCACCAATCGCAGATAGTTCTTTTTGTGTGGAATCATTGGCCTGAATTCCTAGACTTCCTAAATGTGTTTTTAATCTTAGAGCCATATGAATCCTCTACGGAAAGGCCAGCTAAAATGTTTAAGGGCGTCTTTCAAAACCCTTATAGAAAACTAAAATGAGCGACAATATACGTATGTCTGACGTGAATCAACGCCTCCCTTTATTGTCTAAGACTCGCCTTGAATAAGCCAACACATGTCATAGATCGCGCCTGAATCTAACTCATGCAACAGCTCTGGTGTATCATTGCCCCCGGCCGCAGAGAGGTGACGGGCTCTCTCGGCGAAATTATGGAAGCTTTGGTTTCCGGAAGCGCTGCAAACATCGTACCTCTCCTCGCAGTTCCACTGGATACACACAGGTCTGTTGACTTCTTATCTTGTAATATAGTCACTGACAATGTCTAGACATGAAAATTTACAGGTAGACCCAGGCGAGAATATCGAAGACGAAGAAGAGGAAGAATGCACAAAGCGACCACGAACCAATAACCTCCCTAAAAGCCACTGGGACAAGGCTGCTCGAATTGATCAACATGATTCGAATGATATCTGCGGCCCGGATGAAAATGTAGAGCCAAAGTCGCTCTATGGACTTCCATCAAAGGTCCACAATCTTATTATTGGCAGTCTGGACGAAATAGAGGATGTCTTGTCATTGAGCCTAGTCAATCGCTATTTTTGGGCTGTAGGCTTGACGCATATTGAAGATCGTATCGTGTCTTCCTTGGCTCCTTGGGCTGGTGAGCGAATCATCTGCGTAAGCGACGATAGTGATCCGAATGACTTTCCACCAGGATTGTTGAGTGCAGATGAACAGGCGGATTTGGCACAATTGATTCGTGTGCACCACATCGACACGTTTGCCGTTGATAACACATGGAAGAAAATTGGCTCACGATCATTGTCGCAGAGACTTGAAGATCGGTTCAAGAAGTGGGAGGCTGAGCATCCCATGTCTGAGGCTGATCGAATTGAGATTCTGATGGGCCTTAAGCCTGAGATGTTGGAGTTTTATCCGCGTGATCAGCCTTGGATTCTGCGCAATCTGACAACGAAGGATTATGTACGTAGTGAGGTCATTGCTCTCAAGGAGTCTTTCATTCATGGACCTCAAATTGATGTTCTGGGATTCTCAGAGGTTCTGATCTCGCGCATTTCATGGTCCAGTCGGCCTATTGATGTTGGGCATGAGGTGAATTTGTCTCATGGGAAGTGGGCTGGGCATCGGTTCGACATTGTTCCTCTCTTATGTGTTCAAAAAAGCACTGGTCAAGATTGGACTGATGTGAGCAATGAAATTTTGAGGGAGATGGACTTGATTTTTACTAGCCAGAAGGGAGATGACTGGCGTGATAATCTATCACGACGGAATCAGAAGCTCACGCCGTCTGTCGCTCTTGGATACTCCTGATGGTTTTTAAAGCCCGGACTCAATTCGCTGAATTTCAAGAAGAGAATGGTACTATGAATAATTGGCATTCTTGTATTTTGTAGTATTCTATAAGCCACAGAACATGTGCAAGAGTCCTGCTCATGTGTCTATAATTCGACTACCCACTGAACAATAGATTTAAGCACCTCCCTTCTCCTTATTCCGGCTCTCTTTGCCCTTAGGGGACCATGGGAAGTGCCAAACAGGAACAATGAAGAAGCTGTTACTGTTATCGGCAACACCAGCAAGAGCCACCCACCACGCCAGGAAAGCCGCTACGAGTGCAAAAAGCCCACCCGCTTTGATTACCTTTGCATTTGGCTCTTCCAGTTCATTGCGACTCAGGTACCCAACTCCGAGAAGGAGAAAAGCGAGGTCGACCGCAAGGAAGAGCGAGAAGAACACGACGGTGGACTTAACAGTGCAGAGTAGCATCAGGAAGGTGAAGATAAACCATCCCTATTATACTTGTCAGAGAACATACCTCGGGAAATCAGTAAAGGAAGAGAGCGTACCATGAGGAAGAGTCCTAGGGAGTCATAGAACATTCCCAAACTCCCATTGTCAGCTTCAACCAACCCTTTCTGGATACCGAATCCACCGGGAGTGAATGAAATAGCCAGTGAAATCCAAAACCCGCCATACGACGTCAAGGCTGTAGCTCCGAAAGTATTTCCGATCGCCATTTCCCTAGAAATACCCACATTAACATTCGTCTCACCAGTCAATGCCTTGCAACACATACCACATTCCTGACAGGATTTGAATCAATCCACCATAAGCAAATGCAGGCCCAACAACCATATTCGGCGCGGTAATTCCACGAGCCTGCATATTCACACATCCCAATACGAATGTTGTAAGAGCAAACCCACAAAGACCTAGTGGAGCAGGATTCGCAACTTTTCGGTCCGTCACAGGACGATAGAGTCCAGGTTGGAACTCGCCACCGAACGGTGCGAGACGTGTTTCAGCGGTGTTGACGTGCGCCAGGGGACCATAATCAAACTGGGAAGCATGCTGGTCGTGTGGCTGCGAGGAGTTACTGGAGTTGGTAAGATTTGTCTCACCAGCTTCCAGTTTGTTAAGATCGGGTTGGGGTTCGGAGGTTGTCATTATGAATGTCAATTGCAGGAGTCACGTCCAATGTGCGGTGAAATGAATTGTGTCTCAGGTGCTGGCTGCACTGGAGCTTTATAGCTAGCGAAACAATTCCAATGCGACCGACATCTCTGGGGGGATCGGCACTTGAGGTTTGATGGGAACCCCGAGAACTGGGGAAGTCGGGGTAACTCTTTGATCGACATGCCCCAGGATTGGACAATTCTTGGATGCGGAGATCAGATCCCATGCAAAAACGTGGGACGAGAGGAGGATATGACGCTTGATTTGTCGAATGCAAGATTTCACAAATCGACGCTTGGGGTTAAGCCGTGAGCACTATCTCGGACTAACGAAGGTTTGGTTTCTTCCCCGCACTAGTATGTAGATCTTCGAGCCATTGGCCCGGGGAAAGCCCACATTCAGATTTGATCTGTCCATTGGGCATAGATTGCATAAATGTGGACAACTGTGAATGTTGCATCTGTGGAATGCTGAAATTTGGGTATGAAGTCATGCACGAGGCGCTGTACTATCGTGAATGAAGATCCTTGGTTCGAATATCATAAAGTGGGTCCACACCCCAAGGTCAATGTTCGCCTGAATGGAATAGAAGTGAGATGGAACTGGTAGATAAAGCTTGTGTTTTGGATTATATGGCACTAATAGGCCACTCTTTACATGAACTAGCATCATTGGTCTAGTGGTAGAATTCGTCGTTGCCATCGACGAGGCCCGTGTTCGATTCACGGATGATGCAAGCCTCTTCTTTTTGCTTTTCATTTACTTTTTTTGCATAGTGGAGAATGCTGGGGGGGCTTAGGGGCCAGCTGCATTTCTCCTCTTCACTCATTCACCGTGGCCAATATGGAGCATGTACTGGGCCGCAGATAGGACGAAGGATTTGGAAATTGTCCTAAACTGCCTTGTAGGAGCTGTTGTCCTCACTTATCTGCTCTAGTATATGAACTTGCGGCTGTTAATGTTCTCAACCTAGCAAGGATGCCGAGAACGGTCGGTCTGTACTGTTCGGAACGTACAATAACGCGGACTAGTGCGTTGTCCAGAAATAAAGCACCAGCGGCATATTTGGTTACATTGTCAATTCTGACATCTACATATCTTTACCGAGTCCTGTAGGGGGGGAAAGCACCTGTTGGGGTAGAATTTATAGTCCGCAGCTCTATAGACCCAGGTGCCGATGTGGTTTTGGTTATGTTACAGGCAGCAAGGTTTCCCTTGATAGGCTTGGCTGGACTCATAAAAGACGGGAAATGTGAGCCCCCAAAGACTGTTAACCAATTAATTTTCGAGAGACTCTGACACCTGTACCCGTCCGTAATGGATACAAGGTAGAAAAAAAAAATTGACAAAAAGATAACAGGCCCGAGCCGTGGATCGAACACGGGACCTCGCGCAGGAGTGCTTAGGAGTTGCTGCCCTAAGCGCGAATCATACCACTAGACCACCCGGGCTGTTCTTGATGTAGGAATTTAGATTTATGGATCTATGACCCAATTGTTCGCGACATGGACAAACTGCCTAGGATGTTGCGATCTTTTGATATTGTGTTTTTCCTCCACGTGGAGTATCTTGAGCAATTTATCATGAATTCAAGTGCTTTATTACTACTCGCTATTGGTAAATGATTCGAGTGGCTGATTGCTAGGTTCCAAGCCGTTGAGGTTCATCGTGGCGATCTTGATCCAGGATGTGGATATATATCTCTCCTGCCAGGTACATACGCTCATATTAGAGGTGCACACCTGCACTACAATAAGCGACCAGGACTTCGACCGCAACTACCATACATCCATTTAGGTATCTTAGACATTCTGAAAACTTTTCAAGCGTTCAACATTCAAAAAATGATGCCCGGTATGTCTGTGATAAGAACATTTGGCATCGCCACTCCGGCAGGGTATAATACTTTAAAATAATGTACAAATCCAACTTCACCCTACGCCAACTTAGGCCGTTTCTGATTCGCGAATCCCGAGTCAGGACGAGACCGCTTACGCTCCATAGCCTCCATCTCCGCCTTCATAATCCTTTCTTGCTCGGTCATCTTCTTGGGCTGCACAAGCATGGGCCCCTTCTTCCCAGCCAACGGATTCTTCTTCCCGGCCGAAGCAAACACATTCTTCGGTTTCTGGGCACCAAACGACATGGAGATCTTGGCAGGCGCGGGCACAGCTTTTTCAGCTGGGGAATCATTGCCAGATGCATCCTTCATATCTGGAGATTCCGACTTCAAGGAATCGGTCTTGGTATCGGTTTTCTTCGGACCAAGGCCGAGGTTTAAGGTCATTTTCTCGCCGTCCTCTCGCTGAAGGATTTTTGCGTCTGCGTCTTCTTCCTCGGCCGAAGCTTTCATATCCTTGGCGGCGTTGCGGGCGCGCTCCACCTGCTCCATAATCATTTTCTGTTCTCGTTGTTCATCGTTCTTCTCCTCCCGCTCTTTCTTTTGGATAGCCTCCCTCTTCCGCAGTGTCTCCGGCGAGTTGTCGATCCATGATACGAATATTCCCTTCTCGGTCTCCTCCACTCGGCAAATTCCGTTTTTGCCTAGGTATTGGGCGAATTGAGTAAGAGATTGGAATCTGTCACGGGTTAGCACTTGAGCTGAGCGTTGGATGAGGAATTGACGTACTTTGTACTGTTCATGTGAATGTGCTCGCGATCGCTGATAACAGTATTGTAAAAGTGGTTGATATGGACCTTCTTTTCTCCGTGCTGCGTTCTCAAGTTGTTCACAAAGTTATCGATGAATTGCTGGCTGAAGTCGTTAATAGCCTTTGGCGCATTCTCTCCGAGGATCAACATTTGTCGAACATGGCTTTCGCTAGTAATATGGCACTTGAATCCGCTGCGATGGAAATGTTAGCTGAATAACACTAAGAAGCATGAAGCTGAATAACACTAAGAAGCATGAGTGGATCTTACTTTGCGTCTCGCATTTGGCGCTCGCAAGCTTGACAGTACCATCTCAAACGACCTAGTCCCTTGGCTTTGATCTTGTTGCCGATGGCTTTCGCCGTGCCAGCTTCCGCACGACCCATTGTGAATGTTGTTGCACAAGTTGTAATTGTCTATCGAGGGAGACGATTCAGGATTGCGACTCAGTGTCGATGACAGTTGGAAAAAAGTCGCAGAGCCGCTTTGATTTGTGGTGTAGGAAGTCGCAAGAAGAAATCGCGCTGATTCTGTAGGATATAGAATGAGAAGCTCGGGAATGACTATCGAAGTGGGTGAGGTGAAGTGGCGTTCATGAAGATCAAAGATTATCAAGATCAAAGGCGCGACCGATAAGAGACAGCACGTGACTACACTGGCGACCCACTTTGACAAATCAATCCAATGAAAGCAGAGTTAAAGTTGTACAGTAATGGACTTGCAAAGTAATTTGGTAGATTTGAGTCGATTTCAAATAAGATATTGAGCCTATGGGGAAATGGACCGAACTCCCATCCACGGCACCTGCAACCGAATGCTTTTCTAGGAGGCACTATTGCAACAGCGTAAAGTACAAGAAAAAAAAAATCATAGAACATAACCGGGTCCCCTTCGCCAATAAAAATCAGACAAGCTAAATCCGCGCTCATTCGTAGAAACCATCATAGCCAACAAGCACCCAGCCCTGCTGACTTACAGAACATACTCGTGGATGGCCGAAGGTCCGCTCTCATTGTACTCAACACGGCTCATGTAGCCCTTGGAGAGACCCTGATCCAGCACGAAGAAAACCTTGGCTCCCATTTGAGCGCCCAGGAACGCGGCTTCCTCTGGACCATGTCCGCCTGTAGAAGCACTGGGCCCTGTGCTGGATCCAGGAGCGTTGCTGTTACCCTGATCCTTGAAATCAGAGAAGTACTCCGGGAGTCGCAAGGTCTTGACCGAGGTTGGGGTCTGGGAGTGGCCGGTCGAGCGGTGATGGGTCGGCATACTAGGATCCATGCCAGGTGTGCCTGGCATGGGCATACCGTGCTGGTTGTGAGTGGCATTTACCAGGAGTTGGCTTACTCCGGGGGCCGCGGGGTGGTACATAGGCGTGGGCATGCCCATGGGAGCAGGAGTGTTAGTTCCACCAGTCGGGAGGGGAGTAGTGAAAGTGGAAGGAATCTCGGAGGTGAAGATGGTGGCGGATGGGGAGAGGATGAACTTTTTGTTGATAACGGCAAGCAGGGCCTGGATGAAGCCTGTTTATGTCAGTTAGTAGGAGCTCCTGCGTTCACAAGGGGGAACCGCATACCTCGAACTTTACTACCACATCCAACAATAATGAGTGAATCCCACAGCTCACTGCGCTTTGTAGCATCGGGGACAGCCAGGATGGTGTGGTGAATCTGAGTAGCAATATCCTCCAAGATGCCATTGCTCAGACGGTCTCCAACCTTTTGGCTAGGCGTGGCCAAAAGGAAGCGCTCAACACCAAGCTCAATTTCGCGGGAGTTGCGAATGTAGCGCTGGGAGCTATTATCTCCCTCCATTTGTACAAATTCTTCGAACTGGAAGGTCGCCTTCTCCTTTTTAGAGTTGGGAAGACGAGGTTGCTTCGGGTCCGCGCCCGCCTTCTTGTTGCTTGCCTTTTCCTTCTCCATGTTGGCCAAGTACTCGTTCGTGTCTCCACTGACGATAGCCGCGACGTCCAAAACGCCCTCGTCATCGTCGCCGTTGGTCTCACCACCGGTCTGGGTTCCTTCACCAGGGCCACGAGGAATAGCATCGACTCCATCGCCGCCGCCAGTCGAGGCGGCAGCGGCAGGATTGGCGCCTTGGCGAGAGGTAGCTGCAGCTCCGGGCAAAGTAACGCCAGGGGGAAGGATCTCCGCGATGTTGCTTCGCTTGAGTTGCTCGCACATCTCCCGAGAAAAGCCCTTTCCCCCAAGCAGCTCAACGAGTCGATCGGTCATTGCATCACCGCCACAACCCTCCAACGCAATACCTCGACCATGCTCATTGACCGCGTAATCAGTCACTGCCGTTACGTCGACCTTGCCCTTGCCAACGTCAACGACAGTTGCGGTCTGCACACCAAACCCGTAGCATGCTGCAAGAGCCGCGTCCATCATGCTGAAGCCCGGGACCTTGAACTTCTCAAAGACAAATTGAGTGATAGCTTCACGATCGCGCGCCGACCAGACCGGCTGGGACACCAACAGAATCGGAGTGTGAAATGGCGGGCTGAGAGAGTTGTAGATATGGGTCAACAAGGCGAAGAAGCAGGGCCAATCGACGATGCGCCCGTTCTGAATTGGATACACAGCGCCTTCTTCAGACGTGACATCTTCCTCGTAAAATATCTCCTGGATAGTCTTCTCCGTTTCCTCGGTGCCGTTTGTGCTATTCTGAGCGGTGGCATCGCCATCCTTCATTTCCACGTCCGGAGCCTTGTGCTCAATGGCACCATTGGTATCATTATTGACCTTAACATCGCGCTTTCGTTCGCGGACCTTGTACGGCTCGAATTCACCCTTCTTTTCAGCGGGAAACATGCGCGTTGGGAAGCGAAAGCGCGCGGGAGTGAATGTTTCGGGCAGGCCGAGTTGCGCTAGGGTCATTTGCGAACCCGGCGCAATGAGCTGGTGAGTTTGAGATTAGCTGAGTTCTGATTGGAGATGTCGGAGCTTCGAGGAATCAGAGCATACCAGAATGTGCTCATCTTTGAAGGGTGGCATTGTGCTAATAATGCGATTAGGATACAACAAAGCTGCTTCCTTCAACGCCTTGTCACGCTTTCGACGGCTAGGGGTTCTCATTTTGGATTGGCTTGACCGAAGTCTTGGCAATCGAGGTCACGTGGGCGGTACGAAGCAATTGGAAGTGGAGCAAATGGGAGCAAATGCAAGATTTCGCGCATGGGAACGTTGACATTTGACGTGATTTTCTTTCTCTTACTTTTCACTCCTATATTTCTTTGCTTATGCACACAATTTATAGCTCTTCAACTTGATCTTCCGTCATGATGGATCAGTTGTGGATTAATACATTCATATATCTAGCAGCTTTAGTAGCAGCTTTGGTAGTAGGTCCACCACCTTTTAGATATACTGCCGGGTCCACATCTTTGTGCAAATATGCCTACTGCTGTAGTCAAGAGGACTTAGTGCACTAGGCTCTTTATACGATCCAAATTACAACAAGGCCCGGTGAATCATCTTTACACAGCTACTACTGATCGAGCATAGTATTTTGAATTCATAATGCATTGCAAGATCAAGACCATTAGATTACCGGTTCAAGATCGAAATAAAGAGTAAAAAAGCATGATAACTCCAGTCCCACCTCTCCCATAAACAAAAAAGCAGAAACGCCCGCAATTTTCCTCTATGACCAGCATGAGTTCAAAGGTTGTCTTTGGAACAACCGTCCTACTCCGCCGCATTGTACTTCTCAGTCGCAGACCGGAACAGCTCCTGTTGTTGTCGCAAAAGCTCTTCTTCCGAAAGACCACTCTGCTCCATCTTGCTCTGTTTCTTCTCTCGGGACTAGCAAAATTAAAAAGGTTAGTTTAACTTGATAAAAACCAGCAAGACGCGCCAAACATACCTTTAATTGTTCTTTGTGCTCGTCTGCAACAGCAAGGACATCGGGGATATAGTCTCCAAACCCGAGATCCCGTAGTGCTTTCTCAACATGTTCACATGCGATTGTCTTCTTGGCTTCTTTTTCGCTGATGTCATTGGCTTCGGAGGAAATCAGAGTGATGAACTCGACGCAGCATTCCATGAGCAAGTCGCGCGCATCTTTGGAGAAGGTCTGGCCGGAGGAGGGAGGCAAGATCTCAGTGATGATCTTTTGGACCGTCGCTGTTTTAGTTTAGGTTAGTGGGGCACTGGCAAGTCGGGACGCGCTGGTGGATTGCGGCCGCGACGCGGGATATCAAAGACTCCGTCAAAGAAATCGCGTCGATGGAAACACCTCAAAACATCCAAGAAAACGAAAGGGAAGTCAGTTGCGACGTACCCTTGGGAAGCGACAGGTCGTCGTTAGCTTTAGAGCGAGGCATGTTAGCGTACTGCGAGCGCAGGGTTGGTTAGGAAACGGAGGAAGAAACATACAGTTGAATTCGCGATCAGACATAATGAGCAATAGTGAATAGAAATAAGCCAGAACACCAAAATAAGACAGCGACCCAACCCAGGTAATGGAGAAGTAAAGGGAAGAATTTCTTGGGGATCAGCGTGGGGCCTGAATCGCTTCCTATTTAACATTTGCGGCGCGCGCCTCGGAGCGATATATTTTCCTGCCGGCAGAAATACCCCACCGCCTTCGTGGGTACTTCTAGAGATTTTTTCTTTCAACAGTTTTACTTTCTTTCACACCTTCAATCAACTCGAGTTCTCTCGATATCCTCCTCGGAATAAATCTTGATGCAGATTCATTCTGAGGTAGTGCACTAATGGTAAGCTTTTGCTGTTTTGTTTTTTTATGCTTTTGCTTTTTTCTACTATGATGAACTTCGTTGTCGCCCCTATCTTACAAAACCATGGTGATCTACACTGTCCTAGCCAAACGGACGAACTGATATTGTTACTTGCTCAATTTGCATTTCAAAATATTTGGAGTTGAACGCATTCGCTAATTCCTTCAAGATTACAGGTGAAAACTTCGATTAACCATATCCGCTTGGCCTTAGCTATCTACAATATACAAACTCAAATGGTACGATTATCCTCTTCTACATTCCAATACACCCCATTGTATGATGAACACCCTACATTCCATGCTAAGTATGAAGGTGTGTTGCACCTGATGCTTATAATATGTAAATGCTTTTCATCTTTCGGCTGATTACAATCACCCACAATGAAAATTTCACTCATGAATTTTATGGCCTTCGATACTGATTGCCGTATAGCTGCAGATTTTTACCTCTCTATAATGAAAAGACTACAAATGAAAATTCTATTCCTGGAAATCCTTAAGCTCCTCATCGTTCCACCTGTAATCCATTAGCGCTGGCTCAATCGTCGGAGTCGAATGCAAAAACATACGAAAGGAATAGACCGGTCAACTCCTTCGGAGCATCAAGCACAAGCTTAGCCATAACATGACCCGGCTGCTCAGGCTTCACAAGTTTACCGCTCGAGTGGGCCCCAGTGAACTTGGAGTGCATCTCGGCATCAAGTGTCGTGCCGTGGACCTCGCGTAGCTCCCGCTGCATTTCAGTATCAACCATACCAGGCCGCACAGAGACAGATGTAACATCCGGCTCCTCAGAACCCAGCGTCTGAGCGAAATTGTTCATCGCAGCCTTGGTTGCAGCGTAAATTCCCCAGCCACGGTACTTACCCACCGCAGCACCAGAGGAAGTGAAGATGATCTTTCCCTTAGACTGGCGGAGAGCCGGAAGAGCTGCTTTGGCCTGCGTAGCTGTTAGTGTCTATATTATCAAAAGTTTTAGGTAGAAGGGTACGCACGAAAGCAACTAAGCTCATGAAATTGACGTTGAAAGCTGCCTGCCACTCTGCAACATCCGTGACAGCGACGTTACCGGTCTGGCCGAGGATTCCATGGTTAAGGACCATGCCGTCAAGCTGACCGAAGGTCTCAATGGCAATATCGACAGCTTTCTGGGCGAGAGAGAAATCGGCAAGGTCGCCATTCACAACTTCGACCTGCTTGTTGTATTGCTCTTTGAGCTTTTGGAGTGGCTCAAGGCTGCGGGCTACCACCACCACATTGTGGGACTGCGGTGCTGTGAGCAGGTACTTGGCTATCGCGAGGCCAATGCCTAGAGTGTGTTAGTTGACTTCTTGGCGGGTGTCTCGAAGAAACATACCCCGGGAAGCTCCTGTGACGATGATTGTCTTGGGCGCCATGGTGTCTGTGACTAATGTTAGCAATAGTCCTTTTGAGGGTCTACCGGGCTGATTGGGGTAGTCCATCGAGCTCGGAGCTGTTGATATCGAATTGTTTTGCTTCGTGCGCACACCCCCGGGGGAGATTGAGGCCATTAAGGGAAGAGAGGTAGAGTAAGAGTCACAAGCACAACGAACCTTTGGGATGAATGCAAGAAGTGGAAATTGTAATCGTTGAGCAAGAAAGAAAAAGTAGGTTGGAGCAGCATCTCTGCTGCACCGAGGCCGTGGGTGCGGGGCTTAATCATCTGGCGGGGCCAAGATTTCTAACATTTGGAGAAACAACATCAGCTACACGATTCTTGAATATTGTCTTCCAGACCCTTCGGACCAATTTGTCTTTCAAAAAATTGTTTGTTTTCATCAATCGACATAATGATCTATCTACAGTATGCAGTATCATATGCAGTCATGTAGGAGCTCAAACTTTGTATCTTCTAGCCACCCATTCAAACACGCACAACATCAGACTTCCGTACAACACGGCCAGACTGCACAGCACCAACCTGCACAACCTTGGTACCAGCCGGCAGCGAGAATTCCGTCTCGAATCCCTTTTTCTCAATCTCGCCTAGCGACTTGAGACTGCTGGCGCTCTCGCCAACGTAGACCTCATACTTCTCAACATCAGTGGCTCCATTCCAGCTAACGTAGCCTCGGAGGGTTGATGAAGTTCCGGCGCACTGGCTCAGAGTATCCGCTTCCGAGGAGGCGGTGGCCACCACGAGACTGGGCCGATAGTATGGAGTCGCGGACCATTCTTGCTTGTAGACACGGTAGCTCTGGCCTAGGTTCTTGTCTGCATATTGTGCGGACCAGCGGACATCACCGGATGGGCCGTATTCTTTGATAAATGGCTCGTCACCGTATCCCATCAGGGTATTTCCGTTGTCAAGTGGTGTGAAGGAGCCCTCGGCGGCGGAGGAAACGGGATATTCGTGGTCGTAGAAGTCGGTCTCGAGGGTCGGAGGGTTCTTTGCGTTGGGAGGAAGAGTCAGGCGGAGGGTGGTACCCTTTGAAGGGTTGGTAGCGGTTGTTGTGTCAAGGTCGTTGGCGAACCAGCTGAGCAAGACTTCGTTGGAAGTAGAGGTGTTGCGGATGCGTGCCATATGTTGCCAGGACTGTTGAAATTAGCAAGGAAGAGAGAAAGTATCTAATAGTGAGCCTTACGAAGTTTCCATTAGTAGGGATACTGCCAAAGTCTCCTCCATCTTGACCATCAATATACCAGACAATTTCTCCCTGGCGGTTCACCAAGAATGTACGCCACAGGTGCCGCGAGTTGATCAGGTAATAATCTCCCCACTTCTGAATGGAGTTCATGTGGAACCAATCGAAGGGCTCAGTCTGGTTCGATCCAGTGTAGGCGTAATGAGTCAAATTGACATCGAGGTGAGCGAGTGGGCTCCAGATAAACACAGGCTCATTCGTGCGAAGATCAATCTCAACAGCAATGGAATCGTAAACCCATCCATCACTAGGTCCGCCCAGCGATGTCAAATCCGCTTGGGATGTGTTGTACGCAGTCACCAGCATGGTGTTGTCCTCAGTAATTGTCGACTCGTGAACATCGGCGTCGCAGCTTGTTGTCGTACCAGTGGGCATGGTCAAATTGAGTTGCAAACACACCGAGTTAATCAGCTTGTAGCTGTCATCGTATATCTGCACTTCACCCCATCCACGACCGACATCGGCACCGTACGCAGCTTCGCCCGTGCCCGTCCAGAAGGTGATGACTGACTTCTTTCCCCAGTACTGTTGGCGGAAATTCGAAGATTCGCCCGTGGGACCACCCCAGACCAATTCGTTGTCATCGGAAATGATGAAGGGTGCCACGGATTCAACACCGGACCCTTCAGAATCCTCTTGACCAATGAAGAGTAAACCTGATGCCAGATCCTCACCGGTGCGGTTGATCGACAGATATGGTGGTGTGACGTTGGAGGACTTGTAGGCCTGGTAAGTCCAAATGTCACTTCCGTTGTTGACCAATTGCCGACTATCTGTTGCGCAGAGGGTAGACTCTGTTTTTCTTGCGCCAATGGTACGGGCAAGAGTCGGGATTGGCGCTATTAAGCACCCGAGGGCGAGAGAGGAAGACCAGGTTCGCATGATGAAGGCAATGATCACAGCGTCTGGTTTGCCTTCAAGTCGCGCGGACTCACCTTTTATACATCTTCAAAGCAGCACGGCATCTGCCCGTCCACGCCGCGACTTGTGGAGCCATTGTGTTGTAATTGCTTGTCCGGAAAAGACGTCGGCAGTCCACAAAAATTGTGGAGCGCATATGGGTTCTTCATGATTAAAGCGATCAAATTGAGTGTAAACTAGCAAGATCGGCAAATAATGGGGTGAATTACAGTATGAAGCTTCGTGATCGTCGTCATTGTTTTCCATAGCCGAGGACGCTAAGGATGTCGTCATCAGATTGCTTAATGCCACCATCAAGCTCCAGAATGACATGTTGTCTAGACTACTCCGCAGTTGGCTACTGAATAAAGGAAAATTTAATTCCAGCCAACAATGGGCCTTTCATGCGATGCACTCCGCAACGGCTCGGAAAGTCCGACCAAGCCCGTGTTATTCAGGGACAATTCCCCATCTCTAAGGTAAATTGCGTGCTCTGAACCTGATATTTCGTTATCCAGGAACGAACTAATAAATGCACATCTCAAGATTATGAACTATTGGAGTTTAGTTTCGCACCTCTTTCATCCCTTGGAAGACAATGCTTGATCTGTGTACAGTATGTTCACGGGTATGTGCGGTATCACCTCCGGAGCTAAACACCCTTCGAGTCAATTACCAACAATAATTCGCCTGACTTCCATCATCGTCGAAGTGTATGGCCTTTGGCTTTTTCTATTGGGAGCCCACAGATTAGACAGGAAGTATTCTCTTGGTGTACGCTGACTATATACTCCGATGAAATGATACTGGTTGCTTTTGGGGCCACAAGTGTAACACATTTTGAGTTGTCAAGGAGTTTCTACATTCGTCTGATGTTCTCTTTCCTTGTAGACAAAAGAATTGAATTAAATGAATATTCAATTTTGCCTGAACGTCCAATTTCGTCGTTTTCGGAAAAGTTCAATGCGATACTAGTACTCCACAATAATATTGTTTAGTCAAGCCTTTTTAAATTGAGCATGTTCCAAAGATGTGCTGACAAAACATTGATTGGAGGGAAAACATGGAACTATATAATGTGAGTCTTTCTCTGTAAAACCTCAGGCGCTAACATCGTAATATAGTTGTCAGAACAGCACGTGCGGGGAATTGTTATCTCAAGGCCATCGCGGGATGTTACTTCCCCACTCCCCGTCCCCACTGCCTGTTACCACAGTATTTTCAAACAAAAGAAATATCGACTGTATTTCGCTTGGCACTGGAACCTAGCCCAAGGAAAACAGATCAAGGCGCGCAATAATCGGCAGAACTGGTCACTGTCCATATCGGTCAGTCTTCTCAGAGAATGTCAACTGTAATCATAGGAGGAGGCATAATTGGAGTCTCAATCGCATATTATCTCTCAGCCGACAAGCCAGAAAGTGAGATTCACATCATCGAGCAGTCACCAGAACTATTTAGTTCAGCGTCTGGATATGCAGGCGGCTTTTTAGCTCGCGACTGGTTTGACCCAGCACTTGCTTCCCTCGGAGCCCTTTCATTCGACTTGCACCACCAGCTTGCCGCGGAGCACGGCGGTGACAAGAAGTGGGGGTTTATGAGAGGAACCGCATTCAACCTAGATACTGTGTCCAATCAGTCATGCGGTGGTGCACGTGGAGATGATTGGGTGCACGAGGATACCAGTCGTGCGGAGACAGCGGCTGCTATACGTCCCATACCAGCTGAGTGGCCGGCTTGGTTGACGAAACAACAAGGAGGTATCCTTGAGCGAATCAGTGAAGACGAAACCGTGGCTCAAGTGTGAGTATCTGTGAATTTTGTTCACTCGAAAGTTTACTGAATCCTGGGTAGAGACCCGTTGAGGCTGTGCCGCTTCCTTATCAACGACGCTGTCTCGCGAGGTGTCAACGTTCATAATCCAGCCAAGGCAGTGGCCATCATAAAGGACGACGAAGAAGTCATCACTGGCATCAAAATAAATGATCTGAAATCGAAGAAAGAGTTGACGATCCCATGTACGAACTTGGTCCTGAGCGTAGGCGCATGGACACCGCAAGTTCTCCGGGAGCTTTTCCCCTCTAATAAAACAACCTTTAATCTCTTCCCTCTAGCCGGGTATTCTTTGGTTGTCCGCTCACCAAGACATACACTGGACCACGAGAAAACTATTTATGGTGGACGAAGTCATGCAATTTTTACCACTCATCCACCATCGTGTGGTTTCAGCCCAGAGATCTTCACTCGGGAAGGTGGTGAAATCTACATTGCAGGTTACAATCCCCATTTAAAGCTTCCATTATGTGTGGAAGACACACGTGGACTTCGGGATTCAGCGGAATTGCAGAAATTGAAAGATGTGGCGGTTCGCTTGCTGGGTAATCTCTCAAATGGGCTGCCAGGGTCTATCGATGGTGCGACCAACATAGATGATCTAGAGATTCTCCGTGAGGGTCTTTGCTTCCGACCTGTTAGTGAGGATGATATCCCCACCGTTGGACGAATCAAAGACACGGCTTTGGGTGGTGGTCTGCGTCCTTCTGCTAGAGGCGGTGTTTATATTGCTACAGGACATGGACCATGGGGAATCACGCTATCTCTGGGAACTGGAAAGGTGGTTAGTGAGATGATCATGGAACAGCATACTTCTGCTGACATAAGTGGACTGCTGTTACGGTGAATGGCTATCCTTCGCTATATTGATGTTTCATTCGGTCTGGCTAAGCCATCACTTTACATGGCACAGATAGTGTAATGTACCAGGAAATGAATGATGTACAACTCACGCGAGTGGAAATTCAAGTAAAAATTATACAAATCGCCTCTCATTCACATGCATAGGTCGGGAAATTATTGTTCCGAGAGCTCTCCCTGCTTTAGTCAGCGGCGCCACTCGAGCTCTCCAGAAACTTCAGGCATCCGATATCATCGAGCATTTGTCCGCTCCGTGTCCCGTTCTTCTCTCACCGATCGCAACCTTCCCTCTCATCCCTGACACCTCTCTCACAGTCAGCGCGAAACCCCCTCTATACCGATCCACAATGGCCAACTACCTCGCGTCTATTTTCGGTACCGAGCAGGACAAGGTCAACTGCTCCTTCTACTACAAGATCGGCGCATGCCGACACGGCGACCGCTGCTCTCGCAAACATGTCAAGCCCTCCTACTCGCAGACTGTCCTTATGCCGAACATGTACCAGAACCCGGCCTACGACCCCAAGAACAAGATGAACCCCAGCCAGTTGCAGAACCACTTCGACGCCTTCTACGAGGACGTGTGGTGTGAGATGTGCAAATACGGTGAACTCGAGGAATTGGTCGTCTGCGACAACAACAATGACCGTAAGTTGGCCCCGTTCTCTCGGCTTAGAAATAAGGACAAAATCCCGTCATGATAATCAAGTTACTAACCTTCTTTTCTCTCTCAGATTTGATTGGAAACGTCTACGCCCGATTCAAATACGAAGAAGACGCACAGGAAGCATGCGACACCCTCAACTCACGCTGGTACGCCGCAAGACCCATATACTGCGAATTATCGCCCGTCACAGATTTTCGAGAAGCGTGTTGTCGTCTGAATAGCGGCGAAGGATGTGTGCGAGGCGGCTTCTGCAATTTCATTCATCGGAAGGATCCATCTGCAGAGCTTGATAAGGAGATGCGACTCAGTACAAAGAAGTGGTTGAAGGAGCGTGGCCGTGACCCGCGGAGTGCTAGCCGGAGCCCGAGTCCTGAGCCTACTCGGCGGAGAGGCTAGACTTTGGTGATGGGTGTGACTTTCTTTGACAAATCTATTTCCCTTTTTTTCTTCCTTCATCTTCGGCGTTGGGTGATCTCAGTTGGTGGTGCGATTACACCCCGTGTCTAGGGGCCGGGGTTCGGCATTCTCTTTTGCTGATTGGCATTTTGTATATTATGTCATGATATCAAACCTGCGAGTCAATTGATTCTATACGACTAGATCCTTGTTTCCAAAAGGTTGGGGGAAAGACTTCCGGGGTACTGTTCTATATCTGATGGGGACATCCAGTTAATGACAGCCTCCGTAACCTGCTACCGGATTTATTGGTAAGCAGATGTATGAACTCCCTACGGATATGGGTATTGGAACCTTGCCACCGCCCTTGTACACATATCTCTTAGGTATTGTGCTTGTACGTGGACGTACCTATAGCTTGAATTGAATTGAAAAAGATATCCAACTTAAGTAAGACTTCTCAAAATCAAAGAAAGATGTAGTTCCTTCCTTATGGAATCATTGATTCAGATTCGTCATTCTGCATAGCATTAAAATCTGAGGTTGATATAGAAAGAAAGAATTATCACATTAATGGTTTCCTTTTGTGCTTAGTCAGGATGCTCAAGAGGCACAGAAAGTTGGGGTTTGAGATAGAGCGTATTTTGACCTTAGGTAGAAAAGGGTTTTCGATACATTATTGTGGATTGCATTGCCCAGGCGCAAACTTGGAAGTCAAAGAAAGCAGTAGCCGTGCTTGTGGTGGATATAGCTCTTTGTCTGCAAGTCTTGGCGTTCCCCGCGTCGCGTCGGTTCGCGACTTTCACTTCTTTGATCTTTGATCTTCAACACTTGCCCACTGCGCTTCCTCCCTCTCATTCCTGCTCCTAATCAAGTCGCTGAAATAATAAGTCAGCATCATGGCGGACGGCTACGACGACAGCAACCGGGCTTTCTTACAGGCCTTCATGGGCCGCTCGTCCATGACCTTCGAGGAAGCTCAACCAGTTTTGGCAGCAATTTTCACTGCGCAGAGTGTGTACTCCCCAGTAATGTCTGCTATTCACTAAAAAAATCTCCGCTATTAACCACTCGATGACCATAGAACGGGAAAATGTGGATCCAAATGATGTTACCCAAGAGCATCTCTCATCCTACATCGATGCTGCCAACACCGCAATATCTCCCTTCGACTTGGAAATCAGAAGTTTGCTTCACCAGACGCCAAAACAGGCAAATCGAGAAAACAATGATAGCCCACCTACCCGTGTATATGCCCTTGTCAACACAACCAGCGATCCTTTAACGCAGCTTGCAACAACCTACTCCGCAGATGAAATTGCTTTCGTTAAGCGTCTACTGGACTTTATGTTCGATACAAATAATACCCGGATCTGTGAAGGAATGGTCATCACACCCATGCAATCACTTAATCTCCGTTCCTCGGCGGAGGCCAACCGGCGGCGCTCAACAAATGCAACGCAGCAGACCCAGGGCGGAGCTACGCAGTCTTTGACGATGACACAAGCAGAAAACATGATGAAGCACCTCGTTGAAGAGGGATGGCTCGAGAAAAGCAGGAAGGATTACTACAGCCTGACCCCACGGGCACTGATGGAGTTGCGGGGGTGGCTGGTCTCGGAATACAACGATGAGATGGAGAGTGGCCGCAGAATGAATCGCATTAAGTTTTGCTCTGCCTGCAAGGACATAATCACTGTGGTATGTGTTTTTTTGTTGTATGCTATATTTGAGTTAACGGAACTGACGCGCATTGTCAGGGCCAACGCTGCGAGGACCGCGATTGCCTGGGCCGACTCCATGACCATTGCATGCGCAGCTTCTTTCGTATGCAACGGGCAGAAAAGTGCCCCGTTTGCAAGAAAGACTGGCCAGGTGACAAGTTCGTGGGCGAAAGAGCTGTGACTTCCGTGTCCCGGAGACAGACCAATGCCCGACAGGCGCCTGCCCCCGCTGCTTCTAATGGACATGCTAGTAGTTCTGAAGATGCGAGTGGCGAAGAAGAGGAGGGTTGATTATGGGGCTATGGGCCACTTGATACCACTTAATTAGGACACGGTCTATTAAGAGCCGGATTGTCACCATTTTTTGACCATTTCCTTTCTTTTGAGGGCTTGAATACTGGAAGCAGACCAGAGACACCGGTCTTGGAGCAAATTTTGCCGTCGAAAACAATACTCGATGCAAACGAATAATGAATGAATGATATCCCACAGCAAACTAGCCTTGCCGCCTGAAGCCCATCGGGGATAGCCACGACAGCAATTGCAGTTCTTCATGGAGGAGAAACTTGTATGCCACAAGTGGCACATACTGAATCGGTTCGGTCCATAATGGTCACTTCTGCTGTCTGGGTGACGGTTGGTGTGCATCTTCTTGGGAGATGCAGTTCAATACTCTGCACTGCCTTCCAGGCGCTATGTCGGATGTCAGCAGTTGTCACTGTACATTTCCAACACATGACATTTTACCCTACCTCCAAGAATCTAAGTAAGAGATTTAATAGACTGCTTCTCGGCAGATTTACTCACCAATGAATGAAAATCTGGCCGCACTCTAGGGCTCAGCCGCCCCAAGCTATTAGATCTATCGCCCTTAATATTGTTAGTGCAGATGACTATGCTTTACGTGATGCACTGGATTCATACCCTTACTCTGTGAAGGCAAGAGCCACTAGTTCATTGATCCAGAAAAGCCACTTGATCACTGCTATGTCCTATAGGATGCCTGTTCAGTTTAGTATTAGATGTTAGCTAGTACTAGATCCACAATCTCGATCCGTGCAGTCAGGAAAGTCATTGTGCAATTTCAACGATACTAAATCTTATGATACCTTTGGTTGCTTTCAGCACTTCCAGATACAATATGAACTCAAGACACGAATCAAAAGTAAATAGAGCACCTATTAATTTCACCAAAAGCACACACGATCACGCGTGACCCATGAAGTTTCTCTTGTGGATCCAGATTCGAATCGACTTTCCATAGAAATGGAAGATCATCGTGGTCCCATAGACAAGGACATTCACCGTTGCTATCACCATAAAGACAGTCAGAATACCACTGGCAGCCACCCAATCGTTGATACACCAAGTCCAGATCCACGCAACGAGTGATTTGAGACATGAGATCGTCACCATGATTTCCGCAGATAGCTAGAACGCATGTTAGGCCAGATCAATATCAGTATCAGAAAGAGACAGGAATAGAGACAGTATATACCTCCTTATGACAATCCAGACTGTATGATATAGCGAGAGTGGCTCCCATCTGGGCACCAGCGGAGAGCACCCCAAACCCGACAATAGGACCAGCCCAGTGGGTTTTGAAATTGTATGTGAGACCGGAAATCAAAGCACCCACGAAAGTGAGAAATGCTGCCATGATGCAAGTTGGGAGACGCATTTCAGGCTCTCTCACGCCATTGTTACGGGCTGTGAACCATGTTGCGATTTGATCGGCAAGGGGGCCGCAGAGGTATGTCCCCACAAGAGAACCAATCAAAGGTGAGATAAACACAAGGCCTTGAGAGCCAGAGGTGAAGTTATATGGTCTGTTTATCATAACATCGAGTAAGTGGCGTGTCATAATACCCCCAAGGAATCCTCGACTACTCACGGTGGCGAAAATAACTGGGCGATCATTACCCCCAGGATAACGTTCCAACTTAGACTCATGCCATAGACTAGACTGGACCAAAGGACGGTTGGATACGCCATGAGAATAAAGGGGCGTTTGAACAAGGTCCAATAACTGACTTCCTTGTTCACAGTAACACGGAAAAGATCCTGCATGTATGTTCGTTTTGTGACTGTCAATGACTCTTCGGACACTCGTTCTTCAGTTTCGATGTGCTCAGATGAATGTTTTTCCCCTTCTTCTTTCTTAAAATCGTGGTTTGGAACAGAGACGATGATCGGACGGTGCCCTTCGAACATGGTTTCCGGCATTAAGAAGATCATCAAAGCAAGACTCACTCCAATCGAGATGGCAATAATGAAGAACGCCCATCTCAAGCTCAGGTATTCAATGATATATGCTGAGAAGAGAGGACCAAGTTCGTTTCCGCCAAGGACTGACAGTCCATACAGGGCAATCATCTCTCCTCTTTCATGGAGGAAGAATATGTCAGCAATAGTGCTGGGGACAATAGCTTCGATGGGAGCTTCGAAGAGACCGAGGAAGGCACGAGCGCAGACGAGCACGGGGAAGGTTTTTTCGGAGGCGATGGCTAATCAGATGCAGGCGATGCCCATGAGAAAGTTGGAGAGCAAGTATACGGGGCGGCGACCAAATTTGACTGTCATTGGCCTGAAGTAGTATTTCAAATTAGTATTGCTCTCATGAGATGAGTGGTGGTATTGGTTCAGCTACATCCAAAGGAGTGTACCGAAGCCTTGACAAATCAAGGTAGCACCGTTACTGTAGGCGATATCGGCAAGAGGACGTTGAAAGAAGGTGGATAAGCCGATCATTCCTGCAAAAAAGCCCTTTAGCTCTTCTGCACTCGATTGATGGGACTGCGCGAAATGTATATACCTCCAGCCATCATAGGACCTGTGACTCCTCCATTGAAAGAATAGAAAAGACCATTGCCAAACACGGTCCATTTCTTCCATCGTGGCCATAACAAGGGGTCGTTAGGATCTGCTAGCGAAGGCTGTGGCACGAGCAATAAGTGCGAATCTCCATGGGCAACATGTTGATAGTGTTGTATAGCGTCCGAATTATCCTGATCAATCAAAAGCTCGGTGCCCGGAGCAGAGCTATGTTCTTGAGTAATACTAGCCATTTTGGTGATATGTCTGAATACAGATGTTGGAATGTTAAATGTCTTAAATCCTCCCAAATAGCTGCGTTGTCAAGGGTTTCAACCCTAGAGAGCTACCCCGGACTACACTGCAATCCCCACTTTTAGCTTCGTCCACGCAAAACCTAAATACCCTCAATTCCCATTGCCCCACTTTCCCACTTCTCTCAGTTGCAGCTTGTCGTACTACTTAATGGCCTATTTATATTTCTTCCGAACTGGATCATATATTCACTGGTGAGTACGTTACTAGTACTCTCAAACCTTATATTTCGCTTTATAATCTCGAACCAGCCCCTAAGAATGGCTGCACTTCTCCTCCCTGTTAGGTCTCCCTGAAAGAAGCTAATCTACCCGCCCTTGGCACCGGCGCCACAGTTCTGACTGGGCGTAATCCCGGCCTTCTCTGCCGAACAGAAGCGGGCGGCGGTGTCTGATGCATTTGCCATGGGCCTGCTACAGCATGCGACCAAGGACATAGGCATTCTAGCCAACGTTATGCCGTGATTGAACGGGGAATATTCGAAATCCGAAGCAAGATAAATTTGAATTGCACAAATTCCCTTCGAATGCTCTGTTATTAACTTGACAGACACGGCCCGAGATGAGGTGGGAAAACTCTCTTTCCCCACCACACTCACCACGCCTCAACTGGCTTGCTATCCACAGCAAGGCTAATCTAGACCCGAGTCATTGCAGTGTACCTAGTGCAGCAATGTATACAATAAGCTAGGGGTCCTTGGCCTACCACACTAACACACCGCGAATTTTCAAGAGCTTCTTCGTGGCTGTGGATAAACAGTCGCGAGAACCTGCAATCGTCATTGCTTGTGTGGAAAAAAAATCTCCAGTTGCCGAAAAAGAGCAGCCAGAGTAAGATATGACTATGCATATGCCACAGCGGGCCAATTTCACTTTTGAGATCCGATTCCGCCACCGGAGGTAGCGAGAGACCGTAAAGGAGATCTGGAGGTGCCTTAGAAGGAAAGATGGTCTAGATTGCTAATCCCTGCACCTGAAGGATTATTGCCAGACAAGGCGACTGGAGGCCCGAGAGTTCTCCATATCTGCGCAGCAGAGTGACCAGGGGTACAAATCCCCGAAATAGCAACAAAGAAAATCAGACTCATCAGGAAAAGGTATATCGTAGCTTACTTCAGCCTCGTGACCCCTTAGGTTTTCGCCGTGCCGAAAGAAAAACTCCGCGGAATTTTCGGAGATTAAAGAGAAATCCGGGGAAACTAAGCTGCCACCAAACCAGCTCAGACTTTTCACAGGTTCTTCAATCAAGATGTCGCTTCATTGGCTAAAAGCCACTAACCTTGTAACTTTATTTAATTGAACCCATCACTCCGTCTCGCTATCGTTCTGAGACACTGAGGCATTAACAGATATCATACCGCCACAGCTAGACTTCAGTCGTAGGTCAATTATCGGCTCGCTATACTCGTTCATTATTACTTTCATATGTCACATTTGGGCTCCGGCCGTCTGATCTACGCCGTCACTAGGTTTCCTCGCTAAGCTAGGTTATTTCTTCTCGCTTAGGCCTAGATCAACCATTTCAACAATATGATCTCCTCTGCTGGATAACACTGCAGAAGTGTGGATCCAGTACTTATTTTTATCGTGTGGAAATCAATAGCACCTTCATAGGCTGCCATCTGGGAGAAATAGTGGCTGAGTCGACCGGAGTCTTCGTGATGCTCTAACTTTCCGCGGAGATTTTGGTAGAGATCACAGCGCGTCGCTCAAGCACTTATAAGAGCAGAATTCTTCCTTTAAATGACTTCCTACAAGACCTCGCAAGCCAATCAAGGTGAAAGAAGAAAGCACCAAAATCAAAATGACATACTACAAATATTATCATTACGATCCCTCCCTCGCCGGCGCCTGCATTTTTGCGATTTTGTTCGGAATATTTACCATTTGGCATACATTCCTCATTCGCAAGCACAGGACTCTACACTTCATCCCTCTAGTCATCGGCGGAATTTGTAAGTACTTCTAGGAGCCTTTGCTTCGGCAGCTATTCCGTTCCATTGAGGCCCGCTAATATGTAATTTGCAGTTGAGTTTGTTGGATATACAGCCCGCGCAATATCGAGTACTGAAGCACCACATTTGACTCTTGGTCCCTACGTCATCCAAACCCTTCTTCTACTTGTCGCTCCACCGCTCTTCGCAGCTAGTATCTACATGGTCTTGGGTCGCATCATACTTAGTGTGGACGCAGAATCCTATAGCCTTATCAAGAAAAGGTGGTTGACCAAAACATTCGTGATCAGTGATGTTGTTTGTTTTTTGGTTCAGCTGGCTGGTGCGTATAAACTACCATTTCCATTTGGCCTGAGTGGCGGTAGAAACTGTACTGACTTGTTCTAGGTGCTGGGCTAATGGCTAGCTCCCATGCATCAATGTCCAAGACAGGCGCTGATATTGTCTTGGCCGGATTATGGCTCCAGATTGTGATCTTCGGGTTTTTTGTGGTCTTGGCGCTGATATTTGAGCGTCGATTGCGCGCCGTACCTACTCGTCAATCAAAAGACGGCTTGTTGCCTTGGAAGAGGTTTATGTGCATCTTGTACATTGCATGCACTTTCATCATGATTCGAAATATCGTGCGCGTGGCAGAATTCATCGAAGGTTTCCAAGGGTATATCATTCTGCACGAGGTTTTTCTATATGTTTTTGATGCAGTGCCGATGATGTTAGTGATGGTGATTTTCAGCATCTGGTATCCATCAGTTTTCCTTAAACGAACGGGAAGGACTAAATTAGACGAACGAAGCCAAACCCCAGTGCTTGAGCTTTCGGACGTTGAGTAATATCAAAGGTGTAGAACATTTACCCCAGGCCGCCAGGTAGAAATCAAACTGCTCTTACCAAAGTATACCAATTATTCAAAGCCCAGGGGCGGATGGCGCTATCCCGAAGCTTGAATTACGTCTTGAGTTCCAGTAGTAATCTCCACTAAAACGTACTAGAAATCTATCCAAATTTGTGATACTCATAGGCACAGAGCCATCAGATTAACTAAAGATATGAAGAGCGCCCAACGACAAGATTAGGAAGAAAGCAGAACGTCAAACCCTGGCTTCGGCTCACATTTAAATCGCTCTATTCACTTGCTTTCTATCGACAAGGCTCTTCGAGTTGCTGATTGCAGAAGTTTTCGATGACATGATACTTCCTGGTCTTGATCGTGCTGTTACCCCTCTCTAGGCCTCGTATATAAAGCGGGGATTATGCCAAGCGCACCTCAGCTCTGACTCACCTAAGAGGATGCCAAGACACGTTGAGGAGATATTATGAGGCTGAGACCCGATACGCACTTTGCCTAGGTGAGATATAAGCGGAAGCAGCTGGTGTGAAGAGTATTCAAACAACATTCTAATCGGTCACGGCAAAGTTCTGAAGTCCAGTCTATCGTTTCAGCGTCATACAGGGTGTCCTAACGTTTGAACCATGGAACATGAATGCTCCGCAAAAGTCATGTCCTTGTTGAAACAACCCAAAGGAAATTTCGTACTGCGGACAATGGAGGAGGCGCTTCAAGCGCCGGATTGTCCAGTATGCCGTATGTGGGTCCATGTGGTCGCGCAATATCAAGGGCGAATGCCTCCCGTGGCAAAAGACAAACAGAACCGCGATATCCATTGCTATGTGTCTTTTGGCTGGTTTCCAAGAAACGTGCCGGACTTTCATCTGGACACTCACAGGCCAGAGGTCCAAAATATCGAAGTGTACTTGGATCCTCTCGTCCCAGACGAAGAAGGCCATGCTGTCTATGGCGAGAAATCACAATACAGGTTTCGTATCAAGATAGGCATCCGAGAGCTTTCAACTGCCGACCGTCGGGTCCACATATACAAAAGAAAGCACGAGACTGAAGATGGTACAATTCACCGCGAGTTCCTAGTCTCCTGGATCGAGGGTTTTACCAGCAACCACGGACCAAAATGCGACCCTTACCTTGAGCCAGAACCAAGTGTTAGGCCACGAGAGTTTAGACTGGTTGATGTCCACTCTCTAAAGATCGTGCAAGCGCCAGACAAGGGATCGTACGTCGCCCTGAGCTATGTATGGGGCGCCAACTACCATTGGCTCCGGTATACTACCGACAATCGCGCGCTCCTAGAGGAAGACTCTGGCATCTTGCGAGCATACAGCAAATTGCCCAAAACAATTCGTGATGCGATCGTGCTTACTCGACAAATGAAGCAACAGTATCTCTGGGTGGACTCACTATGCGTCCTCCAAGACGACTTGGACGATAAAATAAAACAAATTCCACTCCTTCATACCATATATAAAAATGCCAACCTAGTAATAGTGGCGGCTTATGGCTGTGACGCTAATGCGGGACTTCCAGGGGTTGAACCCCATCGGTTTCCACTCCGAACAGTGAGGAGAAGAGAGCATGTCCACGATAAAGTCCGACTATTATCTGGTTGCGACAGGGCGGAAAATTACATCAGAACCACGGTATGGTGGTCTCGAGGCTGGACATACCAAGAGTTCGAGATGTCAAGGATGCAGCTGATCCTCGCGCCAGCTCAAGCATACCTCCGCTGCCGATGTGGCTCGGAGTCTGATGAAACCATCGCCTTGGACATCTTCAACCAAGACGACGAGGATATGGGTTCAATACCGGAACAATTACATAAAAGTGAGTTCCAACTACTTCGATATACGGAATTTCCCTTGTGGAATGACTTCGCGATTCGGGTGAGAGAATATTCAAAAAGGCAGCTTTCGGCGGCTGAAGATATCCTGGACGCTTTCTCAGCTATCATCCAATACCTGGAAAGAAAGTTCGATACTCGCTTCTTTTTTGGACTTCCACTGTCTGTGTTCAATCAGGCCTTGCGGTGGACGCACCGTGATGAGCGCCCAAGCCGTAGAGAGTGCGTTATTTCGTTCTTGAAAGATGATAGAGTTATAAAATGTCCGCTTCCAAGTTGGTCCTGGCTTGGATGGATTGGAGAGGTGATCTTCTACGCCGATATGAATCCCGAGGATGAACCGTTGATCTCCGAGGCCATATGGAGAGCAACTGTCGACTATATGCATATAGCCGAAGACAATCCTCTTCGACACGTGCTCATCCAGGCTTTGACGAGTGAAACCTATTTCGATTTGGGTGATCGACAATGGAATAATTTCGAGGGATATGGTTACCCGATAATTGATATGTCCTCCAAGAAGCACGTGGGGCATATTTGCATACCGAATGGTGTGCTTTGGACAGGCCCTGGGCGAGGTAGATTCGTTTACCTCTGTCAAAGGCGGGCCCGTAAGATCTGGAGCAAAAGTAGCTTTACCTTTGCCGAGAAGCCAGAGATAGTGGCGAATGTTATGCTAGTAAGCACTGATAAGGACGGCATTTGCTTTCGGATTGGTTTAGCAAGCATTAATTGGGACGATTGGATTGCAGCAAAGCCTTCGGAGAGGATGGTGACTCTGGGATGAAAACTAGAGCCATTCCATATTTCAAGCTGCCAGGTTACACTATCTTTGGGATGGCGATGTACATGGACAAAGGGCGGTAGAGCAGCGGATGAGTCCAGCCGCCCCCTTTAGAATGTATTAGCCCTGGATTTTGGATTGTAATGGATAAGGAGATTCGTTCTTGATTGGTCATTGGATGAAGACTGTGAAACAATAATAAAAAGAAGTATGTGCTACAACACCCGTACTTCGAACCTGCAAAGACTAGGAGACCGCGCAGCATGCGAAAGCAGCCTGAGATAAATCATATACAATAAAAGTCAAAATCAGTTTCCCCTTCGAACACACACGTAGTATTTCTCAGTTCGTACCCGAGACCCAGCTATTTACAATAAGGGAATAGCCGGCCATAATTGACCACTAATACATTATATACTTCTTCGATACCAGGACATTTGCATTATGAAGAATATTGTATGTTACACGAATCCGTGATACACACCTACCTCCGTACCCTCTATGGTCTATTTCCCTGCCAGCCATCTTTTCACAACAAAGTTCCAGTATCGCTAGAATTTACGCCAAATATGGCGCCGAGACTAATCCCGTCAAAGCTACAATCCATTCATGAAGAGATACAAAGCCAGTCGCTAACCACTCCTATGTTATCTGATGCAGTGGAGTGCAACGAATTGACGATCAAGAATATCCGCAGCAATATGCGGCTGTGCGGAAATGTCCATGCCCCTTTGAATCGTGGCGGTCACAGACGAACCACAACCCCGCTGATGCTGGACGCTCTCTGCCATCATCTATTCGAAAAACCCGATCTCTATCTCGATGCACTGGTTGTAAATATATGGGACGAACTTCGGATGCTAGCGACAACCCCGAGGATTAGGAGAGCTCTTATATTCAAGGGTGTAGTCGAAAAAGATTACTCGTTGGCAGGATGAGGAGCAAATTAGATAATCACTATACTTCATCTAAGATCTTAGTGTTTGAGTGCACATGTCCTTGCTTACTGGTAAGAGCCTGCCTTCGTCTCTGACAGCGTCTCCCTTTGCAAATGCAACATATACATAATCGACATGTGCTGGCCGGTTTTTTCCCCGCTTTTGTCAATATCATTTTCATTGTCAGACAATAGTTTCCTTTCTACTATCGGATGCATGGCTCTGCTGAATATAAAAGCGGTAACTTTGGCGACAAGTTGGAAGACATTGAGGTATAGAAGCTGATTGTATGAAGAATTAAAACATGAGGAGAGATCAAATCATTATCTATAGTGACCTGGACGCTTGAATATGGTATAGACCATCTCGACGAGGCCAGTTTTTGCGTCATCAAATTCATGATCATAGCGCTAGCATACATTAGAAATTTCGGAAGCTTATACAACACTAGCCTTGTACAATGAAGGGCCATCAAATTGTGGATAGACAGATAATCAGTTTTGTAGAGAACTGATACTACTTTGGGTGTGGGCGCGAGGTAACTGGGTGCTTAATTCACTGATTTATCACGTGATAAATCATGCGTTAGTCAGCCCCTGCAAGTTCGGCGGTCGGTGTCATCTGTTGACAACCTCGAACTGAACTTTGAAGAAACCGAAGGTCAAGCTTCGAATGTCGTGAAGTTATCCGTTCTGAGTTCGCCGACGCTGGCTGGGTTGTCGCAGAGCGTCGCTTATAACCCGGTCCGTAATCTCCACTGCGACTCACTACAAACATGCCGTCCGCGTTGTTGACTTGGCTGCTTTTCTGAAAGTTATCATGGAGAGTCCGGTATCAGTCACTCGAAGCGCTGGCTGGGGAGCGGCGTGCGATTCCTGCGCAAGGGCAAAGGCCAGATGCCTACGCTCTAACAATACACCTGGGGCCAGATGTGACAGGTCAGCTCGTTCCTCATGCAGTCTACTCCCCACGACAATCCGCTAATTGATGCTTGCTACCTTCAGGTGCCAGAGCTTGGAGAAGAGCTGTGTGCCAAAGGCGCGTAAGCCAAGGAAAAGGAGGCAGATCAAGGGGCCGTGAGTAGCAACTCTGTTGTCTTGTATTCCTCGAGATGGGCTAACGGATAAGGTTTGGAAGCCAGATTGTTCGCTCAGAAGAGAGGCTGAAAAGTCGTAGAAGAGGATCCTTGAGCCAACGAGAGAATACCTCCTCAGCTTCGGAAGTGCCGCCTGAACGAACTGAACAATCATCATCACCAACCACCTTCGAGACCCCTGCGCGATGTCAAGACGAAACTTCTGCGAATACTTCGCTGCCTGGATTCAACGCGTTCGCGCGTCCAACATGCACCTGCCAGCCAAAAATCGGTAAAGATGATTTCAGCCCAGTTGAGTCTGATGAGACCCTGTTATCGATATACAATAATCAGCTTCGCTCCCAATTTCCATTTGTCATTATCCCACCAGGTGTGAATATAGTACAACTTCAACAAAGTCGACCTTTCCTTGCAAAGGTCATCAGAATGGTAGCTTCAATCAAATGCCGACGGTCAATGTGGGGACAGAGTCGTGCGGTAATGCAACATATTTCTGATTCTGTGATCATGAGGTCTGAGCGCTCTTTGGACCTTCTCCAAGGCATTCTTGTCTTTTTGGGCTACTATCATTACTACTGCCTAGCCCATGGACAATTTAACAATCTCGCGCATCTTGCAACCAGCATGATTGGAGACTTGGGTCTGGAAAGACGTACCAAGCCGCGCGAAGCCGCACCGTATTCGACAATGGACCCTGAAGCGCCAAGGGCGATTACAAATGAAGAAAGAAGGATTTTGGTTGGTGCTTGGTATATGGGCTCAAAGTGAGTAAGCCCGTCGTTGCGCAGAAAGGAGAAGCTAATGACAACCTCACAGCGCTGCTCTCTCTTTTAATAAATTGGATTCACCAAGATACACGAAGCATCATGATCAGTGTCTCAATGAGCTCAAAGATGCTGCGGAATATGAGACAGATGAACTCCTTATACAGCTAGTTCGCATTCAGCACCTCACCGAGAGGATCTTCCAGTTTAACCACCGAGACCAATTTCTGGTTGAATCGATTGGCCTAGCTTTGCCAGAGACAACAGCCGCTGCGCATCTCTCAGCTTTCCAGGCAGAATTGGATCAACTCCAGAACTCACTATCTAAGAAGCTCAAAACCAATTGTGAGATCCTCGAATCCCACAGCCTAACTTCCATGTGGCCTCGTCACTAACAAAGTGCAAGACTTACTATTGAGTCACTATAGCACTGCGCGCTTAAGACTTTTTGATCCGCTGCTGAGCGATACTAAGCCATCAAACGTTATCAGCCCCCCCTTCGTCCCTCGACCGCTTTTGGATGCGGAGGCGTTTACTCGCTACCACAATGCCTTGTCTGCTCTTAGATCATGGGTTGATAATTGGCTCGCCATACCCGTTTGCTACTATTTCTATATGCCGCAGCCTGGTTATGGCCAGCTAATGTACGCAGTCACTATGCTTGCTCGTCAGGCGAGGTTATCGCTGCTTGCCAATGCTCAGCTTAACCGTGCCAGCTATATTTCTTCTCACGCGTCTGCAGACACTACACAACGTGTAACCAAGAATATTGACGCTGGGGCAACAGAGACTCTAGTGCTTAATGCTCTAGAGACTTTTGCTACACGGTTCGAGGCTGCTAGGGAGGAGATCGGTACCGCATATGGACAAGTATGGGAGAATAACCTTTATAATTTGATCGCAAAGACGCTCAGAGTCAAGAGGGCTCGCATCGAGAACTGGAGTAAAGTCCTTTTAGCGGCAACTACTGATGGTTGTAGCGGCGACGGTGTTCCACCGGGACAAGAATGGCCAGCGTTTAGCTCTGCTGAGGGCCAAGAGAGTAGCACTGACGCCAGGGATGCTGCAGAATGGTTTTTCGGGCAGCTCGATAGGGCGTTGCTAGATGATAATTATCAGGAGAGCTGGCTTTGGGGCAGTGACCCATTGGGGCTCTTGTGCACTGACCAAGGCAATATTCTTGAAGAGGCCGTTAGAACCGGTAACAATTCTTTACCTAACACTGGCATCGACTACCAGTGATATCACCGAGCAAGGAACGGCGCAATGGATATCCTGACGTATCCTCCATGGATTCTCGTGGATATAAGCCTTTTCAACATCTCAAATTGATGTCTGCTGACTGGGATTGCTGTTCATGAGCTGGAGAGCTCTGAGCATTCGAGGAATGTGAATTTACAACCCGGGTCTTCCTAATTGGTAAACGTCAAATAATGCCACCGGCTGAGTCGTTTAAAATATACTCGACTACATCTCGTTACATATCGTCAGTCCGCTGTCATCTTGCCCTTGAGGGTATGTCATTAATGAGTACGAAATTCAAGAAACTAGATCTATGATCTTGGAAGGCCTGATCAAAAATGGTCTAGAAGTAATGAAATAAGAGAAACTTAGGGTTGATGAGGAATAAACCAAGAATTCATCATTCTTGATATGATGTTCAGGACTACTACGCAGTCTGCTTTTGAATCATGTTGAATTATGTATTATTCCGGGACGCTCTTCTATACTGCTCATTCTCCAGAAGTGGCCGTAACGGAGTTAATAGTAGTCAATCATGATTACTACGTGATCACTACTTTACCATGCACTTCTAAGTCCTGGCTAAGCATTCAGCTTAACTTACTAATTATCAAGTCAGCGTCATGAGATGCTTAGTGAGCTCGATTCTCAACGTTCTCATAAAAGGGGCGGCAACTAGAAAAGGAAACCTCACCCCGACAAAGAAAAACCGGCATGTATAGCTACTCGATGCATCCACGTGACCTACGATATTAGGATGCGGCAATGCCTCAGGCATACATACCTAATAAATGCCCTTCGAGAAACTTGGAAAGTCATTCATCTGTGTGAACCTCCTTCGTATAATTCCCGAACAATATCAGCCAAGAGCAGCTGAGTTCATATGGCATGGCACCTGCCTTTCGTGGAAACCAACGGGCTTTTATCGGACGATGTGCGGAACCCCAGTCACCCCACACGAACCCCAACAGACCCCAAAAACTCTCTTCCACTCGATGACGCCGTGCCGAACATCCATCCGTCCATGACATGGTCAGCCAACACCGCCACTTAATAGGAATATGGAATACACGCGGACAATATTGTAAATGCCATGGCTTCCCTCCGCATGCACCGGTTCTTCCGGCAAGGCGATCAAGTCATTGGAGCAAGCAGCCGCCTCATACGACATTGCAAATCTTTTTCCCAAACGGCATCGGCTCGGTCCCCACAGCAGATCCCTGTAAACTCGTACAGTATTGTGGCCGAGTGGCGCCGACTGCCAGAAACGGAGGAAGCTTCCATTATTTCCCCACAAACCAGTTATGAGATCACGGGAAGGTCTGAGCGTGGCAGTGCTAGTGCCTGAATTGGCAGCTCGAGAAGCTAAAGTGGGCACTGCGACAATTTAAATCTCGCCTCTCGTGCACTTTTTTTTTTGAATAAAGTTTACTTCCACGTTTGCCTTCTGACTTTTACCAAGTGCCAGTTCTTACTTAGTAGATTATAGCAATCGCAAAGGTTGATTGATTAAGATCTGCCTTCAAGGGTGAGAATACTGCAAGATGCAGTTCAAAGTGAGTTAGGCAATTTACCAACCAACGTACAAGTAAAAGCTAACAGATTTCAAAGCCCTCCGTATGGGCAGCGCTCGCACTGCTTTTGAATCTCGGTTCTTCGGTACAAGCAGCATGCTCTGGTTCTGCCACAAACCGTGTTGCGAAATCTATGCGAAGGTACATGGGATCTGGTATTGGGAACTTCAGCAACAATGTCTACCAAACCGATTTCGACGGTGTCATGTGGGACGAGGATAACTGGCTACTGTCAACCACAAATCTGGAGCAAGGTCAATTCCAGACACGAGGATCCGTGGCGAACGGATACCTAGGCATCAACGTTGCCAGTGTCGGGCCATTCTTCGAGGTCGACTCAACGGAAGACGGAGGTGATGGAATTAGCGGCTGGCCTCTGTTTTCGCGCCGACAGTCGTTTGCGACAATCAGTGGATTTTTCGATGCGCAGGCGAATACCAATGAGTCTAACTACCCGTGGCTGTCCCAGTATGGCTGGGATAGTGTGATCAGTGGAGTGCCTCACTGGAGTGGCTTGATTTTGGATCTCGGTGATGGTGTTTACCTAGATGCCACTGTGGACAACACTACCATCTCCAACTTCCGCACAACGTATGACTTCCAAGCTGGTGTTTTGGTCTGGAAGTACACCTGGGCTCCGCAGGGGGCCAGTGGCTCTTTTAACATCACTTATCGTCTCTTCGCCAATAAGCTTTGGGTCAATCAGGCTGTGGTCGACATGCGGATTGTATCGAGCGTTGACACCAATGCCAGCGTTGTGAACGTTATAGATGGAGCGTCCGCTGTGCGAACGGATTTCGTCAACTCTGGTGAAGATGATGGCGCTATCTACTCTGCGGTGCGACCGAACGGAGTTGCAAATGTCACTGCCTACATCTACGCCAACATGACAGGGACGGATTTGGACTTCACTTCGCGTCAAGTCGTCACTGGAAAACCATATGTTAGCACAAATGACTCGTCGATTGCCCAGGCTATCACTGTTAGTCTCAAGGCCGGCAAGACAGCCCGTATCACCAAGTTTGTCGGTGGCGCATCGTCCGATGCCTTTGAAGATCCTCAACAGGTGGCCAAGAATGCTTCTTCTACCGCCCTGCGCAATGGGTATCTTAAGTCTCTACGCTCGCATGTTACTGAGTGGGCAAATGTCATGCCTGGTGATTCGGTCGATCGCTACACATTCCCTAACGGCACTTTACCTAATGATACCCTCATCATCGATTCTGCTGTGATCGCTGTTGCAAACACATACTACCTGCTCCAAAATACCGTTGGCACCAACGCGATCAATTCGTCATCATCAACCTCCTTGAATACGGACAGTATTTCGGTCGGTGGACTGACTTCTGATTCCTATGCTGGACAAGTATTTTGGGATGCCGACCTCTGGATGCAGCCTGGCCTTTCGGCGTCTCACCCCGAGTCCGCTCAGCGCATCACAAACTACCGGGTCAAACTTTACGACCAGGCCCAGGAGAATATCAAAACTTCATACGCTGGCTCCCAGAATCAGACTCAGTTTTCTTCCTCTGCGGCTATCTTCCCCTGGACTAGTGGACGCTATGGCAATTGCACTGCCACTGGACCCTGTTGGGATTACGAATATCACTTAAATGGTGACATTGGCATGTCTTTTGTCAATCAGTGGGTCACTACTGGAGACACACAGTTTTTTAAGGAAAATCTCTACCCAATCTACGACTCTGTTGCTACGCTATACACAGACCTCCTGCGGCAAAATGGATCTTCCTGGACTCTCAGTAACATGACGGATCCGGTAGGTTTCAAATGGGTTGTCAATCTTTAAGAAACTGCAAATTCTGACTTCTCTTTCTAGGATGAGTATGCGAATATGGTCGATGCAGGTGGTTTCACTATGCCACTCATTGCCAAGACGCTCACAAACGCAAATGCCTTCCGCCAGCAGTTTGGCCTCGAGGAAAACTCGACCTGGGATGACATGGCCAACAACGTCTTGGTCATTCGCGAAAATGGAGTGACCCTCGAGTTCACAACTATGAACGGGAGTGCTGTCGTCAAACAGGCTGATGTGGTTTTAAACACATATCCATTAGATTACACGTCCAACTACACTACACAAGACTCCTTGAACGACCTAGACTACTACGCAGCCAAGCAGTCGTCTGATGGCCCTGCAATGACCTGGGCCATTTTCTCCATTGTGGCCAATGACATGTCTCCGTCTGGCTGCTCGGCTTACACCTACGCCCAATATGCGTTTAGACCTTACGCCCGGGCACCATTCTACCAGATGTCAGAGCAGTTGATCGATAACTCCACCACGAATGGCGGTACTCATCCCGCTTTCCCATTCCTCACTGGCCATGGTGGCTCTAACCAGGTGGTCTTGTTCGGTTACTTGGGACTCCGCCTCGTGCCTGATGATATCCTTCACATCGACCCGAACCTCCCGCCTCAAATTCCCTACCTCAAGTACCGAACATTTTACTGGCGCGGATGGCCCATCTCCGCTTGGTCAAACTATACCCACACCACCATCAGCCGTGCCTGCAATGCCCCCCTCAGCACTGCAGACCAGCGGTTCGCGGGCAGGCCAATCACCATCAGCGCGGGCTCTGCATCAAACTCGACAAGCTACCGACTACCCTTGGTAGGTTCCGTGGTTATTCCGAACCGTCAAATAGGGACCGTAAACACCGTCGCCGGAAACATTGCGCAATGCCAGCCAGTGGCGTCCCTTGATTCATATGAACCAGGCCAGTTCCCTATCTCAGCAATTGACGGAGCCGCATCGACAAAATGGCAGCCATCCCTAGCAGCGAACTGGAGTTCCATCACAGTCTCCCTAGGCGCCGAACAAGGGTCAATGGTAACCGGCTTCTATTTCGATTGGGCACAAGCACCTCCCGTCAACGCGACCGTGATTTTCCACGACACGAGCATTGACGCTACATTGAACTCCTTCCGCCCATCTAACGAAAATATGCACTACACGGTCGCAACCAGACTGAACGGAATCGTACTTTCCGATCCCTACGATGCAAAGACCACCAATCTCGATGCCATTGCTATTCCAACAGGCAACACAACCAACATCACACTCTCCTCACCAATTCCAGCTGCGCAATACGCAACGCTTCTAATTAAGGGAAACCAAGGTCTTGATGCTGTTGATGTGCTGTACGGGAATGGAACAGGTGCGACGGTCGCTGAGTGGGCTATTCTAGGCCCGAATAACCAGACTACGTCTGCTTCGACCAATGCGAAGAGGAAGCTGGGAGTGAAGGCGGCGAGATTTTCAGACCCAGGATCTATGATGCGTCGTCGCCAATTTTTGGCCCAGCACTAGATGATTCAGTGGCCTGAGGCCATGCAATTTAGTAAATATCCTGTATGATTTATTTGAATATAACAACTTTACGTTCAATATACTTGAAATCATTATCTTGACAGGCAAGGGCATCTAGGAAGTCTGCAAAGTTGACCTAGAAAGATCAAATATTCAACTAGTCATAAACCACCTCAATACACTACCCATCCAAAGTAAACCGATCCAGGAACTTGAAAGTTCGCAGCCCATCCTTAAGTTCATCAGCGAATGCGTCACTCGCTGTCTTAGCGGCATAGACACCGTCACGATCGGTAGAAATCTGCGCTGTCTTCAACGCAGCAGAACCTTTCCCAAGCGCACCTACAGTCTTGCCAAACCGGAAAGCATCAAGAAGAATATCCAGCGGCCGTCCAGCCGGATACAACGAGCTTGCACCATAAGTCTTGTTCTCCGAGGTCAAAGATCTCGAGCTGAATAATCCCTGCGCCCCATCCGCAACAATCACAGCATCAAAATTCGTGGCGTCAGACGCTGAGTATGTCTGGTTGACACCATCCGCCATCCGCTCAGCGACAACAACAACATCAACACCCACAGAAGTGAGTTGAGACTGGAGGCTTGCGCCTTGTGCAATAGAAGAAGTGTTATCAACAGAAGCAAGGAGCCCAACTTTCAATCCCTCAAGCTTCAACAACTTCTGCCCAAACGCACCGATTCGCGCAGTAGTGTTGTGATGATAATACGTCGGATCAGGACTCGGCGCATCAACACCAATAGCCTCGGCCACTCGCTTCGCAAGATCATTACTGATTCGGTTAAGTTGTAGAACGACATTGTCCCGCACAACTTGACTAACAACGTTTGCATTCTCGAAACGCATCGCATCAACGACGAACTGTTTCTCTGCATCGATGAGCGAGTTCCAGAATAGTCTTGGCTGGGACCAGACGTCTGTGAATGAGGAGCTAACGCTGCGGACTAGCTTCCCACTTGTTGTTCGGCCGGGCGCAGTGAAGAATCCGTTGCCGACTGTCTGGTTCGCTTGTTTGGGGGAGCCGTTGTTCGGAGTGTTGGGTGTGTATGCGTCTTTGTTCAGGGGGATGTACATTTGTCCTGCGCCGTCGCGGTTGTTATTGTGGATTGGAACTCGGGGCCGGTTGATAGGGAGTTGTTCGAAGTTCGGCCCGCTGTGGCGGTTTAGTTGCGTGTCTAGGTATGAGAAGATGCGGCCTTGGAGGAGGGGGTCCTCAGTGAAGTCGACACCGCGAACGATATGGCCGGGTTGGAACTGGAGTATCGTTAGATGTTTTGCTAAGTGAGCTAATACTGGGATTGCGAACATACCATGACTTGCTCGGTTTCGGCGAAGTAGTTTCTTGGGTTGCGGTTGAGCTGCATTTTGCCCAGTGGGGTAATTGGGACGTATTCTTCGGGGACAATCTTAGTAGGATCGAGAAGATCAAAGCCGAATCGAAGTTGATCAGCTTCGTCCATGATTTGGACACCAAGCTTTGCAATGTTAGTATGTTTCCGAAAAGTTAGATCTCTCACGAGGGTTCACTCACCTCCCACTCAGGATAACGCCCAGCTTCAATCGCATCCCACAGGTCCTGGCGGATGAAATCTGCGTTCTTTCCGGCAGTCTGTTGCGCCTCCTCCCACACGAAACTCGCCTTGCCCTGCAAAGTCTTCCAATGGAACTTGACCAGCTTCGAAGTCCCGTTGTCAGTCACAAATCGATAAGTGTGCACGCCAAACCCATCAACATGGCGGAACGATCTCGGAATACCATGGCCCGCCATCGCCCACATAAGCGTATGCAAAGCACTAGGCTGTTGACTAAAGAAGTCCCACGCTGAATCATGCGCAGTGGCAGCCTGAGGAATCTCATTGTCGCCGCGCGGCTTCACCGCGTGAATTAGATCGGGAAAGAGAATTGCATCCTGGATGAAGAAGACAGGGATGTTGTTTCCGACAATATCTGCTTTCCGTTAGCAGTGTGGTAAGTGAAAAGGGAGATAGACATTACCAAAATTGCCCTCATCGGTATAGAATCGTGTTGCGAATCCGTGGACATCGCGTGCTGTGTCGGCACTTCCGCGACTTCCGGCTACAGTGGAGAATCGGACGAACATTGGAGTTTCCTTGTCCTTTGCACCGAGGAATGAGGCTGCGGTAATGTTGGACCAGTCGCCGTATGATGTGAAAACGCCGTGGGCACCGACTCCACGCGCGTGGACGGCACGTTCTGGGACCTGTAACCAAGCCAGTTAGCGAACGTGTAAATCACAGGCTAGCATGATTCCTTACCCGTTCATGGTCGAATCGCTGGATCTTCTGACGGAAAATGAAATCCTCTAGAAGTGTTGGGCCACGCTCTCCAGCACTAAGACTGTTCTGGTCTTCAATTGGGCCACCGACGTCAGAAGTCATGAAGGCATCTTTATCATTGAGGTAGAATTGAGAAAGGAAGTCCTCGGTGGCAGCCGATGCATCTCCATTGTCACGACGATGAAGAGGATTAGAAGAGTCAGGTAAATCGCCTGTCATATACGGACAAGCTGCATTGGCAGTGCCAATGAGGCCTGCGAGGAGCACCGCGTAATGCATGGTGATCACTGGACGTGAGTGTTCGGAGTAACGAGGCTGTACACAGATTCAAACACCAGCACGGGAGAATGGGAGCCGAGGCACCTTTTGTATTCGTGCAGGTTTCCCAAGAAATGGGACCTTACTGTTTACCAAGGTATCATCCAATAACAAGCTATACATTGGAACTTAGCGTAAGAGCTAGCGCACCATATGGGAAGATAAAAGTCACGGGCTGAATAATACCCAATCTCCACTTGATTATTCTATTCGGACGGGCTAGACTAGCCAGATGTGATACAAAAACAAAGCCCGATGGTGTGGAGACAGCTGCATCTCTCAATCGGTTAGAGCGTTGTACAAGGCCCATCGAAACGGGGGGAAAGTGGTCATCTAAGAACTGGAAGCCTGATTGGCTCGTTAGTGCGTCACACAGCCCGTTGGCCAGTAACAATCTTTGTTTTGGTTAAACTTGGCATGAAATCCTCAAACTCGCGAAGCAAGGTTGTGACGAAACGACAAGCCTCTTGGCGTCCTCTGGTTCGGAGGAAACTCAGAATTGAGAACCAAGCAGGGGTGTAGATCGTAGATTGCGTGGATTTCTGTCTTGGCAGCAATTGGCACACATCATGTTCACCGAGGATTGCCGTTTTAGCGAGGCTGTTGATTAAGAAGCTCAAAGGTCGAGGCTGGGATGCTTGGTAATAACAATTGGTCTGGAGCGGGGATGGCGGGTGATGTGCAGGCTGCCGCTCCAGTTGTGGTTGGGGCTTTGTAAACATCAGACCATAGCTGGCTTGGCATCTTGGCAGAAGCTAATTAGAAGCTAGGGAGAAAGCACGGTCTTCTGCATGATGGCTGGTTTGTTCACTGCTAGGCCCGGCCAGTCGAAAGGTCAAGGGTCCATAAAATTGCTGATCTAAATTCAAAGACAAAGTGTCGACTAATTGATGTTTGAGTCTAGCTGACTAGTCGATCAACTGAACTTGATCGTCTTCAATCTGGCCTAGGCCACTCAGTACGGGGCACCAATTAGTGATCCTGCACTTCCTGGATTGCTTATCTTTACCCTTTGAAGCCACAGGCGGGTCTTGGTATTCTATTTACCGACCTTAGCTTGTTCGGAAATAGATCTATCGTGCCAGCGTCAAGGCCAAGACCTTTCCCGCAGTGGACAAGGGATAAAATAAATCCCGCATAGCCAATTCTACATGATTCCCTTCCAAAAGATGAAAAGGAGTTCATTCACGTCGCCTGAATTGATAGCAATGAGACTTTAATGAATGGGAAAAAAAAGATACTCCGATAGGGGGAATCGAACCCCCGGCTGTCGTGTGAGAGACGACGATGTTAGCCACTACACCATATCGGAAAAAGGATGGACTCGCGGGGAATCGAACCCCGGACCACTCCCATGCTAAGGGAGTATTATACCACTAAACCACAAGCCCATGAAAACTCTCCCTCGGGGAATCGAACCCCGGTCTCCCGCGCTTATCGGTGTTAGTGACAAGCGGAAATCATGACCACTAGACCAAGGAAGATGTGATAGTCGAGTTTCCGCTCGACCACTTGGTGTTTGTTGATATCTGCTTCTAGACTTTTGGCTACATAAAGGAAGACAAAAGCATAATGGGGCACCAGCCAACTAACCAGTCGACAGCTCTAACGTTCATGCTCCTTTTCGTCACCCTTACTGAACTCATCTAATTCATGCTTCTATTCCTCCCACATCTAGATGCCTCACTCTATCCCCTTGCTTCTTTGGTACTGCCAATAAGATTAGTATAAATCATACATTCGGTGAATTGGTGGATAAAGTACACATGCTAACTCATCTCCGAGTCGGATGCATCTTAGCGTTGTGATTGGAATGGTTGATGGACGCACCACAAACACGAGCTCCTTGATAATTGCTCATTTGGAACAATTCTACTGAATCCTTCAATTGTAGTCATTTGTTTTGCTAGTGTTTGCTTCATAATTCATGTATAGGTGATTTTTTCCTTCATATGACTGGCCAAATCAAATTTACAATATCTTCTACTTCCGAAGGCTTTCTTAAGTCCCATCCTTTTCTCTTGAATACTCTTAGCCAGATACTATTAGCACCAAATCATTCACTGCATTTACCAGACCATCAACGCTTTCTCCTCGCCATAGGTGCACTAGTATCTTCCGGGGTCCCCTCATCCACAAACCCAAACTTCTGATACAGAGGCGCGCCATCCTTACTCGAATCCAAGTAAGCAGAGACTCCCTCCTTGTCAGCAAGATCACAACCCCACTTGACGATCATCGATCCAGCACCCCGTCTCCAATAATCAGGATCTGTACACAACGTATCCAGAACTCAACCACAGTTAGCACTAATCGCATCTGATTACACTGGACAGGGCGATGCTTACAAATATGCCTCTCATCCCCCATGACCTTCTTCCGATTCTTCTCAAAGCCGTCGAACACCAAATCGCAAAACTCGGAATTCATTTCCTTAGTCCAGGGTAGGACGAAGCGCGGACCACGCTCATCGGGCATGGATGAATCCCATTTCCCCCATGCGGCCATGCGAGGTTTCCCTTCGTTATCATTGGATTCCAGATCGACGATCTTCAGGAATGTCTGGTATGGGCGCTCGGTGATGTCGTTTATAACACAGTCTGCAAACCATTTTCGGACGCCTGGAGTATTTGGCATGGCTTCACGTACGTGTGGTCGTGTGAACGCAGCGAACCAAATTTCTATCATTGCGGGGACATCTTCCACCGAGACCTTTTCGAGAGTGAGTTGTGGCGGTGCCATTATGAGTGGGATGCTGATGCCTGTAAGATGTAATGTAATTGTGGGCTTAGTCTTCTATTTCTATTGCTCGCGCTCAGGTCCAGGTGTGTTATTAGGCGGTTTTTCTTTTGTTGCAAGAGGTAAGCTGTGATTATACATTTACCCCGCTCCCAGGCCCCTGTCAAATTACCGCGCAGAGCTGGAGCCTAGTATTGGTTCCGAACCCATAATCTCATGTGGTATAGCGTCGTGCTTACGACCGAAAAATTGTTCGTGAAGATATGATGAACCGTGTTTTTGGGTTACGGTGGAGGCTTAGTAGACCAGTGGCGCGTGTGGGTCGCCGCCACTGATGTGCATAGTCGCGGCTAGGAAATCCCGGAATCAGACCGCATGCGCCAGGTATGAGAGAAGAGCCAGATCATCTACATGAGACGGGTACCTTGAGTCTATATTGGCGGATCTAATGCAGCTAGGACCGAATCACGCTGCATGTCTCCACTTCTGTGTTGCTCCCCTCATACAACTTAAGGACACGCTGCGTGTAACATAGTCCAGTGCCTGGCAAGGATTGTGGAAGACGTGGAGGCCAGCCAATAATAGGCTGTAGAGGGACCTATCAACGACGTCATTTTCCATCAATTGCGAGCATGTATGTAAGAGCCTTGTCAAGGGACCATAGCCAAGTGTATTATGGATCATTCAGATCATCATTGCTGATTTGGAATACGCACACATACATGATAATGGAACAGGGCATTGTCGTGCTTGAATAAGCGACCCAAAAAAACCACATAAACAGTTTTGAGATATCAGAGAATGTCCCCCAGCCCCTCTTCAGAATGAAGCATCTGGATCAATTATCTTTAAAGTTGGACCGTCCCAGGCAATTAATCTTTCCATAGTACCTTCTTATTGCTTGCGCAGCAGGACGGTTGCAACATGACAACCGACAAAGCAATGCTCAGAATACTCGTCACCGGGGTAAGTCACATATATGTGGAAATCCACGAGGAAAGTTGTCATTACTCATCATTATTGTTCAACCTTGAAAGGCAGCTGACTTTTTTGGGCTCAAGTCTAGTGGATTTTCTCCTTGAAAAGGACCACACTGTCATCGGTTTAGACAACCTCACAACTGGTTCACCTGCGAACTTGCGCCACCTGAAAAATCACCCAAGCTTTACTTTCATCAAGTAGGAAGCCTTTCCAATGATCGCAGATGTTAAGACTGATTGAAAGTACCTTATGATCTAGTCAGGATATCTGCTCGCCTTTTGACTGGCGCCAGGAGATCGACCAGATTTACAACCTTGCTTGTCCAGGAAGCCCTCTGCTACGCGTATCGAGAACAGCATGATTTGGATATCCGAATCGCACGGATATTTAATACTTACGGACCCCGCATAAGCAGTTAGGATGGTCGGGTGATATCAAACTTCATCGCATCTGCATTAAGTGGTAATGCGCTCAATATCTATGGTGATGGACTAGCGACCAGGTCTTTTCAGTATGTCACAGACTGTTTAGAGGGTCTATATAGGCTCATGAACAGTGGCTACAGCGCTGGCCCAGTGGATATCGGAAACGACAAGGAGTTTACTATTCAAGAAGCGGCGGATCTTGTGATAGAACTGGTGTCGGACATGACGAACAAGCCCCGAGCTACGGTCGACTTTCTCCCTAAACCCCTGGATGACCCTTCCGTTCGAAGGCCGCAGGTGTCACTTGCGAAAAAGGAGCTGAGTTGGGAAGCAGTAGTTCCACTACGAGATGGACTGCAAAAAACTATTGAATGGCACATGAACCAACAGGGACCTGCAAAGTGAAATTTCTTGTATCTCAATCAATGTATTTGTCGCTTACTTCTTCACGAAATGGTATCAACGTATTCTGAACGGAACTGGATGGAACTCATGTGATCTCTAAGAATCCCAGTCCACAGCCCGAAAGCTGTTCTCAATCGTTCACATGTTAGATATGACCATTTAGATCGACCCGAAGATCCTTGTTTGCAGATACAATACCTCGATAGCCTCCTGAGTGTAGAAGGAACCTTGCCCCGAGTTCCGGCCCAACAAAAGCCTCTTGCAACGGTCTTCAAATGCCTCTTCCGCAAAAATATATAAGCGCAGGCTTGCCTCAATTCAAACACAACTATTCGGCCAACCCATCTCGTGTACCAGAGGACTTCTGGGGATTGGATAATTTGAATACAGGCTTTTTGGTCTTACAGCCTTCACTCGAAATCTTTGAATACATCGAGTGTCTTCTGGCTTCGAAGAATAGCTTTGATAGTAGTATCGCAGACCAAAGCGTTCTTAATGTCGCGTTCACTCAGTCTGGGCCCATCCCGTGGACCATGGTGGACTTTTCATGGAATATTCAGTGGCCATGGCCTGGTGATATCAAGTCGGGGTATGCTGTGCTTCAAGAGAAGTGGTGGGCGCCTGTATATTTGGAATCTAGAGACTATCTTCTCTCTTGGTACTGGCGGATGGTCGGCTATTCTTCCGCTCCTCCCGCTCGAACCGCAAAATGAAGAGAGCACTGGTCGTGAAGAGGCAATATGGGATATGATATTGATTGTTTGATAAACTTGAGACATAATCTCAAGATAGGACAGTATTTCCTTTCTAGCAACAGTGTATTTACAAGCTTCTCACCACCAAAGAAGTATCAAGAAACGAACACCAAAAAGGGAGGCGAGTCTAGTACTTAGGGAAAGTAACAAATTCCCAGCTCTTACCTCCCTTGATAAGCTGCGCATCCACGCCATCTTGGCCACTGCTAACATACAGCACCTTAGTAAAGGCAACAGTGCTATAATAAGTAAACTCAGTTCCAGCGGGAATGAAAGCAACATCACCCATGTTCAATGTAGCAAGCGGGTAGTCACCGATAGTAATAGAAAGAACACCCTCAAGCACCTCGAATGCCGCAGCGCCCGAAAGGGTATAGCTCGGCGGGCTGTTCTTTGTCTGCCGACTAAGCGAGATAGTAGACAGGGTGTAGTTTGTATCCTGGGCTTGCTTGGATGTGACAAGGGGCTGGATGACCTGGTATCCGTATTTAGAGCTGAGGTACTTAGGCCCGTATCCGTTTGCAACGAAGTAAGGGTCACCTGGGGTGCCGAGCTCGTTGGATCCGGTGTGCCAGGTGCTGTCAGTTGGGGCAGTGCCATTTACGAGATCATAGCGGGGCTCGAAGTCGGTTTGGGCGTAGACATCGAAAGACTTGAGTGTGGCCATGACGCTGGCCGAGGGGGTAGAGCTCGAGGAGCTTGAGTTCGAGACCTGGGGAACGTAGGGTGTGTCTGTACCCGAGGTGTAGTTTGTGCCGAGGTAGTAGAAGAGATCCCTGGTAATGTTAGGATGGGATAGAGAGATAGGGGCTGGGGAGCTTACTCGAATCCACCGGGGACAATAACGCCCACCATCTCGGTGTCAGGGTCGAGGATTTGGAAGGTGTGGGTTGTGTTTCGGGGGACGGAGCCGTAGTCTCCTTGGGTTAGGAGACGGGCCTGTTGCTCATCGTCATCCTTCTGAGCCCAGAGCTGGAAGCGGCCCTTGAAGGAGAAGAAGTTCTCGTAGTGCTCCTCGTGGATATGCGGGAGGACACCCAGAGATGAACTGGAGGGAGCATTGGTGCTCATCAAGGTGAAAGCATAACCAGACGAGGGACCAGTCACGGTGAACCGGTACAGCTGGGTGCCAATGGTGACAGCATGGGAGTTCGCGTAGTGCGGAATGACGTAGGGACGCGGAGAAGTGGGAGCATTCTCAAGATAGAGATCGTCCAAGGTAAGGGCGGACTTGGCAAGTCCAGTGCCAACAGAGGCCAACAGAAGGAGTGCTGATCCTAGCATGGTTGGTAGTAAATTTTTAGTACTTCTGGATTTCTGGAATGAAGCGCCCTCCCGCAACCTTAATACATTTGATAGTCGGAGTTCCCGGATGTATCTTCAGGAGATTAAGGCCCACCATGCAACACAATAGGTACCGGAATCCATCGAAACTGGTGGGGTTCTCCACGCGTATCTTGGAACATTATGATGAAATTCAGCCGTCCCTTGGTTTCATGGCGAAATACCATCTCGGCATATCCGGATCGACATGGCTACGCCTGCCAAGGCGCCGTCTCAATTTGGTGTGTGAGGTTACGCAGGACTCTGCACGGGATGATCGTCATAACCTTGGAAAATTTGCCGAAATTCCTTCCGGAGGATGTGGGTCGCCGATGGAGGAGATTAAGGGTGTACTCTGCGTACACCAGACGCCGGGTGGATACAACACCGGACGGATATTGTATTGATTGTTAGCCAGTAAATATTTTCGGGATAATTTAAGCATATTAACAAGGAAGGTTCGGCATGATAAATGTACCTGCATTCAATGCAGATTCGGCATTGTTCTCGAATTTCCGGTCTCCACTTGCCGATCCGAGAAGAACCGGACATACCAAAATCCTCGTTTTGTAGCCATAGTAGTGAAACACTAGTCCACACTAAAAGGTTCTATTGAATATTAGTGGGTCAATAATAATGAAAAAGATCAATCGATTGATGCGCCGATAAATATGTACAATATGAAAGTGGAAGCGCTGGCATGTATATGTGCAAAGAGTGAACCGCCAGGGGACCCATCGGGTCATTCTACCCCGACCACCCGAAGCCCCGTGAATTGGGATGTTATATGCTAGGAAGAATGCATGTGTATGAATGCAGGTTAGTTGATTAAGTAATGGGTAACAAGAAAGCGCCGACACTGTTACTGTTAGCAGAAAGCCCAAGTGAACGCACGGAGAAGGGAAAGAAGCATACGAAATAGCGGCAAAACAGGCACACAGAATTGCGCCTTCTAGGTAATTCGTCTTCCCCTTAAGAACAAGGAAGCTAACAAGCAGGGCGGAGCCGACCAGCGTGACCATCCCAAAACGATCGAAGTGAAGAGTCATAGGCTTTTCCAATGCCCAAGCAACTAGAACAATGACAGGAGCGACCAGCAATCCAATCTGGATAGCAGAGCCGAGTGCAACGCTAATTGCAAGATCGAGCTGGTTCTTGTGAGCGACAATAACGGCCGTCACGTTCTCGGCGACATTTCCTGCGACCGGGATAACAATTAGACCGACAAAGGATTCACCGAGGATACCCTTTTCGTTGAGCACGCCGAAACTCGATGCAAAGAATTCTGCGCAGATGGCGATGAGGACAGTCGCCGTGACTAGCACTGCTATGGATAGAGCTCGGCTGGCAAATGATAGGTTTTTGCAGTGGTGCAGCGGGGCCTCCTGGGCTCCGGGTGCGGCACCGTCCCATTCTTGATGTGGGCGTCTGCGGTCGGTATCGAGGTGATCCAAAGGCAATCCGGGCTCGGGATGGATATCGTCCAATGGAGATGTAGGGCCGTCGGATTGTATTTGTTGCATCTCGGGTCGTTGGCGAGATTTGTTGATCAAGGACTCTGTCGATTCCTGGGATTCGATATCCATGAACATCTCATCGTAGGACCGGCGGGTAGGTCGCTCGGGCTGGGCACCGGGAGTAACCACATGTAATCCGACGGGGCGAGATCGGAAAAGATGTGCGTGGGATTTGAATTGGAAGAACAGGTATAGGAAATAGATGGCCAGAAGAATGACGGATACACCTCTGCTGAAATACAGGGCCATATGATCGGCTGATTTGATATCTTTCACGCTTCCGTAAAATGCAGTCTGCGGATGTTAGTTGATGTTCTGATATAAGGGAGACGGACATACTGGGATCATAAGACATGATACTGTCAGGTTCAGCAATCCGACAAAGGCATGTGTCAGATCGCTATTATAAGTTTGGTCGGGAGATGCCCATCCTCCAGCGATGATTGCAGATCCCAGAACCAAGAGCAAGTTGACAAGAATGGAGCCAAGAAGTGATGCTTGTACCACTTTGATGTTGTTTTTCATGAGTGCCGTGCTAATCAGATTAGTTCAAGCCACGATAGTGCCGATAAGAACACCTTACACACTACAACGAATTTGAGTCAGTAGGAGCGTGGGACAAGTATGGGGCAAGGAGACGAACAAAATAATCAATTCGGCGAGGTTACCAATGGTAATGTTCAAGAGAGCGCCGGCGGTCTCTCCTAATTCCTGGGAAAGTCGTTCGGTCGCAAGGGTGAGCGTTATCGACAAGGGCACGATAGCGATCAAATTCCAGATAAAGATCACTAGCGGGGGAATATCGGATACGGAGAAGAAGATGGCTACAAGAGTGAACGGAACCGAGAGCATATTCTTCGACAGAAGCATGTCTCTGGCTCGTTGTTTGAATGCCGCGATGGGTTTGTCGCAATAGTCGCATTCTACTCCTCTTGGTAGGGAAATACTGGTCGAACTTCGAGGACGGGGTGTAAAGAAGGATTTCACATGGCGGGATATGTTATCTGAAGCATTTGCAACAGCTATTTGTTCTGTATTTTGATAATTGATGATGTTAGAATCGCCCGGCGGAAAAAAAAGCGAATACGCACGATTGATTCCCCATTGCCGCGCACGAGATCTATTCCCAGAACCGACGCTTGAACCATCATCAATCAAATGTGAGTCGTCGCCACAGGTCGAATGGTCACGGAACGGACTGATCGGGTTAATGTCGTCCTCTGCTTGCAGGCCATCTCTGACCATATTTGAAGATATTCGTGGTTTGGTTCCGGCTGACGCGTGTAGCCGGGAAAAGGGGGGGGGATCCAAGAAATTAAATATAGCGATTATCCGCTAAGATAATCCCACGCGCGCCAAGCGTCGGCCTGCGGGAATTGTTTCGTAAGATGGCCAATCAGGGATGTGGATGGTGGGCATTTTAAGTGGATCGCGTGCCAATAACGCCAAGCCTATGAATAGGGGGTGCATTCCACCTCGTACAGCGTATTCCATGAGGAGTGACAGGTCAGCTAGAACTTCGTATACAATGCTTGACTGGGCCATTAATTCACTCACCTCGCGTCAATTGCTTGTTACTGCATGGCTTTGACAGCAATCCAAGCTTCAAGTCGACGGATAATTATCCGATAGGTGCGAGTGGATCATGTTGCAAGGCTGTCTCGTACATATTGGCGGAACAAATCACTCTTATATCTGCAACGACTTTGAAGCCGTAGAGCCATGACTGCTTTGAACATGCTGTTTTTCTATGAGCTGTTGTAGAAAAGCGACTGAAATCAAATACCAAGGTTGGCAGCTGTCAGAGTCAGCTAATTGTTGAGCTTGATATGGAAGACACAAATATCAAATTGCAGATCTGACCCTTAAATGGGAAACCTTAATTATATACCCTCGATTTGGCCAGCCCTGTACGACACTTCTTTCAAAATTTCCCTTCGTGATGCCTGGGCACCTTGACACTATCTGATGACTCGGAGTATATCGTTTTCCTGTGCGAGCTGGCGGCTCTTGCCAACCACACTACGTGAATAACTGCCAGATATCTGCAGGGGCAGGGAGGTCATATATATTGATGTCGAGCTTCACGAGCCGTCCACATAGTGAAAGTAAAGAAAATAGCATGTCAATTTGCAGCAAAGAGTCATATCCGAGTTGCGTTTGATTCGCACGGTCGCTCTGGCGGAAAGGTTGGCTAATATTGACGGACCTTCCAGAAAAAGATACGTTTGTTGGTAGTTTCTTGTAGAGAAGGGTGGTATTTTGATAAGGGATAAAATGAATGCTACGGCAGCGTTGAGCTGCTCGTGGATGAGGTCATGTACCGCCTTTTCTCGTAGGAGCTCCATGCGTAGTTATGAGTAACACCACGTTGCCAGATTGTCACATCTTAAGTTGTTGGCCAGTATGAAAGAAATTCATGTTTGCAAATTGGCTTATAAAGCGATTATCTCTTTGTCCTACAACGGTTGAATGAAACAACCGAGATAAGGCTCACGTTTCGCACCTTCTTGAAAATGAAAGCACGACCAACCTTATTGAGCCACCTCACGCCTTATGAGTCTTTCATGAATGTCAAAAAGCTTATTGGTCTCTATCCTGGGTGGTGGTACAATAATTTCTAGCTTTACATCACAATGGGAAGATAAAAAGTCTTGTGGGGTTTGAGGCGGGTCTTTACTACCCTAATTAAGATTGTGGGGCAACCTCATGTCCTCCGTTGTGGATGGAGATTCAAGACTTGCTCTGGCTGCCTTTTATACGACTTTTGTTGTAACGTTGATGATGTGACCGCGATTCCCGGAGCCCGAGCTTTCCCATGAGACTGTCAAATGGGGTCTTTTATCATGTGCCTTTCTTCCATTATACTATTGTGTGCAGCTCAAGATGGGTCAAATGGCATAGATAAGATACGTTATACCAAATCTATATACAAAAAGACTCAAACAATGGTCTCCTTAACCTGCTTCACCAAATCAACGACACTCTCCTTGAAACTCCTATACTCAACGCCCAACTCTCTAGCCACGGTCTCGCCATCAACCCCATAAGAAGCAACAGGCTTAACTCCAGCCGTATATCCATCCGTAACAACGCCCTTAGCCCACTCAAACTCCTCTTTAATGATATCAGCTGCATAATCATAGGAGAACGGCTCAGAGGAAGCAGGAATAAATCGCTTCCCACCAGCCTCTGGCGTAATAAGAGCTCGAACATGGGCATCGGCCAAATCCCGCGCGTCAATCCAGGCCGTAACACGGGCTTTGGGTAACGGATCAGTACCGGCGGCTACACTCCATATATCCGAGTTCGATTCGTTTAGGGACTCGACATTAGGCACCGGGTGAACCACTGGGCCGAAGACCATTGGTGGGCAGAGGGCGACTAGGTCGAACTGAGGCTTCTCATTCTTGATGAAATCCCATGCTGCTAGTTCGGCGAATTTCTTTGATCCGCGGTATGCGATGACGGATGTTGAGCTCGGGTCGACGGCTTTTTCATAGGTTAAGGGGTTCCAGTCTGCGCCTGTGTATGTGAAATCGGGCGGAGGGGTTCGGTCTACATCCACAACCGAGGCGAAAGAGGATGTCAGAACGATGCGTTGGATTTTGCTTCCTGGTTTAGCGGAGGCGGATAGGATGGATTTGACGCCATTAATAGCGGGGAGAATGAGCTCTTGCTCATTGTTTGTGGTGTCTAGGAAAAATGGCTGTGGTATGTTAATAAAAGGCACTTTGTATATGTCTTATGATAGGAGTATGTACGCTGGCAACATGGATAACGCCGTTAATACCGTCCATTGCCGAATCAAAGACTCCGGTCTTGGTAAAATCTTCCACGACTACGAAATCTAGCTTTGAGGCGTAATGTGGTCGGGCGGCCTTCATTTGCTCGCCTTTTTGGGCCGATCGGGTGGCGCCTCGAACGCGGAATCCCCGCGCGAGAAGGTTGTCGACGACATGTGCGCCGATGAACCCGGTGGATCCGGTGACGAGGATATATTGGTCCTCAGGGGACTTAGTAGAAAAAGATACTGGCGACATGGTCATTGAAAACGTTGAAAGAGAATGATGAATCAAATTGAAAACCAGAGTGGGGGACATGGGGTATATCTAGTGTACTCGGATGAAGTCCGATCATCGGCCAGATCCCCACGTTGAACGTTAGCGTGGGGGACAAGACCACGCTAGACTATGCAATTCAACTAGGACAAAATCCGATCGAACATATTCAATCCTCTTCGGGATCAAAGATAGGTCCCGCAAGGGTCTTCTCCAATCTCTCGCCATCTCCCGTCACAATCTCCTGGCTAGGTACAACAACACCGAAGATCCTAGCAACATCCGTTCCCCGGTTGACCCACTCATGGTTCGTTCCCCTGCAAACAATAACATCATGAGGCTTAAGGATTTTCTCCGCGCCACCATCGGTAATGAAGCCGACAGTGCCAGTAAGAATGACAAAGTAATCCAAGCTCAATGTACGATGCATCCATCCCTTCTCGGCAGGGTACAAGTCCAAAATGCGACAGGAAGGGCCTTTCGTATCGGCCAGCGGGACCAGCGTCTTGTGTGGATCAACTAACGGGAGCATGTTGTCAACTGGGAAACCGCGCGATCGGTGGATTTGAATCACACCGAAGCCTGCATCTGGGGCCGGGGTTTTGAATTCGGGTGCCGTGGTTGGGTCGTACGGGGTCAGAGTCTCGTCGGAGGAGAAGTAGGCTTTGCCTTGGGAATCGTGGGAGGTAATCACGCGGCGAATCGGGACGTCCATTATATTGAAGAGATCTCGGCTTGTGAAAAATGCTTGTGAAAGGTGACTTTTGGAGGGATCAAGTGAGTCGATGATGTTACAAACTAGAGTAAGGTCGGAATACGAGCCTTATATATAGTAGATTTTGTACCATTGGCGCGAAAGCGCTGAAGGTGTTTGGAATTCCTGCAATTAGATTAACGATAAGACAATTGCTAAGCAATAGACCCGGCACCCCAATCATAATGACAGAATTGGCACACTTGACAGGCTATTCTTCATATCGACATATATTTGTGGAGCATAACAAGGCTGAGCTTACTAAGTGGATGGCGGAGCGTCGGCCGACAACCCGACAGATGACAAACACGCTTTAAAACCGATTGCTTTCAAAGATGATGCTTACGCCCGAATCAAATTGATATGGCCGACCTGAGCCTCTATGAGATCATGGTAATATGCACTCTAGACTTATAAGATTTATGATGGACACTCCGAATTCTCAAAATAAATAAATACATTATATTCCCATGGGCCATAATCAACAATAGGACCATAGCTACGCAAATCTTAGGACATGGTAGTTAGTAACTGGGACCTATTGCTGACTTCGCATGATCCCCGCACTTGAGCTCCCGTGACATCCCAAGGCTTTCAAATATAAGCTCACTTTCCTCGTTATCATTTGGAGTCTAGATAGTTGAACAGGCATCTCCGAACAACTACCTATTCGATTTTAATATAAGTATCGGTAAATATCTCTGATCCTGCGTCATTTATTCTCTTCCACCACCAAACCTCTCATAGCTGGTTTCAGTTTACTACGTCTCCTGTATTTCTTTTCCCTGCCTGCATGATCATTAACCCCGGAGTCACAGAGTCCCACAAGATGCCGACCGCTACCGCCAAGCTGGGCGACCTTATTATAGCCCAAGCCGATGAATGGGAGACAGTGGAGGGAAATGTATACGTAAGTTGACGAATCCGAATCACTGGACCATTACTAATCCTGCGTGCAGTTTCCTCCATCGTCCATCAAACAGCAGGATGCCCTTGTGAAATCGTACACGAAGTCATTCTGTCCGTGGAAAGGCGACGCTGAGTACTACACGATCAAACATGGTGGCATGTGTCAATGCATTGAAAAGTCATAGCTGTCAGCTAACGGCCAATCAGATACCGTCGTTCCGGATGCAGCGTGGTACTATGCTACACCTTATGAGAAAGCAATGAACATCAAGGATCACATAGCTTTCTGTGAGTGAAACTGAGTCATTTGATGTTTGGCGCTATGTTGAGTATAACTGATCAATATTCCTCTCTGGCAGACAAATCTAAGGTTACAGTGACGGTCGAATGAGGAAGCAATATGGATTTCTCTATCGGGAGAGATCGTGGTCACTTTTATCCACCAATACCTCAGGACATTTTTATGATTGAGAGCAGCTCGCAATTTAAATGACACTTGTGATCAAAATAAGCGATTGCTCTTCCCTGACTCACCCAGACATGAGCGCAGTACTGAAGCAAAGTATTCATAACTACTCATCTTCATCCTCATAACCCTCACCGTAAATCTCCTTTCCCAATTCTCGGCCCTGATAAATCAACTTCTGTATTGGTAAAAAAACAAACAGCATCCGGCACCACTCCTTCCCACTTCGATTGCGAAATGCATGCGCAGTCCCACGCTGTATACACACATCTCCCCGATGCAAATGACGACTCGCCCCAGAATCAAGCACAAGATCCACATCGCCCTCCAACACGACTCCGTAATCCAAACTGACAGTTCGATGCATCGGTGTCCTCTTCCCAGGCTTCAGATCTACCATCCGGAACACCGATCCTGTGTCCGTTGTTAAGCCGGGAGGTAGGTGGAGGTATTCGTCATACATGGCAATATCGGCTTCATCTTCGAGTGAGGCGGGGACCGTGTCTGTTGCGTAAAGGAGAGCGATCTCACCGTCGCCGCCTGCGGGTTGGGAGGGCATGTAATCGGGGATCTGAGCGTGCGACAGGAATACTGCCTCGCCTTCTGTGTTGTGAGTTGTTATGTAACGATGGATATCGGGGAGGTCGTTGTCTTTATGTGGATGCATCTTGAAGACCCGAATAACATTTGTAAGATTTCGAGATTATTGTAATGCTCGACGTTAGGCATGGTTGAAAATGCTAGAATGTGTTTGGACATGCGGAAATGAATGCCGAGAGGCATCATGGTAGCATCATAACAAATCTAGCTTAACTCCAGAATCAGACTATCCATCACCTATAGGCATGCGTTAGCATCTTGGAAAGACCTCTTTATTCTGAGACCTCGGGAGTCACTATACCAATTTCTTTTTCGCTTGTAAGTATGATGCCGATTAGAAACCGGACTTTGGAGATTTACTTTCATGGATTCAAAGAATGCTTTATTCTTGGAAATTAAAGAAACACCACAACCTCTCACGAGTACACTTTTACTTTGCTCTGTACCCGAGATGCTTCGTAGAGATCGGGCCTTGTCCCAGATTGACTCGCTGAGCGCGAACCCACTTGGTGTTAGATATTCCCCTTATGACCTTTGCGGTAATTTCACCACCTGCTCTCCCTGGCTGGAGGGTTCGATCGTGTAGATGATAATCCAATAAGTGCAGCATCTGGCCAAGGTACATGAACAAGGCAGGAAATCGTGTGTCATCAAAGTCGCTCAATAGGGAACTCCAGTATGTGTTAAATCATTAAGCAAATCCATCCATGCTGGGGTATCTAGCCCTACATGAGCACTGTCATCGAGCATTTCGCTCCAAATGTCTTCAAGAGGCACCAAATTGAGATCAGTGGTTCCGAGATCAAGTGTGTTCTCATGGGGTTGTGAAGGGGTTCGAGCAGCGGGCGCGAATGGAACCATTCTGCCCTCCATGTCCTCTTCGAGGGGCCGTTGGGCTATGGCCAGTTGCTCTGGATTTGTTCCCGATATAGGCCTCTTCTGCTGCTTCCAGTGTTTGCGCAATGTGCCCATCATCGCGTTAATACCTTCCCGTGCGATACAAGAAACCTGCTGTGCCCGGCTGAGCATGCGACAGGCATCGAGGACCTCCTGCTTTTGCTTCTCGGCAAGGATATCATCCCAGTTGAAACACACGTTGATGAGCAGGGTTACGGCTGCCATGAACACATGATGCATAATAGCCCAGAAAAAGGAACCATTGGGCGCGACAACAGGATGTTCTTCATCCATTATACGCTTTAGTTCTAGCACCTTTCGTGCTGACTGGAGCGATACCACATGAGAGTAGGAATATCGTGGATCCTTGGCTCCGCGGACAAAATATCGACGATGCAATCTTAGGAATCGTGCGTGATAACCTTGCTGAACGAATGTTCTTTGCCAGCCTAATACCGGTCGCTCATGATAGAGGTCTGCAAACTCACGTCGTGAAAATTGATCATATCGAAAGAAAGGGGGAAGTTTCGCATATTCCTCATGGAGTTTGCGCTCTAGATCAAGAATCCTTTCGTAAGGCACGTCCTCGCCCTTGAAATGTTCTGAAGCGGTCTCGTCGACGATTTCTCGACATATTTCAGCTAGCCGCAGACGGGCGAGAGTATATGACATGCACGTTGGTGTAGAAAGTGAAACAGGTATACCGCTTTCTATATCCTCATCGTCAATGTTCAAAGGTAGTCGTACATTCATATGTTTAGGATTGATAGAATATGTGAACTCCTGCGGACCACTGAGAAAGCTAAGAAACCTACAAGGCATCAATAAATGACAGGTATAGGTGGTGGGGAACATACCAGTCATAGGTCGCAAGGTCCCACCACAGTCGACGTCTCAGTTCCACATCCCCTTCATCGAAACCATTCACTCGACGATCCTCCTCGGAGCTGGGAGAGTCCAAGATGTGAAGCCCAAGGCTCTTTGCTTGGCTGATCATGGTACCCTGAACAAAGAAAGACGCAATAGATGGATGTAGAAGGTGACCCGATAAATGGTGCCCAATTATAAGTGATGCCTGTAGTCCCGCGACGGTCGGATAGGACATGAAGTTGCTCTGAACCAGCGACGCCCCCGCCAGGAACGCTGCTTCCCTACTTCGACGTTCAGCGCACTCCGGCGAGTCCGTGCTTAGAACTTCAAAGAAAATGGCCGTAGCAGATATGCTAAACAGAAGCGCGAGGATACTAAGATCGACCGGCACATTATGTGTAAAATCTTCATATAACATGTGAATATCCCGCTTGGTGCGTTCAGGGATGACGAGGTGATATTGATAGTCGAGGTGGTTACAGTAGTAATTGAACAGACCCATTACTTCTGTTTCGGTGGGCAGAAAAGAGGTAAGGGGGACTGTTGCAGGATTCTGATGGGATGCCATGCAACTATCATGAAGAAATGTGAAAATTCCCGATCCCTGACGCGATCGAGAATCAACATGTGGCTGAGACAATTGTGCTCGAAGGGTAGCTGGAATGGCACTTGGAACCCGATGCCCCATGACAATAGTTTCCAGTCGATCTGCTGTGACATACGGATCATCTCTAGTGCGGGTTTGAGGCTCCGCTTGGTATGCTGGTAACTGAGATCGGCGCGACTCAACCCTGTTGATCGATGGCACCCTCTCCGTCAAACTTCCGGGCTTGACGCCTGGACTCCCCATGGGGTCGTGGTGTCCATAGTTGCAGCTTAGTCTTCGAGAAGTACAGCTACTGCATGGATGGCTCCGGTCGCATTTGAGCTTCTTCTTCCGGCAGGAGTCGCAAGACACCGGGTCTTGTCGGGGTTGTCTCTTCGAGGGAGTATCAGATACACCGGTAGGTTTCCTTTTCATCACTATGGCTTGTAGAACAGCGATGATGGGTCTATGGAATAAATTAGTTGGAGAGCGTAGGTGTAAGTTGGAATGAGGCGTGAAGCACCGGAGCGTCCGCGGAGGGTCCGGCCCTGGCCTTGGCACTCCGGCAACTTTATTTTGTATGTCCACCGGAGGCTCCGCGGCTCGGTGTTTTCACCCCTTCTTCTGTTCGGTATCCATCCTTACTTTAAAAGGTCTATAACACCTATCGGAAGCGTTGACAATGTCCAAAGGTTGCCAACGAAGACAAATACCGAACCATGTCTTTGGAGCCCGAGAACGAATATACGTACGTGTCTTGCTGCAACATGTACATCCATCACAGCTAACACCAACAGCACCCGAGCATGGCTCGTAATTTTCGGCGCATTTACATGTCTATTTTGCACTGTTGGATTTTTGAACTCGTTTGGAGTGTTTGAAGATTACTATGCGACAGCTCAACTAGCCCATGAATCCCAGTCAACGATTGGATGGCTAGGAGCCATGGCCATTTTCTTCCTTTTCTCGATCTCCACCATCGCCGGTGCGATGCTCGACATTTTCGGACCCAAGGTAGGATAACATAACCACTTACTCACATGGAATCCAGAAGCTGACAATCCCAGCTCATGATATGGACAGGGTCGGTCGGCACGGTTTTTGCCATCATGATGACCTCGCTCTGCAAGGAGTTCTACCAGTTTCTGCTCGCACAGGGAATTCTCCTGGGTATTTCTATGGCCTTGGCTACCTGGCCAGCACTTGCGCTCGTCGGGCAGTATATCAAGAAGAAGCGTGCTGCTGCGATGGGGATCGTTCTTGCGGGGTCCTCGCTTGGTGGGATTATCTGGCCCGTGGCGATCGATCAGTTGCTCAAACGGCCGGATATCGGGTTTCCTTGGACGATGCGTATCGTTGGATTCATTATGATTCCGTTGTTTGCCTTTTCATGCGTTGTCTGCAAATCGCCACCAAAGGTCCAGATTCCCATGGACGTTGATCCGGAGAACGACATAACAGGCAACGAAACGAGTGGTGAATCTCCCTCAGAGAAGAAAGTTGATCACAAGAAAGAGGCAATTGCACTTTTCAGACAGCCATCCATGCAGCTATTGTGTCTCGCTATGTTCATCACATACTTTGGCATGTTCGCTCCTTTCTTCTATACGACATCATATGCAGTTGCGAAGGGGTTCTCGACAACGCTAGCATTCTATACCGTGTCCATCGTCAATGGAGCTTCTTTTTTTGGTCGCATTATTCCGGGAATATTGGCTGATAAATTTGGGCGATTCAATTGCTGCATTGTATCCACCTTGTCGGCAGCGGTCATTGCGTTCTGTTGGACGAGTGTGGACTCCGTCGCTGGCTTGGTGATTTGGTGTGCTGCTTACGGCTTCGCATCGGGGGTAAGTATTCAAGACCAATTGATGTATGCCATTGCTGATATTTTCAAAGGGCATTCTTTCACTTCAGCAGGCATGTGCTGCTCAGGTGGCTACACCTTCAACATTTGGTCTCGCTATCGGTGGTGTCGCTGGGTCTACTGCTTTTTCGTGAGTCTGTCGCTCTGAGCTTTGAACACCACTAACATAATGATAGTGCCATGGCCAATGTTCCGATAAGTGGTGCTCTGGTTGAAAGGTACGGCTATCTTTCACTATCTATATTTTCAGGCGTGGCATTGCTTCTAGGCGGCATGCTGCTTCTTATTGCTCGCTTGGCGCAGAACAAAAAGCTCTCTGCAATCATCTAGACTGGGCATATTGCTTCTCATGCAGGATGATGATAGTTGAACCTCGCATTTTGGGTAGTAAGATCGGGGTATGTAATGTTTTATGTAGTTTTGTCTGACTTAAAATTACTGCGCTACTTTAGATGCGGTCATTGATGGCGCTTCAACTAATTTTGAGGTCTTCAATCAATCACGTCTTTGTTTCCTCGACTCTCGTTTTTCAACTTCCACTCTCTTCTACCTTTCCTTTACTCCATTGCCCCTTCATATCACTGTTAGCCTCTTACCCTGGGTCAGTGCTCATACAACCCTTTTATAGTCGACGCAATGTGCTGTCTTCTCCCTCTCTGATCTATAAGTCGTTCTCTCACCCTTTCCCCTTCCCTGTGCGCCTCTTCATCGCGTTCTTCTGACAACTTGATTGGCTACGCGTTGCAGGTATTGCACTATCATCCGGACTCCACCTACCATCAAGGACTTGAGGCCAACTACTGCTCTCAAGTTCTCCATATTGCGCCATTAAAGAGCCTCGAAATCTCTTTGCGCTGTTCTTCATTGTCTCCGTCATGCGCCTCGTTTAGTCCAGCTCAACGGCCGGACCTCAACAACAATCCCCACCCCGCATCCTGCGCACACCCTGTGCAGATTCAATATGGACTCTTCGAGACTGGTATTTTTCTCTACTTTTGGCTCTCAGCTGACTGGTAGAGATGGCTTTCAAAACTATTCTGAACGTCTGAAGGTAGTACTCGCCAAAATCCACCCTACATACTGAGATATTCTGACGGGACTTTCCGCCCTAAGATACACCGAAATACGCAACCATGTCTCTCTGTATACAGCAAGGATCTTGATCGCAATCAAGCACTCCACGGACAGTCTCATACCCAGCCCTGGCAACGCCACGTTGGCCAAAGCAAACACCTTCATTAAGAAACACTACATAGACCCGAATACAGAATTTGCTGTCTGGTCTGTGGCAAACCAAGACCTCTGTTGCTACCTTCTTGCCACAGTAAGCACACATATCAAGCTTCAAGTGGATCATCTTAAGACGGCGGCAGAGATGTGGAATGCTCTGACAAAGCTATATGGATCGGTACCTGTGTTCACCTACGCCGACAAATACAACAACTGGCTGGCATTCATTTACACACAAGATGAGTCAATCTTTGTGAGAAACTGGCGTATGGACTTAGACGATGTCCAGGGCATCCTACACAGCGACCAAAAGGTTCCAGATTCTCTGATCCGCACTGTGTTCATCAATGCAGTGCGCAGAAATCCTGGCTGTGTGTGGCCGGCGTCTACATTTGAGGTCAAGGTCGATGATAGGAGTACCCTCGACAAGCTGATATCGGAATTTATATATTTTGAGATTGGTCGGCGTACTCGGGATAGAAGACCCTTGTGAGTGATCTCCATGATAAAATCCATCGAAAACAGGATAGATTTATCTTGTCGCATCTCACGGTAGATCATGGCGTGGAATTTGGAATTCAATCTATATTGGACCGCTACTGCTCAGATTTCAATAAGATTGAACTTAACATTCGTCATTCTAAATTATATGTTTCCACCTAAACTTCTGCAGAAAAATAGATTTCAATGTAGCAAATTCGCCGCTTGGAACCACTCAACATCTACCTAGTACATAGCCATGTACCAGAAATCCATGTACAGCGAAGTACGAAATCTATTCCCCGTGCGCCGCGGAACAAAAACTAGCTACCGATCAAGTTAAATGCTCTCCCCAGCAGCCCGTCGAATGGCTGCAGCCAACTCATCCGGCTGGCTGATAAACGGGCTATGGGATGCATCCAACGTCTCGGTCCTTATCCCGAATCCCTTGGCCGTGCCCTCAACCATCATCTTCTGTACCGCAATAGGAATGGCTGCATCCTGAAGACAGTACAAGTAGGTGGATGGGATATGTTTCCATGCCGCATAGGTGCAGATACTGTGGAAGCTCTGGTAACTGTGAGGTCTCAGAGCAGCGACCGCACGTTCGACCTGCGCATCATCGCAGTCGTTGTAGAAGATTTTGTCTGGATCTGCAACGTTGACTTCCAATTTATCGTCTGCCACCATAAGCCAAGGAAGGTCATTTCCGCCGAAGGCGCTGGTAAGTGAATGTCCTTCGGCAATGACAAAGGAGCAGCAGAAAAACAGATGGGTAACGCCGCCAGTCAGACCCATCTTCTGGCGCGTGTTGATGTCCAGTCCTTTGATTGCCTCATTTGATGGTAGGCCGCCGTAGGAGTGCACTACCACAACCACATTCTGCCCATCATTGACTGCGTGCTCGATTTGCGCACGGATATGTGCAACATCTTCGTCAAAGCCTAGGTAGTGTGCTGGTGGACCCACTGTGGGCAGATGGATCTTTTTGGTCTTATAATTGACTGCCTCGAGGCGGCTCACAACGGGGTCATAGCAATCAGGGTTATGCCACGCGCCTGGAACAAAGAGTATAGTGGTAGATTGATTCATACTCGAGATCTATATGGATGAGGACAGGTTTTGGCACACACTCAAATAAGAATCAAGATCGAACAAAGGTAACCGATGATCAATTTGATTCTCACGATATCTTGGGGGGAATGTTTGTCATCAGAGGGAAGAAAGAGAGAGATAAGATCGACCCTTTATATGACCTTTGCCGACCTCGGCTAACGAGAACGAATACTCAAAGCGCGATGTGGTTAAAAGAAGCTAGTCCCACACCCAGAAAGGAGACTTTAAGAGAGGGCGAATAAAACGGGGACAAACAGACTTTTTTTAAGAGCTAAAGAGAGGCATTTTCTCATCGACACGGCCCGTGGGGTAGGGGCTCGAGCCGTGAGACAGGCACGTTCCAAAGTAGTAACCAGTGAGGTCTTTCAGGTGAGCTAAAATCTCACAAATCTGCCAAGGATCTGCCTATAGCTATGAATCAGCCTATATGGGTGGAGAAGTATGATCTCATTGGCGGACTAATGGCTGATTGGTTGAGGGCTTGCGAGCCGAGATGAACAAGCATAGGCAAGCACAGCCAGCGATGTAGGGCCCCCCGCACTTGCAGCCGCATTCGCAGCTGCACGAGATGTATACCCTATTGGTCCACTTGGCGTAGTTTCCATAGCGCCCTTTCCAATGAATATTGGCATGTGATTCCGCCGCAGGGTCCTTGCTCACAAACTTGACGGTAGGAATGCGGACCTTTTCCCGCATACATGCATACACATGACTTTAGGGCAGGTGAGGCGCAAATACCAAGAGCACCTTAACTGCTTACGTGGCATATACCGGCGGACAGATACGCGAACCTATTAGAGGCCCATCCATTCAACGATTAGACTTTAGCTGCCGATGCAGGTAATGCCGTAATACGAGAAGATTTGTTATCACTGCCCGTATTGTTATGATCTATTGGTTCGATCATACGGTCACATCTATCTTACGCAAAGCCAAGAAAGGTAGAGGCTTCAGGGGACGGAATTATGTGATGCTGAATATTTCCAAGCTTGACTACGAAGTGCTGCGTACTAAAAAGGTCTTCCGGGGCGGTTTAGACGAGCATTTTCCTAGCCTCTAAAAATGGTCTCACTTTTGCTATTATTCGTTCTCGCCATCGTTGGTGCCTACCTGTATCTCTCTCAAGCTTTCAATGAGACGTTATCATTTATTATATTTTGGAAAATGCCTTCTAGGTAGAGGCTAGCCATTGTAGGGTCTTAGTACAACATGTGATCCCCACCCTGTCAGCTTTCCCGCTTGCTTGAGTGCATCCTCGACAGACTCCAGTCCATATTCCTCTGTATGATGAATGCCAGACTTATTCCCCAGTACCATCAGCCCCGACTCCGCCATTTTTATAAATTGAAGGATATGGCGTCGTGAATACATGAATCGACCTTGAAGCCGGAGACTTTTGAACATGATTTCCAAATATGGAACCTGAATGTCCCCCGATCTTCCTCCCATTATGACACATCTTCCAAACGAACGCAGTGAGCCAATACCTGAACACAGCAGCGCGTTGCTCTTCACCGCAGGCGGGGAAAAGTCAATGTATACGTCGGCACCATCTTCGGTTCCAGCAGCGAATTTGAACAGCTCGGTATTTCGTGCAGAGTCTTCAGTGACCACCACTGTACTAAGTCGACCTGTGGATGCATGTATCGTCTCGAGGGTATGGAGGGCGGAAGAGTTGCGACCGGCAGCCACGACAGTAGCGCCCATAGCGAGCGCTACGGCCACTGCGGCACCTCCATATCTGCCCGTTGCCGGCGCCACAATCACCACTTCGCCGGGTTTAACGTCGACTTCGGACAGTCCACCAAAAGGGACTAGAAACACAGGCAAAAAACACAAGTCAGAAATCGTATATTCCATCTTTTCCACCAGGAGATCCTCATTCAGCGGATAGAGATTCTCCAAAGGGAACCGTGCGTATTCTGCGTATGTTGCATTTCGCCACTCGCCGTCCATCAGCTTCTGTGCTGCTGGATACCCACCTCCATGAATTCCGTAGAGAATGGTCACAGATGGGTCATCGCGTGCTCGGATGGTGATGTCGCAGAATACCAACTGACCTGGCTTAAGGCTAACGGCATCCGGTCCGACCTCGAAGACTCTTCCGATGGCAGTGTTACCGGGTGTCATAGGGAAAGACAATGGATACGGACGCGAGCCATTCAAGACTTCACCCATATAAGGGACAATATCGGCAGCCAGAACTTGCACAACTGCGTCGCCCGCCTTGGCTACAGGGCGGGGAACAGTCTCCAGGGCCAGCGGGCGGTCGCATGAGCTAAGAATAAGAGCCTTGTGTGTAGCCATTGTGCATAGTATTATTCAGAGATAGTTCTACTAGAAAGCAAGTATGAAATGGAATCACGAGTCTTATATTCATCTCGGAAATAGTTACCACCGGCTGTAAAGAGAAGATAGACCATTAAATCCGTAAACTCCGGCTGTTTCCATCTAAGCACCAGTGGTATCACTCGGACATAAACGAAAGCTCAAAAGTGATTTTGAGTACCGTCACTTAGATCAGCTTCGGCGGTACTTTGCAGGCTAGTAGCTCTACCTGACAGGATGATTGTTGATTCTGTATAGCTGAATCAACCGATTCTGAGCCGCAAGGAAAGGGAACTGAGAGTTATTAATGGCAACAGCCTCGAGAGAAAACTATAATTGAACAAAGCAAAGAATAGAGGAGCTTGAACTTCTCCCAAGTTTCATTTCAATTTCTATTCTGATTTCAAAGAATGACCATGATCTTGAGCGTGAAACAAATCATCCACTGAATACGCCAAAAAGGTCAATTTAATCCAAATTCAAAGTGTTAAACAATCTGTTGCCAGTACCGGTGGTTCCTTGACCAGCAAAATGATTATCTGAAAGGCGAAGGGCAATGAACGAAAGTCCTTGAATTCGACTCAACTGCTGAAAAATTCCTCCCCTAGAAAGTGTATGGGAATGGATCACTCCGGCAATGACCACGATGCGAATAGTGTCACTAAGGTTTCGGATGTGCTGAACAAACTCCAAAATGGATCTACCGGTGTTGACGACGGAGTCTACCAGTATCACTGTCACACATTCTGACAGATGCTCCGTTTGGGTATCCATTGGATCCTTCGCATGGAGAAATGTGGCGAGTGGTAGCGCTTCACTAACGCCAAAGGCCATTGGTTCCCCACCACGCATGAGGGCCACAATTAATGTCGCTATCTCATGGGCGGTCTGGTGCCCGTCTGCCTGATGACCCTGGACATGGGTAATTGAATATGGTTCGATACCTACCATCTCAGTGTAGAATCTCATCGTTAAGTACCATCCGGCCTGTTGATGGGCTTTCCGTAGTGCCAGCCCCGAGATTTTAGCATCACGCATCGCTGTCATCATTACTTTGGCACCATTGTGATTTGTGGCATGAAAGACATTGAGATGGTCACGGCGTGCAGAGATAGAGTTGAGGAAAGACTCATCAGTCAAGCGTACCAAAGGAAGCTGTAAAACGCTGAGGAGAGGCTGTGGATAGTCCCCAGAACATAGGAGGAGCTGATGAGGCTCAAAGCCTTCTTGTCCAATTGAGCCTCTCAAAACATCATCCATAGTAGTACTCCTGGTCATTTGGGGCCCGCCCACCACAATAGCCTTGTTCGCTTCCTTCAACATCTCAAGATCAACTGGACTGCCACCAAATGCGCAAACATAAGCATTGTGGACACAGCGCAACCTTCTCACCAAGGAAGCTTTGAGTGTGGGTGTCATGACCAGTCTGTCTGATAAACGGCCCCCCCCCCAATGACTTGTACCGCTGATAGTTCTTCTCCTTTGAGGATCAGTTCCCAAACTCGACGTAGTCCACAGGTAAGAACGACCGCCCGCATGTGAGTCTTCAATGACTTCAAAAGTTCGATAAACTCAGGGTACATTCTGATCATACTTGCCATCTGTTGACAACAATTCTCGTACTCATTGCCGTTCATTGCCTCTTCGTAAAGAAGGGTAGCTTGACGGAAGGCAGTGTATGAATACTGCAAGTGACTACGGAATAGTTCCTCTAGAGGATTTCTATCGCCCATCGCAGAGATTCTAGGAGCAAAGCGCCAGAATAGAGCGCCACTATCATGTGGGGCTAAGGTTCCATCAGCATCCAAAACGAGCACCGTCTCAGGAATCTCGGAGCCAGTATGGAACATCTTGTCTATCTGACCCTCAGCGAGCTTAGTATTGAGGTCTTCCGTGTGACGATGAAAATCTCCAAGAAGTGCAGAAAGCTGCTCACGCAGGAAACGATGCGGTGTCACTGTCGTAAACAGAATGTTGTGGGATCTGCAGACATGACGCAAGTACGTCTTCTCTGCTTCCTGCCACTGGGCCAGATGTGGAACCGATGCGTCCGGGCGGCTCCGTTGATCGTTACGCCGATGCTCTGCAATAACGCTAGCTGGAACTTCCAGGTAAACAATATGAGTGTATGAGTCGAAATCGGCTTGTGTGCAGATAAGTTGATATATCTTCTCTCCCTCAGTCCATAGCATCGAATGTCCCGAGATGATGGCGCTTTTCCCAAAGTCATTACATCCTTGTTTGATTCTTTCCATGGCTCGATTGCGGTAATCGATTTTCTCTGCTTCTGATAAGTTATGGAATGCTTCAAGCCCGCCAGGAGTAACGGCTCCAATAGCACGACTGCCATCAAAGAAAAGAAAGTCGGTGACGCTTCGCTTAATCTCGTCCAGAAGAGATGTTTTTCCAGCGCCGGGGAGGCCATAAAGGCCAACGATGACTGGCTTCTTATGGTGGCCATCTTTCTGGCTGGCTGGAGGTTTGGGGTCATGGGGGTCTTCGTTGGAATGCTCCATGTTTGATTTGAAAGGGTTAAAGCACAAAGCTAAATGCGAAGTTTAGCAACCAGTAAGATGTGTGTAATGTGGGCTTAGGGAATACTCACAGTCAAGGGACAAGTCTTTTCTCAACCGAGCTTGATGTAAATGTCGGTGGAAGTAGATGGAAGTGAAGGAGAGGCAAGATCGATAATGATACCATTTATGCTGGGAAATTCGGTAGTTTCCGGTGAATTTTGATTAAAAGAGCAGCAAACAGCATGTTATCGGCAATTTCCCATAAAACAATTGCTATGTAAACGATGAAAAACGAGGATGCAATGTTTCGCCGTTTGAAGTCCATCCTTAGTCTGCACAACTCATTTTCCTTCATCAGTATGGACTTGTTACCAACCTCTCTCTCCTACACAGCCATACTTCTTGTCCGCCCTCAAGGAAACAGGAAAAGATCCACACAAAGCTAACGCCAATCATGTCTTCAAATCCGGATTTCAAATACCACTTAAGCCTTCTGAAACACAACGATGAGACCGAGCAGGTTGACAACGCTTCTGTGTCCCCTGTTTCTACCGGCCCTGTTCTCGATCTACCAGGTGAAGGCCCATCGCAGTATGGCCTGCTTGGGGGTGTCAAAGGAATAGCAACCATTGGACTTCCAAGTTTGGATGACGAAATCTTGGAGAAAGACCCTCGACTGTTTTTCAACGTGGCCTCCCCCTCAAGCACCTTTATCTGCGGCTCTCAGGGGTCGGGGAAGAGTCATACGCTCTCCTGCCTACTTGAAGGCTGTCTCATATCTTCTCAAGCTGGAAAGCTTTCGAACCCTCTGTCAGCGATTGTTTTTCACTATGAAACTTTCATCAGTGATCGTAATGGTTCGCCTTGTGAGGCAGCTTTCCTCTCTTCCAACCCCAGCATTGAACTTCGCGTTCTCTGTGCTCCAACAAATCTCCACACCATAAAAGTGATGCAAGCTTTCTCTCACACACTGCAATTTATTGACTGTCCTTTGCTTAGGGGTCTTACTCGAGATTTAAGAATATCACAGTGGAGGCTTTACAAATCGACCAAGCCAACCTCAACACCAAGCGTATGATGGACCTCATGGCAGTAGGCAACGACAACGGAGCTATGCCACTGTACATGCATACTGTCCAGCGGGTGTTACGGGAGATGCGTGAGATACAGCAGTCTACAGGATCCCAGTTCGACTATGCCAATTTTAAACGGCAAATCCTTGACTCTGGCCTTCTTCCAAGTCAACTTGAACCACTGAAGCAAAGACTTCATACCCTTGAGAGCTTTATGCCTCTGCAACAGGTCAACTCAGGCAGGATCTCCAGTACTAAGAAATTGAACTCCAAGGTTTCAGGCTCGAGCTGGACACCAAAGGCAAGATTTTCATAGGCTAACCGAAAGTGTAAAACTAACCCGTGAATCAGGCATCGCAATTGACAATCGTCGACCTCTCCTGTCCTTGTATCTCCCCAGATACGGCTTGTTCCCTTTTCAACGTCTGTTTCGGCATCTTCATGGAACAGGAAGCAAATATTGGCAGAGTAGTTGCACTTGATGAGGCCCACAAGGTTCGTGACGGATCGGAGAGTGAAGCCCTATTCATGTCTGCTGACTATTTCCAGTACATGAAAGATTCAGTCGAAGCGCAAAGCTTGACTGAAACTCTTCTTTCGACTGTCAGATTGCAACGCCATCTCGGAGCCCGGATCTTTGTCTCCACCCAAGAGCCAACCATCTCCAGCGATCTGCTAAGTCTTTGCTCCATCACAATCGTGCATCGATTCTCCTCGCCAGCATGGCTACACGCACTTCAAGGCCATATCGCTGCGGCCGCCTTCGGTGCGCAATCAAACAAAGACCCGTCAGAAGATCGCGAGGTAGCTAGCAAATACGCGTTGTTCCATAAGATCGTTCGTCTACGTGTGGGTGAAGCCTTATTGTTTTGCCCCAACGCGGTATCTAGCATTGCTGCCAAAGATTCGAACTCTCGAAAGTTGGGTACATTGGGTGGCGGGTACATGGTGATCAAAGTTCGCAATAGGCTTACGGAGGATGGTGGGAAGAGCATCATATCTTCTTGAATGAGTGAATGTATCATTCAACTGGGAAGACTGTTCCAATGTTTTAGCAACAAAGCTTCAAGAGTCATCTAGTATCGAAATTTGAAACGAGATTCAGTCATGTGAGCTAGATGCCGGAAGCTCAAGGGATTCTAATAGAATTTTCTTTAATCATCCGCAGTTCTATTTTTTCTTTATCTCTGTATTACTATCCACGAGCTCTCTATGTCACTCACTCGGGCATTATTGATATCCGCCAGCATCTTCAGGCATTTCGTTGAAGCCGGGATCAACCTGGATGCTCGCGCTGGCTGGGAAGGCGGACTTGTATTTTTTCACAATTTTGGGGGTCGAAACCCACGGAAAAGCAAAATCGGACAAAGAGCCTGGCAGATATGAAGGGTTAGGGGCAACAAAAGGATAGGATCACAAGCTCGACGGAGAGGAAAAAGATGGAAGTTGGCGGCAATTCACCCCTCATCATCTACAGGACAGCACCTCCCATCTAGACTTTCCTCAGACCGCTTGCGATTCCTCGTGCCAGTATTATGTAGCCTATAACTCCGCCCGCTTGATTCGCTTTCTCATGTCCTCATCATATCGTAGATCACTCAGAAGACGCAACTTCAATGCTTGTCTCTGATTGGCAGCCTTGCGGGAACCTGGAGAGCCCCGTAGTTGCCCCTCAATATCCATAGCCTGACTTGTTTGTACCTCTTCCCTCTTCCGCCTCATTTCCAGAATATTTTGGGAAATTTACCATCACCCAGCTTAGATTGGTTCGTCTCACCACCGGCATAAGCTTACTGGCTGTTCCCAATCTACTATCGGAATTCTTCTAGCTCTTTTTCCAACCAGCTTCGTACTAGAGTGACGTGGCAGTCACCCTCGGCCAATGCGCTGATAACCCAAATCAATGCAGCACCTTCACCCTTGCTCAGCCTCATCTTTCACTGAACGTAAAGCACGTGCAATCTCAGCTTGTGCAAGCTGAGGTATTTATTCACAGTGGCGTTGCTCCTCAATCCACCGTCTCCAACGTCCTTGGACATGGCTCTCCTAAATTATCTCCCGCTAACACAATCTCACGACATTCGCCTCATTGATATTATACCGGGAGCTTTCACTGATGCTCTGCAAATCAGAGTTTTCCACTGTAGTCTCGAGGAGCCACATGTGCCACAATACGAAGCCCTTTCTTACGTTTGGGGCTCGAGTGATAGCCCTGCCACCGTTCAAGTGCAATTAGGCTTAGATGGTGGTGGCGCCAACAGCCATGAGTTCCCAGTCACTCAGAACCTCGCCATCGCTCTTCAGCATCTCCGCCTCCCCGACTCTGTGCGAACCGTCTGGGCCGATGCCATCTGCATCAACCAACTCGACTACGCAGAGAAGTCACAGCAAGTCTTGATGATAGGTGACATTTATCGCCTCGCTCGCAGGGTTATTGGGTTTCTAGGCCCAGCCCACGACGAGAGTGATCTTGCGCTTGACATCTTGGAAGACCTTGCAAAGATGGTCGAAGTGGACTTCTCCTCGGGTCTTATCGAACCGTCCGCGGTAGGGACCAAAGATAGCAGTTGGGCCGACATGCACTCCGCACTGCCTTATGGCCGACGCGAGATTCTAGCCATCTACCATCTCATTAGCCGAACTTGGTTCGGGAGGCTTTGGATCCGGCAGGAAATTGGTCTCAGCGGGCGCCAGGGTACTCTCCTCTGTGGTAGCAAGGAGATTTCTTGGCCACTAATGTGCAAAGCCATTTTCGTTATCCATAGAAAGCCCTCATTGAGCGGTGTGATGGACACAATGGAACAGGAAGATGATTTCCGGCGCGATTTGCTACAAATAGACACCGTCTGCCTCTACTCAAGGCGTGCATTCAGCTTTCTCAATCTCAGACGTCAAATCCGCAGTTCTGAATGCTCCGATCCACGGGATCGCCTCTATGGCGTTCTCAACCACCTGCGGGACTCTGGCGATCTCGGTATTGTCCCTGATTACAACAAGACAGCCACAGATATCTACACTGATGCAACTCAGCGGCATATTAGGCACACGGGGCGTCTCGCTATTCTGTGTCAATGCGAATTGGAAGATAATACTGTAGGATCTGAGCCCTTACCAAGTTGGGTTCCCGATCTGGCGGCCCCGATGGACTCATTAAGTGTGCACGAGGTCGGTCCAGAGTTGTTTGAGCTACTGCCAGCGTTTTCAAGCATGAATGACCGTCATCTTGGAGCTTATGGCTTCCGTATCGGTCACGTCGAGCATGTCGTTCGCATCGATGATAGTTGTCTGCACAATGTCAGTGGTGCCACGACGGCACAGGAACTGCGCAGAGCACTGATGGAACTCGACAGTCACATTGAAGCTGGTAACAATGCAGTCTACAACAGCAGGGAAAGGAGGTTAGAAGCATACTGCCGCAGCCTCTGGCTCAATAACTTTGCAGAGCGTTGGATGCCCGTCGTGCCCCATGAAGCGCCGTACAGTGACTCTCTTGCGCTTGTGCGAGCCCTGCTCGACCCAGGCAACTCGACTGCAAAACTTCCATCCCATCACAACACTTCCCGATGCCTTGCCCATGTGCGCGCTGCCTGCACCGCTCGCACCTTATACATCACAGCGGATGGCCACGTGGGAATGGGCCCAGCCTTCGTCCGTCCGGGCGACGAGGTGTGTCACCTGTTCGGCTCGTGGAAGCCTATGGTACTCCGGCCAGTCGCTGGACAGTACCGTCAGGTTGGCGAATGCTACTTGGAAGGAAGAATGCACGGGGAGGTCATACTTGGTGAGCTGCCCGCGAAGTTGCGGAGTCTTCTAGACCCCCATGGACTGCGCGGTCTGCAGCGGGCTGGGTTTGTGGATATAACTACGGGGGACATGTACAAGGACGATCCAAGGGTATTGCCATTTCTCACAGGACTGGTAGAAAGCGGCTTGATTGGAAATGCATCATTACAAAGTCTTGAGGAGGCTGGGGCAATGGATGTACTGATAAAGGCAGGCTTCAACATTATAAATCTTGAGTTATTCTAGCTGCTGGATATTGATCACTACTCTTGTCATAGCGCCCACGGGTGATACCGTTTGTGGGGCCTATATCGTAGCTTCGCGAGGCCTGTTCTCGACCGTGGGCTAGCCAGTATCCGACACTTGATAATCCCAATCGACGGTCGGGGTTTCTTTCTACAAACTGAACGGCTCCTTCAAGTCAATCATGGCGTAACAGTCGGCCGTGCTCTTGCAAGAGCAGGGCCGCCAAGGAAGATCGGAGGGCTTAGAGTTGAACATATCCCAATCAATCATCGAAGGGTTTAGACATGCCCAAAATAAACTTTGCGTTGACTCATCTTTTACGGCGATAATTTACACCGACACCGGCTGAATTTGGATGTACAGGAACCAGCTTGGAAACATAACTCCAGAATTCACTGATGGGTAAAAAGTATATACAAAATCGTACCCCCGGAAAGCTAACTTGGAACCTACCCAAAGTCCCAACAAAATTTACCAACGTAAAACACATTAATCATGAAACAATATGCTCAGCATCCTAAATCTTATCCGAAGAGTACAACCGAACAGGCACACCTGCATCATGCATCATAGTCAAATTAGACTGCTTAACCGGCTCCTCGGTCTGGCTGGGATGTGGATCCGCATTCTCGAGCGTATCGAAATACTGCAAGAGTCTGACAACAGTATAACTGGCCTCGGTGAGCGCATATTGTTCTGCAGGTGGAGTATGTTAGTTATACTTTCTTCCCAACGGATATCTCGAAAACTTTATTCGACACCGAGACATGTTCAAAACTTACGTCCGAGGCATATCCGAGGCCCGCCATTGAAAGGCAAGTATTCCCATCCGTGCTTGGCATTCTCTTCCCATCGCTCCGGTCGGAATGAGCGTGCGTCTTTGCCCCATAAATCTGTGCGGCGATGCATGGCGAAGACGTTGTAGGAGCACATTGTTCCTTTTTTAATATAGATTGGAGACTGTTTGTCCGAGCCTCCTCCGACGGGGAGTGAAGTATCCTTTGTAGCGACTCGGAAGTTGATCGGGACAGGCGGTTGGAGACGGAGGGCTGTCCTGTTAGCGGAGTGTTAAAGTTTGGGTTGGGTGGAACCTACTTTCGTTTAGGACATATCGCAGGTAAGAAATATCCTTCAGTTTCGTCTGGGTAATTTCACCGCGCGGGTTCCTACTATCCCCGAAGGCCTCCACGATCTCCCGACGCAGTCGCGTAAAGACATTGGGATGACGCGCAAGGTAGTAGAAAGTCGAACTCAGTAAACTGGCCGTGGTATCCCGTCCAGCAAGTAGGATATTCAACATGTTATCGCGTAGCATCTTCGGATCATCCGTATCCGCAGCGAGGGCATTGAGAAAGATGTAGCGGTCGCTTTCTTTCCGGTCGGGATTGCGCTTCGATTCCAGTGCGACATTCACGTAATGATCCACGACTTCGTGAACTTGGCTATTCGCCTCGCGGAAGGCCTTCGGGTTGACGAGCCAGTATAGGCCTTGAGCGCGAGATCGCGAGGCGAGGTAATCCTGAGCGACTGTGAATGCATCCGCGAATCCTTGAGCATTGCGTACGGCGGATTTTGCGAGGACTCCGGTTGTTTCAGACTCTGGGAGCATGCAGCCTACTGACTCGCCGAACAGGAAATGGGTGGCTGAGTCGAGGGTTAGGAGGAAGAATAGGCGTTGGATGTCGAAACTAGTTCTGTCTTTGGGGATGAGGTCGAGGAGGTGGTTGATGTGGTCATCCAGTAGAGCTAGATCCGCGACCTAGTAACAATTAGCACAAGCTGAATTTTGAGAATTTTAATCACAGTCATTCTTAAAGATACCTGATCCCTAGTAAATTGCGGTCGCAATAATCCTCTCGCATGCGACCACCCCGCTCCATCCAAGGTAAAGATTCCATCACCGAGCAAAGGATAGAACTGTTCATGTCGCGTGCCCAAACAAAAATCCTGGAATTGAGTCGCCAGTATGGCCTTCACATTGCCTGGTTCAATTGTAGTGATGATCTCGCGACCGAACATCTTCTGCTGAAAGGTATTGCCATATATGGCATATTGATCGGTCAAATAATCAATCCATCGCTTTTCACGAACGGCTTTGCTAAGGCGAATAAAGGCTGGAATACCGAAAAACGTGGAGGAGCCGGGCGTACAAGGTTGACAATTCAGGGATTTAGACTGTTTGTGGTGATGGTGTAACTGCGCTAGGTAACGCAGGACCAGGAAGGTCGCATATACTGCGCCAACCAGGACGACGACTGGGTTGAGCAGCATGAAGAAGCCGAATGATCTTCCGATCGATCTGATTTCAAGATAAAGATAGAATGAATTTGTTAGAATTATTTGCCGTACAAGAAATGAAGGAATGAGAAGTAAGTTAAATGAATAGCAGTAAATCCAGCGGATCCTATTTGACATGGACATCAACATCCTCGGTTGGGTCACACGTGAGACTTTCGGCTCGATCGCAAGCTGGTATGAAAAGAGACTAGATCGCTAACAATATGCTTTCCCGGGATGCACCCATTTCTCCGCGCCGATCCCTCTTTACCAGTTCCCCTCCATGAGTGGATCCAGCCGGGTTCTTCCCGGAACCCCTCGCGCCCTCGCAACATCACTGACCGCGGTCCGTGATCGTGATGGTGTGCGTGTTTGCCTTAAAACAAGGCAGCCATTCTTTCAACGCCTTATAAAAGTATTCACGTGAGGTCTTTCCGGGCGCGAAATGGGTCAAGAAGTCAAAACAATGCTCCGCGTTCGGCATGATGTAACCGAAAACTGTATCCTCGTCCGTCTCCACATTGCACTTGGGAATGTCGGTTGTGAAATGAACGTTCTGCGGAGCGATGCTTTCCGTGGCGAGAGGGGAAAGGGTGCGCCATGGATCGAATTCCCCGCCGCTCCAGTAGACGTTTGACGGGCGGATCGTCCAGCCTCCGGTTTGTTCATTTGTTTCTTCGGTCTGGGGTTGTTTTGGGAGGATCCCTGCTGTGACCGCATCGGGGAACTGGCGATTGCAGGTGTACTGGACGTATTCTAGGGATTGGTACTTGGAGAGAAGCGAGTGAGGGCCGATGTTGTCGGTTTGGAAGTAGCCCCATTCCGTGCAGAATTGCCATGTCCAGCTGATGACGTCTGGGTCGGTAGCTTTGGGGTTAAGCACGCAGGACACAGGCTGGGTTTCATCGAGACCGCCGCAGTTGGTGTAGTAGTTGAAGTTGACCAACTCGATGAAGGCTGGAAAGGAGGCGAATCGGTTGGCCACGTACTCGTTGCCCAAGTAGGGTGCGAAGCCTTGAGGTCCGGCAACTGTTCCAGTGTACGGGTCTGTCTCGAGATGATCGCAGAAGGATGCCAGGCTGCCTTCTCCGCCGCCAAAGCCGTATGACTGGAAAAAACCGAAAATACCACCAACCCCAGTTGTGAAATCCCCATTGTTGTTGTCCTCGGCGCCAGCGCCGAAAAACAATTGTTTAATGGCTGCGGCAGATTCGGCATTCTTGTCAAGCTCCGCGTCGACGTATTCCATGGCAGCTTTAATATCCCGCGTACAATTCAAGTATCCATTGGCGACCATAGCATCATAGACTTGATCGAAGTACACACTCATGTCAATGCGCGCCTCGACCGGAGCCGAAGAAGCGAAGGAAGCAAAAATCGTGTCGGGATACTTGTTGCGACTGAACGCCGAGCGCATTCCAGAATAAGAACCTCCAACCATGACCCAAGGCGAGCCAGATGGGGTCAGATCAGTTTCATTATAGTTCTCCCGCGTGAAGTTCTTTGCAAAAAATGGAATGTCGGCCAAGGCCTGCTCATTGTTTAGGTAGGCAAAGTGCTCTGGCGGTGTGTCGACGTTGACATTGTAAGGAAGCGATTTACCGTAATACCTGTAGAATGTAAGTTGAAGAAGATCTCACTAGATCGAATGTCACTGACCGATGCTCCCAGACAATGCCCATTGCACCATTTTCTGCCAGCATTTCCACAAACATCGAAGTCGAGTTCCCCAGTTGTATCTTTGCAGCATTCTCCGCGGTAGACTCGCCCACATCATAGATAAAGACAGGGCCACCTTGCTGATAGTACTCTTCCTGCACCCAGTACCGATTCTTATACGTGCCGACAGATGAGTTGGTATGGTCAATTGGCATCTATATTTATCAGTATTTCTCCCATCAAACAAAATACGGAATACGTACCATAACATATTCCTCCTTGATCTCATCAGAGTTGCGCGCCACCAGGGTATGCACAGACTCCTTCTTATTTAAGATAATATCGGGATTGATCCCCATCTGAGCCATCAGCTTCAAGTCGCGACGAAACGGCGATGAAATGCCCATCGAAGCAGCAGACCCTGCCACACTCAGCACCACAGCCCACCATATCGTAGCAATATGCATGTTTTTTGTTCAAAGTAGATCAGATAAGATCGCACGTCGCACTTAAAGGAAAGAAGGAATGGAATCATCATGCCGATCAGATGTCCTGGTGGTATATATGCTGGAAGTAAAATTCACCAAATCCGAGAACAATACTAAGAAGAACAATGTTTGCGTCGATGAGGCTTCTGCAGTCGTCCGGCAGGCGGATACCCCAATTGGTTCCTGATCTTCCCGAGACTGAGTCGCGTGCGGATGTGGGCCTCATCTGCATAACCCAAATATGCGTGGGCCCACATCTAGTCATGATCTACCGACCATTTGTTCGAGATAAGCTACTGCAGGTCTTGTGTCGAACTCTTTCCTGTTTTGTTGTTTACCCCGCCGTTAGACCCTAGCTAATATTGATGCTCTAAAAAGGCACTTCTCAGCAGCATAACTGCCTTACAGAGATATAGGATCAGGTTTGAGATACATTGATCAGCAATCTCGGAAGAAATCGCTACCCAAAGCAATCAGTTGATGCTAGTGTTTTACGGTGACTTCCGAATTAAGATGGATTCAGCCCTGGACTAAAAAAAAGGGACCACGAGTACGAAAAGTTAATCTCCAGCCGAAACCATAACCCCCTTTTTGCCATGTGTCTGATCAGGAATGTTGAGTTTCCTAGGTTGTGTTAGAACAATAGCAGGAACAATGGGTGGGGCGCCCAATATTTTTAATATTGTTGTCCAATAACCCAACTTGACTAGCTTCACCACTCTGTTCACTAGATATTGCAGGTCAAAAAACTACACCAATGGTGACATAATTTCTTGATTGGGTTATTTGTCGTCCCTTGCTTGGTATGTTGGGTATGGAAGCGGCTCAGTGGCGTTGAAGGGAATGTTGACCTGGAATGTAGATCATTCCACTATGAGAACCACTTTTCGTGGACGGGATCATTGAGCAGAGTTATTCATCAACGAAAATGATTGGAAATGCTTCACATCTGCGCATCACACCAACCACACCTAGATGCTGAGATTTCGTCAAAAGGATATTAAGCCAAGAAGTAGCTACTCAGGCCGTCGTTGCGTCCTCTCAAAATTCCCGGGAACCACATCGCTCCCAGACAGCAGCATGCACCATATTATTCAACCTGAAACTAATGCAAAACGATAAAAATTACTACTGTATGGATCTGTATCTAGTTCAACAAATCTTTTTTCCTACTTCTGTGCTCAATGGCCATGCGGGCCCGCACATCAAGGGTCTTCGGGAAATATATAATTGAGGAAAATACTTTGGAACCATATTGAAGTTGAAGATACCCAGCAGGTGAGAAACATTATCAGTAGACGTTGAAAGTCGAGTTGATGTCAATCATTCATGAACCTTCCTCTCATCATCAAACAGTTCAGGGAAAAAGGAGTATTTAAGGATCTTTAGAGGACGCAAGAAGCGTTGTCTACATGATATGACGTCATATGTCAATACTCGACGTTCATCTTACTCGCGTTTGACCATGCGCGAGGCCCAAAGAAGAAAGTGGTGTCGCATTAAATGTTTTCTGAAACGAGGAAACTAAGTGTACCCCGCCTTTCGAAATCAGAGTTAAGGGTTTACAGTCACTATTTGGATTAATGGTCTATTTTACGGTAGAGCACGTGCTCTCGACCCGCGAATGCCAATGGCTCATGGATAAAAGGCTAAACTTGCATACGAGTGCGAGGTCCAACCTATGACTAGCCTGGCTTTACTAATTTCATCAAACTCAAAATTCAAGATCGCAATTATGCACGTGGGTTGATATGCTAATCTCCATTGGTACCACGGGGATCTTGGGCTGGGGCAGCCTCTCATTGACGAATGCCGTGTGTTCATTTCCTTATTTCCCGATAGAGAGACCGACTTCGCTAGTGGAGATTGCGTTGTCCGAGCACTTATCGGAAATCAGTATGCACCAGCATTGCCGGGGCACAGTGTCACAGCTTGAACTCCCATTAGCTACAGCAATGTGGAAGCCTTGAAGAAGCAAACTCAAGCTTTTGATCGTGGCATCTAGCGTCCACTGCTGACACGAAGAGGATCCAGGAACAGGAACGCCACATACAATCTCCGGTATAATTGTTGGATTCTAGAATCCTGCTGAATCCACTTGCCTTGACTTTAAAATACCGACGGCTATTTCTTTCTTTTTGTACTGATTCCAAACTTCCCATATAAAAGGCGAGCATTATCAGATTAAAGCCGAACATAGAGCTGTTTGTCTTTTCTTCACAACAGAATGCCTTTGATGTCTCGTGTTGCTCTGACCTTGGGTCTTACCCTAGGTGCTGCTGCTGCCCCAAACTCCAAGGCTGCGCCTAAGGGTGCCGAGAGCCTCACTTTGGCCCTTCTTGGTGGTATGTACTTGTTGTTTTAGAGCTTTGGAGACCAAATCTCGAACAAGAGAACTAACGGATCTAGACTACGGTTGGACTGGTTGGCAGCCTTTGCCTTTGGATTTCTGCAACAATGTCTTGCCAAACCTAGAGGCCGACGGCGTGGAGATTCCCAAAGCGATTTTGAATGACTGCGATGCCGGTGATCGTCTGGACATCTCCAATGCCACAATTGAGGAGAGTAAGTCGGCCATCATTTGAGATAGTTCAAAGAAGCAAGGAGAAAAAGCATAAGACAAGGAAATAGAAAAATGGATAGAAGCTAACGTTTGTTACAGCCCGCACGGCTAGCTACATCGAAAAGGTCTGTCTAAAAAAGAACTGCGATGCCTTCGTATCTGTCGGCGACAACTTCTATGACAGTGGTGTGGACTTCACATCAGAAGGTATCCAGCGCTTCTACGAGGGCTGGGCTGACATGTACGTCGGCGAGGCCTTCGACAACAAGACCTGGTACCAGGCTCTCGGCAACCACGACGTTGTCGCTGGCCAGGCCGGAGTTGATTTCCAAACGCGTCTTGCACCCCTGATGGATGACCGCTGGTACTTTGGACACGAGAACCTGCCGTACTACACCTACGACCTGACCGGCTCCGACTGGACTGCAACCTTCGTGGTCGTGGATTCCGATTGCTTCATCAACAAGTACCAGGTGAACACCTCAGTCTACAACACTGACTATGTGATCTCCTGCCACAAGGAAACCCAAAAGCAGGTGGACTTCTTGCGCGAGTCTTTTGCTAAGTCCGACGCTACTTGGAAGATCCTGCAGATCCACCACGGCTATATGTCCTCCTCAACCAACTACACCGAGCTGAACCCCCTGATGGAAATTGTTCGCGAAAACAATGCCGTCGTCATCAACGGCCATGATCACTGCTTGGCTCACTACCAGTATGAAGGCACTGACTTCGTTCTCACCGGTGGCGCAGGCTATGCTGAAGCCGGCGACTGCAACTATGGCGTTCCTATCGGTCCCTACGCCAAGTGGCTCGGTGCCAATGCAGATCAGGCTGCCAACGGCTTTGTGACCCTCGATATCGACCGTAGTGCTTTGAACTTTGAGTATTACGCTCGTGATATGCGCATGAAGGGCGCCGACTACTACGTTGTCAAGGACGAAATGAAGCCCTCCTATAGCTTCGCGGTTACCAAGCACGCGACTAAGGCTTAGGTGCTGCATGCTCAACAGAGAGTTACTGAGCGTGAAATGCAAAAATTGTGCTATTTTTAGTAGAGTATAACATGGATAAATTTTTTCTGGATTGCTTTATGTAGCGTAAATCTGAGCTCCACAGTATCCACTGGCAAGATGGCCGAGTTGGTCTAAGGCGTCAGGTTAAGGTCCACCTTGACATCATTTCCTGATCTACGTTTGTAGGCGTGGGTTCAAATCCCACTCTTGTCATTTCTTTTTTTTTTTTTTTCTTGTTGGGGACGGACGGTCTTAGTCGACTGGCTAATTCGCTGAGCCCTGGCTTGATTTGATTTTATGATCGCCAAAGTTTATGCTTATAAAAATGCTAGTGTTTTCCCTGGTTACGGTGCCTTGGGAGGTCTCCGGCGCGGCTTCACTTGAGTCCTGCTGGGTGCTGAATTCCGCAACAAGACCCACAGCCACCACTAATGATTATGTTTTTGCAATGGCACTTGGCTCGTGAAGTGATGTGTATATTGGAAGTAAAAATCTAAATTATGATTTGAATCCACTTTTCGCAGTAGTGGTGTAGGTAATTGAGTGTAAATCGAGTGGGGCCACGATCGGAAACACCCGTGTTAAGCGGCCCGGTCATTGATTTTCAAAGTGCTATTTTTTTTTATAGCGGCCCGCATCCTCCTTTGGACTTCCTCACGAATCAGCATGACGAGATGCGTAAAATATCTCGATAGATCGTCAAATGAATTGATCACGAGTAGTCCACCGCGCATTGAGCAAGAGAAAACGGAGACAGCCTCAGAACATCCATTGTATACCTTGCAGATCGAGTTTTCCTCGATCTCTGAGCCAGCGCGGATGAACTGCAAATGGAGCCATGTTTGTGTTAAAGGTCTGTTGTGGTAATGACGCCTAAAAACGTAAGCCAGAACGGATGATGTATTTCGAACCATAGACTGAAGCGGACAATCTATCAATCTATTTGCGCCAAAGAAATGATGTGACGATGATGTAAATTCATTACCCGTGCTCGACAATATCCAAGGTTTTGATCGGAGGATCCCTGATAATTTTCCAGAATGTCTGCTCACTGCAATTGAATTCAAGAATGCTATGTAATCCCTTACTTCCGGTTGGCCTCCGGTTGGCCTCCGGTTGGCCTAGGATGGTCAAAATCTTGAATGTAGATCCGTGGGTCTCGATGATTTTACATCCCTAATTCTAGATCTACCTAGCAATGACGTTTCGATCTCATGTCGTCTTTCAGAGAAGCATGTGTCTCCTTCGTCTCCTTGACGAGTAATCATGCCAAAGCAGGATTGATAATTTTCTTATAGGTAGATTGATGGTCAAGTGTGCTAAATGTCGTTGGTCGGACAGTTTCGTTGGGACTCTCGCACATTATTCGGAGTTATTTTATCTCTTTAGTATAAGCACTGAGATGTGACTTTCTGACGGACTGCTATACCTATTCAATATACAATATATGCAGTGCATTGCGAGACATAGCAGACCGCACTAGACATGGTGGTAGATCGACCCACAAGCGCAAATTGTTTACTTCTGTCTACGCCGTTCGATTCACAAGTCGAGTAAATGATTTTGATAATTGAGTTGGTGACCCGTACTACTACTATGTTTCGTTTTCCACAGTGTAATTACTGATAACAGCTATTTTTTTAGACGTATCTCTACTGGAATTGGCGACAATGAAATTATTCAAGCATTGTTCGGATCATGCAGTGAAACCTCCCGAGTTTTCGATTTTATTATTTACTACGTGCGGAAGATTCACGTGTAATCAAAACCTGAAAACGCGTGTGTAGCAATTGAAGACTTGTGATAGCTTTGTTTTCATTGGCGGAACGCGCACCTGAGGTAACAATGACACTCTGCACTCTAGGGCTTCCCGCCAATCAGATTATATGGATACCAAGGATCTATGAGTCGTTCATGCTCAAATTGCCGTTAATCAACCTGGTCGGATTGTCAATATCTTGGTTTTCTTCATACAGGCTGTAACTGGCTAGACGTGGTGAAGGATCACATAAATAGCAGACATTTTCTAAGCAAGCATCTTACTTATCACTGTCATAGTCCATAGCTTTTCACACTCAAAGACAGGAAATTGCAAAAATGGCTACTCATCCGTTGCAAGCAATCGGGGAAGCTGTTGGGTCGGTCGGAATTGACCCTCGCGCCAAGCAGCTGTCCTCTCTCTTCCAAGGAGCGAATGATGGTCCTGCACGTACGGCAGCGAAGCTGACGGGTGTCCAAGAGCTCGGGAAGAGAGCCGACGACGGTCCTTACTTCACAAGCAATGAGGGCATTCCTTTCCCGGATCCAGCTCATAGCAAAACGGCTGGAGGAATACCAGTGGTATCCGATATTCATCTTTTCCAGAAGCAGCAGCACTTTAACAGGTCTAAGAATCTGGAGAGAATGGTCCATCCATGTAGGCACCGGTCGCTGCTACTGTGCTAGAGTCTCTAACTGACTGATGTAAAGGTGGTAGTGGCGCTTTTGGATACTTCGAATCTACCAAAGATGTTTCATCACTGTGCAAAGTGAGTCATGTATTTATTCTTTCAGGCGTCGCTCACGGCCCATCACAACCAGCAACCTTGCTCACGTTTTCATGGCAGGCCGACTTCTTGAAGTCATCCGGTATCCGAACTCCGGTCTTTGTGCGTTTCTCGACCGTGACTCTTGGGAGGGAATTCCCTGATTTGGCCCGGAACCCCCGAGGATTTGCTGTCAAGTTCTACACGGGCGAGGGTAACTACGATATCGTTGGCTTGAACTTCGTAAGTTAAGGTTTGTCTTATACTCACAGTGCGAGTCTTACTGATTGGATGAAGCCTGTCTTTTTTTGCCGTGACCCTATCCAGGGCCCAGATGTGATTCGGTCTCAGTATCGAAACCCGCAGAACTTCCTTCTTGACCATAACTCACTGTTTGATCTGCTGGCCAATACGCCTGAGGGGTAAGGATGAAACATCGTCTAAGCCTACATGCAGCTGACATTGATTACCAGTAACCACGCCGGCATGATGTTTTTCAGCGACCATGGTACACCCCAAGGCTGGCGGGCCAATCACGGGTACGGTTGCCATACCTTCAAATGGTAAGCCTCGAGTGCCAAAACCGCGTTTTTGCTAGTTTCCTTTGATACTAACTTCAGTCTAAGGGTCAATGGCGAAGGCAAGTTTGTGTACATCAAGTACCACTTCCTCGCGGACGACGGGCAGAAACAATTTACCAATGATGAAGCTACACGCCTCAGCGGTGAAGACCCTGACTACTCAAAGAGAGATTTGTGGCAAGCTATTGAGAAGGGGGAAAAGGTGTCCTGGACAGCCCACGTTCAAGTCATGAATCCCGAGGACGCCGATCCAGACAAGCTGGGATTCGACCCTTTCGATGTGACGAAGGTTTGGCCAAAATCTCAATTTCCAGTAAGTCAATTTTCATTACGCTACAATTACTGTGCTAAAGGAAATGCTTCTAGTTGCAAGAGTTTGGAAAGCTGGTATTAACCCGCAATCCCGAGAACTTCCACAGGGATGTGGAACAAGCTGCGTTCTCTCCGGGCAGCATGGTTCCCGGCATTGAAGATAGCCCTGATCCACTTCTCCAGTTCCGCACTTTCTTTTACCGGGATGCGCAACTGCACCGCGTCGGAGTGAACTGGCATCAGATACCCGGTAAGCCTTTATCACCCTCTTGATGAGTTCTTTCTAATCGATATATTATTGAAATTCAGTCAACTGTCCTTTCATGGCCTCGTCATATTCTTCATTGAACTTTGACGGGCAAATGAGAGTCGATGCAAACCATGCCAAGAACCCCCAGTACGCGCCAAACAGCTTCGTCGACAAGTTTCGCCCCGATACTGCTGAAGCTCCATATCAGCTCTCTGATAATACGGTTAGCCGCAAATCACACTTCTGGCACGAGGGTAGTGCAACCGAGTACGAGCAGCCGCGCATGCTGTATCAGAATGTCATGAATGATGAAGCCCGCGACCACCTCCACAAGAATACTGCCCGGCTCCTACAAAAGGTGGAATATCCCGAAATCCAGATCAAGTACCTTGCCCAGTTGTATAGAGTGGCTGCTCAATACGCAGAGAGTGTCTTCAATCTGCTGTCTGAAAAGCGCTTCAGCTTCAGTGAGGTAGAGGAACGTTCGCAGGGTGCGGAAAAGATGGGAAAGAATCCTCAATTTTGTCCGAGTGCGAAGACGGACAAGCTAGTAGGCAAATGTCCGGCTGCCAAGATATATAACTGATGCTGCAGTTGCTCAAGCTATCAGCTATCTGAAATTATATGCATTCTTTGTCTTGGTCTTTGATAAAACTACGGCTTAAATTGAATAAGCGCGTTCCCGATTAGGATTAGTACGGTCCCGACCACTAAATCAGCAACTCACTATTGACTGTGATATAAGCTTATCTACAGAGTTTACATCCACGTGACTAGCATCATTGGTCTAGTGGTAGAATTCGTCGTTGCCATCGACGAGGCCCGTGTTCGATTCACGGATGATGCATTTCTTTTTGCTCCGCTTCACTTTCCTCTGTACATTTAAGGACGCAACAACACATGTTGTCCTGACTGAAAATCTCAAATAATAACTTTTTAGTCTTCGACATTTTACTATTTGAGACAAGCATCTCTAATTAGAGGGAATTCGAATACCGTCTTCAATTAAATATATAAAGAATGACATTTAAAGTCAACCCAATTATACACATGTTTAAAGACGGGACATAAACACATGAATGCATAACACGTCGGTCTTTCCGCTAAAGAAAGGAACCAGCCCGTACCAGGCAATATGGGCGGCAGAAGGCATCAGAACCGAGCCATTCCTGCATCTAGACTTCCACCTGGTGGACCTCGGGTGCGACGCCAACCTTCTCGTCGTTGTGAATCGTGAGACCCATCTCGTCGGCGAAGGTGGAGTGGGGCTTCCATCCTGCGGAGGTGCGGGGATTGGTCTCCTCCATCATCTTATCGACCTGCTCCAGGGACAGACCCTTGGTCTCGGGGATGAGGAAGTAGGTGTAGACAAAGCAGCAGGCACAGAGGGAACCCCAGAGGAAGAACACCTTAGGGCCCAAGTTGGCCTTGTCAGCGTCAACCAGATATGGGGTGATGACGGCGATGATCTGTGAAGATGGTTAGACGTCTGAAATAGAGTCATGAAGAATCAGCAAATACGTACGCAGTTCCAGAGCCAGTTGGAGGCAGTAGACAGGGCAACACCACGAGAACGGATGGGCAGAGGGAAGATCTCGCCGATGACGACCCAAGCACCAGGACCCCAGGTGATGGCGAAGAAGAAAACGTAGATACAAATGAATGCAATCATAGCGCTAACGGCACTCTTGTTCTGTCCATCGGTCACACCAACGATGGCAACAATGAATTGACAGATGACCATACCAAGCGCACCCCATAGGAGGATAGTGCGACGACCATACTTCTCAATAATATAGAAGGAAATGGGAGTTGAGCACACGTTCACGATAGTGGTGATCATACTGATCAAGAAAGGGTCAGAGATCGTGCCTAGTTGCGTGAAGAAAGTGGTGCCAAAGTAGAACACGAAGTTAACACCGGTCCACCTAGAAAAAAAAAGATGTTAAAGGGATGAGCTTTATTAATCCAGTAGGAGGTTAACTTACTGTTGCATCATTTGCAAAGAAGTACCAAGGATAGTACGGCGAATATTGCTGTTGGCCTTGAAAAGACTTCCAGTAAAGCAATTAATCCAGCTAGCAAAGTAACCGCCATCAGGAATAACTTGCTGCTCGTACTGGAAGTTTGCGTCAATCTCGGTCAACTCGAGGGTGATGTATTCGGAGTCCATGGGTTGACCGCGAACGCGAGCCAGAACCTGACGAGCCTTCTCCTTGTTGCCTTTGCGAATGTAGAAACGAGGGGACTCAGGTAAGAAGAAGAGACCAGTAGCGAGGATGATAGCCCAAAGGAGCTGCAGGGCAATAGGAATGCGATACGAGCCGGAATCTGTGCGCCCCTGAGTGGCATAGTCGACACAGGACGCCAGCATCAGGCCGATAGTGACACAGAATTGATAACCTGAGACAATCGTACCACGCACTTTGCGGGGGGCAATCTCAGACATATAGAGGATGATGATGGCTGACACGAAACCAACACCAAATCCAGCGATGAGACGACCAGCAACTAGCAGGCCTAAGCTGCTAGAAGCAATTTGAAGAACCACACCGATAATGAAAATACCGCAGCCAGATATAATGGTTGTGCGACGGCCATACCAGTCTGCCAAATCACCAGCAATCAGTGCGCCTAAGAATGTGCCAGCAGATAGAATGGAGACGATGAGAGATTTTTTCCACGAGGGAATGACGAAAAGGGCTGTAGGGGTCGAGCCTTTGTCCTGTAGAGGTATAAGCATGTGTCTTATGTATGTACTCCATACTCAAAGGGCAGTTACCAGATGTTCAAAGGTCTCGATAAAGTAATCCATACCAATGACACCGCTGATATATCCAGAGTCATATCCGAAGAAGATACCACCAAAGGCAGCGAATGCACACATCAGATAAGTTCTGATAGTGACGGGGGCCTCGACGCGCAAAGCGTCGACGCCGCTCACGGCGGCAGGACCTGCACCACCGGCCATTGGAGTAAGATTGTTTGGTATATTTGTGACAAGCGGAGTAGGTTAAACAATCAATGGAGAGGCGAGCAAGGAAATAAATATGGAACCGATGTGGGTACAGGAGATGATCAACAGACAAAATGGGGAAAAGGATGGACTTTATAACATGCGGCCAAACGCTTGTCAGGGCTCGCCCTCAAAGTCAAAAATAGCAGGGGGTCAGTGGAAAGAAAGCTCGAACCCGGTCTAATGCAACCTTAGACCGAACTCGACTACGGATTTTTGGCCACTCTCGGCACGATGGGTCACGGTCAAGGCCCCCGGTGGGTCGGCTAGATGCGAGTTTTCGTTGGGCCATGGCTCCTGGGCCTTGCCGGTATGGGGAAATGTGCTAGGATCGCACCGTCGCTGATTCCAATCAAGCGTATTGCAGGCGACCATGTTACCTCCAATAAAGGGGTCATGTCATGCGGGCAAGGAAAGTGCGGATAGACAAATTTCCGGGGGCGGGTTGGTTGGCTCTTGGCTCGGGCCTGACCGATACCAGACCGTAGATTGAATTCGCCAAGAGAATTGATGTCGCGATAGAGAAATCAAAGCCGCACCCGTTCGAAGTGCGTGAACTCCAGACCCAGGATGCGCTTCCCAGTGTGAGTACTGATCAAGGCGACTTTCACATGGCAGTTCCTCACGGTCGACTCACGCGACTTGAAACGTGTGAAAAGGTTCGAGACAACGCGTACTGCCGAACTTCGTGGCACTCGTATTGGAATCACAATGGAAGAAAAGAAGAAAAAGCAAAACAACTGTCTGTGGCGCATGTGCAAGGCTATTCGACCAATCAGCATGCGTTTCCCCGCAGACCCTGATCCCGATTCGGGCTTGACCCCGAGGTTTTGTTTGGCTCGCTATCATGGGGCATGTTTAGTGGGGAAAGAATAACCGTGGGGACTACCAATTGCCGCAAAAGGACCTGGGGTTTCTTGTGGCGCCCTATGGCATGATGTCTCGTACATCTCCACTATGGTACACATGCCCTAAGCTCCTTGGCCGTCCATTGTGGATGGTGTCCCGGATACGAGAAGGTTTGCCCACGGATTAATATCGGCATCCAAGACGGCCAAGAGTCTTGTCGCGGCTTGGTACCAGGGAACTGTTCCCCGTGCTTCGTCGGCTGTAAAGTCTACAGTTTGATCTGTCTATGAACGAGAGTAATTGGTGAAGATAAAAAATTTAGCCGGATAGAGTTTTTCTAACTTTCCCGTCTCCCCCACTTCGCAGAACAAGCAACACATATATTTTGAGTTGGGGAGTTTTGCTTTTTCGTTCTTTGTCGTATGTCAAATAAACAATCGACTGAGTCATCTACTTGTACCACTTTGTAAATGATTACCCAAGAAGGTATGGGGTCAATATGTATAGCGACAACAACAACAGTAGTGTATCACTAGAGGAACACTCGTTTTATCTCACTTCGATCGAGGCGGGCATGTACTCTGTCTGACATTGCACAGTACAGAGTCGGTAAGCCCCCAAACTCTCTCCAACATCAAGCTTGGGCCTTCGAACCAAAGGCAAGCCGAGAAAGATCTCGGAGCATGCTACGAAAGCGCCACAGCAAATCATGTGCGATTACGCGAGACAAGCCACCAGTTCATTTTCCCGTCAGCGTCCCAACTTCTTCCCAGTGTTTCCTATTCGAGCAAAAGAACTTGAGACATGACCGTGGGAAGTTCGCGGTACGACCCAGTCTAAGAGCCGTGAAAATAGTTTCGGGGTTAAAAGGGGCTGCCGTGTTGAGACAGTCCATTTGCAGGACTAACCAACGAAAGTCTTGGCAAGTCTTGGCAAGCATTCCGGTAATATAATATCAGAATTCCGGGATTCCTTGGTGTTTCGAATTTCTTTTTCCTTTTGGCCATATTTATCAGTCACATGACTGGCTTCTGTTGTGTAGATCAGTGCATCTCCTTCTCGTTCTTTCTATCTCGCTCATACCACCACAATAGCATATTGATCTATCTGCTTCAAGCTGATATTATTCTTTCCCTTAAGGCCATGACGTGCGTTAGCTAGTACCGGGCGTGCTTATTCTTTCTCTTTCTGCCTCTTCTGATTTTGCGACTAGCCAGCCTCGAGCACTGACAACAGTGCTGAATTCAGACAGGATATGTTAGTTAATAATGATCAATTTTTATGCAAACTAAAGATGGGTCAAGCACTTGATCATCTTATGCATTCTTCAAAGACAACAATTCATGAATGATGTCCGCAAGCATTTTGCCTACGCATGACTACTATTCTTATCTAAATCAAGGCAGAACTTACATCCGCCCGCAAGCCGCTCTTTGAGGGTGACCCTCGAAGCATAAAGTGTCGTAAGAGACACAGACAAGCTAACCCTGACAGAAGCCATGATGCCTGGTTGCCGTGACTCTGCTGTCTTACTTAATCTTCGGCTAGAGAGGGGGGAGTTGGAAGTTAGGTGGAGGTGGGAATGCAGGATATTGACAGGAAGTCTTCACAAATCAAAAAGAAGCTAAAACTATTCGGTGGAGCCGCTAAGACCGGTAAGTACTAGACTAGGGCCCTAAGAATCAGGGGTAGCTGAGTGGTAATCTATGTAAAGGATGCAATTTGCCGCCACTACATGTGCCGAAGCCATCTCCTGCAGTGCAATCAAGGAACAGGAACACCTGATACGTATTTTCAGAAAGGGATACTTGAGCTCGTTAGTAAATGCCTGCACCTGATCGGAGTGAGTTTATAGGAATAACTTATTTGCAGAATATTCTCTTATCAAGTAAGTCACTGAAATTGATGAGTAATACATCCAGTATAGAGGAAATAGTGTAACAGTATACATTGAATATTATCTTATGCTCAAGCAGCTTCAATTATCCTAACCGGCACAAATACCTTCACCTCCTGCGTCTCCCCCGCAATCGTAAGATTGACTCTGTACTCGAATTGATGGGTATGTTTGAGAACAAAAGTACAGCAATCTGGATAAAGAGGACGAATGGGGGTCCATGAACATCGCTTTCCGTTTGTATGGAGCCCATCCCTCCGCAAGACAAGCTGGAACAGATTGCCTAAATCAATAGGCTCGCTGGCCTTTCCTGACGAGTAAAGTACCAAGGGACTTTCGAGATCCTTGAAAGCATCCTCAAAGTGTAAATCCACGTCAGAGTCCTGCCGGCCAGTATGTACGCTACTCGTGAAGCCTCCTGGTGCTATAACTGTCGTCGAGCTTTTGACTAGAATTTTCACGTAATTGATCTGCACTCGCTGCACGATGTATTCGATACTTTTGCTCGTTCGGTCATTCCCAATCAAAGTTGTGATACTCAGGCTGATCGGCAACGGGTGTGGATTATCGACTTGAACAACTGGCGGCGATTCTATTATAGTCTTGAACCAGAACACGGGCACCTTCGACGAGGCAAAGAGCTTAATGGTCTTTTGTCGAATTGAGAGCTCCTTATCTTTCAATTCTGGTAGTAGGCGCTGGCTTCGTACTTTCGTAGGATATGATGATCCTCCCTTTGATATGTGGAGCGTGTCGGCACTTCCCGGAGATTGTCTCAGCGTAATGGGTACAGTCGCAAACTGGGCCTTTTTGGAGCCACCCCGATCATAATATAGTCGAGCATGAAGCTCATATTCGATTACGGCTGTTGACCTGGGCGAGTAACCATTGCAGGACGTGCGTAAAGTACCGGGCAGGACATTGTAAGCCGGGTGATGCTGGTCAAAAGGCACAAAAGTTGCTTGCAACTGATGACCGTCCATAATGTATGCCTTGGGCTTACTAGGGATAGGCAGCGAGAAAGACCAACTGAGGGGTTCTTTACTGTTTTCAGGGTGGTGCAGGGGCCCGCTGAAGACGAGATGTTCCTCTGGTTCGAGCAGTGTCCACTTATTGATGTAGCATTCGTGATCACTATCGAGCTGCATATATCCAGCTCGTAAGATTCTGACACTGGTCATCCCCGTGAGCCATATTTTGAGCGTGGCTTCGGGGGAGACGATGGGAGACTTTCGAACAACACTCCCAATGATTGTGTCGCCGGGGCTGTAGCGCCAGCCAAGCGGTGCCGCAATATCAAGACGCAAGTCGTCCTTGAGGGAGATATCCCGCGGGATCATGCTATTTGGCTTCCCGGATGTGTCTCAGTTTTCTGGTCCGACTGTTCATAGACAATTTCCATCAAACTCGTAGTGAAGGATAGAGAGCGATAAAGGATAAATTGATCTTCAAAGTCACGGGGACGACGGGGCCAAATTTGATACGGTTATTTAGTCTGCCTACACATGTCACTTCTTTTGTCGCATGTCTCTCTTGTGTCCAGATGATTCGTCAGATCGACAGAGCTAAACAGCCCCGCCCCCTACAAGGCTGTAAACTGGGTGGACCTTGGTCAGTGCTTTGATTTCAACGTTTCTTAACCCGTTCGTTGGGTTGCCATATTATCTTCGAATTCATTCTTTCTACATACGACGATAGAGTGTGGCAAAAATGTCTCCTGAGCCGCATGCCAGCCAATCCTTCTAACCGAGTTGACAACTGAGGGTTCAGCAGGTGACAAGGCGCTTCGCTGGATCAGCTCCTACCCTACTTTCGCCCGGGCGGCCGCTAGGGTTCAGATCAGGTGATAAAATGCAAGGGCTGGAGGCTCGGGCGGGGAGTGGCCTTACCCTGGAGAAGTAAAATAAAGTAAACATAAACATGAACCGAATGATTGCGCAGATCCTCTTCACTGCTCCCTGTTGTTGTTGATTTATCTCAATAGACAGAATTCTAAATCCACACATTTTTATAAAGATAGCAAGAGTATATACGAGCCGTCATGTACCTGCAGCGCGGCACTGAGTACATTGGCGGCACCCAACTCTTGGCGTTGCCCGAGCTGCTAAGATTTGATTGGCGCGATGAATGAAGCAAGCTGAGGGATTTTAATGGGGCTGTACAGAAATCGCCGCTCTCGAGGTTCATCTAAATTTTCCTATCTAAGTGAAGGCTAAGATGGGTTTGTGACGTGTCGATCTAATACGCCTCCGCCCAAACGCCAAGTCCCTTGCAGCGATAGGACCTTCGTGCACGTGATTGCAATTCGGACAGTGCTCGACCTAAAAATAGAAGGGCTGACCCTTAGGTTGTGGGGTCCATGAGCCGGCGTTACCCAGATGATTGTCATAGAACTTGGCTGTTGCGTGAGGTATGCTGTCTAATTGTGATGCTATCCAGTAAAGCCAACATCTTCCTGTCTAAACCTTGCTTTTACGTCGAAGCATTTGATCGTATTCATATCGAAAGTGGAAAACCAAGTCGCTCCCTGATGATTGCACAGACGCCGACCGCCGCGTTCTTCTGCCAGTCTAATGAGATAGGAGATATCGCGATAGTTCTCAACGATCCATAAAACATGACTGCATCTCCCCACCCAAGATTGAACCTATCACTAGGTAGGTGGGTAGTACCATGAGGAATGCCTTGTACGCTCAAGATGGATGTAGCCGTGGCGCGAAAGGTTGCAGTGCAACGTTCTTGAATTGCGTTGAAGTCAAAATGGGGCTGGTCGAAGAGATTCGAGTCGGATGCACGATCTAGCAAGGCTAAAAGCCCCGCCGAGAGCCGCATTCGAAAATTGCCTTGATATGCATGCACTCCAATAGACGATATTGAGGGCTGAGTCGAATCATACGCAGAACTCCAGAGTCTTTCCGTTTCGTCCATTTGCTGCATTATAGACGAGTAAGTGTCCAAGGCCAAGTCCAAATTGCCGGCCAACACATTTCCAATTTGACAAAGAAGGCGAGTGCAGTGATAGGCGAAGGTACATGCTTGTACCAGAACATACTCCGAGCTCTTCATGGATTGAGAGAGTTCGTGAACCCAGCCCAGCACTTCTATAGGAGACTCACGGCCGGCAACTAGCGCCTTGGCTTGCTGGTGCTGTTAGAGACGGCGGAAATAAAGCGCGGGATCAAACGGTCTGGGTCTTACAGTGCAATGGCAGACAAACCAGATGAGGTTCCGTCCATCCTGTCTAGAGAATTGCTCCGAGCCTCGAAGCCTAATCAAAGACGCCATTCCTCGACAGTGGCGGTCCCCCTCCTCAGATCCTGCAATCGATGTGAGGTGAGGATTCGATAAGAACTTTTCGACAATCAGTTCTCCGGAACCATAGTTCTTCCACCGATAGATCTTACCTCGTATACAACAAACATCCAAATGGCCAATAATGTGCTGTCACTCCTGCACTCAACAGGATCATTTAGAGCTGCGTTCACGGTCTTTAGTGCCGTCCCATACGCCCGAGCTCTGTTAACAGTTGCAGCTGCAGTCCCCGTTGTAGTAGCTAGATATGCGCATGCAATGGCATTACAGACTGAGTAGACTGATGACCCTTCATTCGTACTGGATATAATGCGTGGAATAGTAGCAAACATGCTACTGTCTATCCTCATATCCACGAGGTCAACAGTAAACTTGTCCAAGACCAATGGAATCACATGATGGCTCCACACTTGGGAGGGCTCGTATATTATTTGGACAGAGGAGGTCTCGCTGTCTCCAGTGGAGCTGACTTTGGTCGTCGGTAGATTGTCATAGCGTATCTTTCGATTACGACGCCTCGTGCCCGGTTGGAACGATGAGTGGTCGATAATGCGGAAGCGCATGCTAACGTCATCTCGATAACCCGAACAAGCTTTCCCTGCACGTAAACATTGACCACAGGATGGGCGTGCAAGATCGCACTAGAATTGGGTTGATCAGTGAACACAACGCATTTGTGAATTCAAACACCACCGTACCTTGCAGTGTCGCTGTCGACAAGAATAGCAGCGTCGGCTGTACTGACCGGTGTTAGGCATTTGCGTGGCTATTTGTCTTTCATTAACTTTCTCCAAAGTGGTCCGTCAAAGCCGCCCTGTAGAGACAGCCTTGGGAGGGGTCGAGACGGTCGCGTCAGCAAAGTTCAGCTTTGGCCCGTTTAGGAAATTGATACGCTCAGCCAATAACAGCTGCAGTGACGACCATCTGTAAATACTCACTGACAACTATATATATCAAGTCAAGACTGATTTTTATTTCCAACGAGGAAACACTCTTCCCATCATTTATCCTTTCTCCGCCTCGACCAGCCTTATATCCCAAAAGTCTTATCATTCAAAGAACAGAAAGGGATTCGAACGGTGAGGTACTTCAGGCGCATTCTTCCGATATCCAAGAGGATTGAGTTCAGGTATTCATTCATGCGATGACGAATTGCTGCAGGAGCTTCAAATTATCACAAAATATTTTACTCCAAGTGCTACAACTTTTTCGCGAAACGAAAACGTGTATGATGACGCTTTTATAGATGTGACAACAGATAGATTGCTATAAGCCTATACGGAACACATGGATGAGGAACCTGCTTTTTGTACATGGTCTGGAGACTGCAAAAAAAGCTTGTCAAAACAACCTACACAGGATAGAAGCCTTCTGACCATTTGTCAGATCCATAGAGACGCGAGAATATAAGCGAACGGTGTAGCGAAAAGACGGAGAGGATTGAAGCCTTCCTCACAGTATTGTAAGAGTTTGGGATAAGATCTTCTCAGGTTTTTCTTGGTCATCTCAGGCTGATGAAACCTAAGCAGGGTTCATTGCATGCGTAAGCGTTTCCCATCCAACGAACACAATGTTGGTGTCTTCGGGGCGATCGTTCACGGTATAAACTTCGGTTTGGTTCATGGCGTATCCTAGGCGGTATGAGAGCCCATTGAGACCAGGCTCGGTCACTTTTACTCATCGTCAGTACAGCCTTATGGGACTAGAAGAAGCTCAAATAATTACTTACCTTGTGCAATACCAAGTGTCACACTGCCATCACATAGCCAACTTGGAACTGAGGCTCCATTTTCATATGTCGTATGGAAGTCCAGTGCGTATTGAAGACGAGTGCCAACTTCCTCGGTATACAAATCGCGACCTTGGATGCGGGATGTCTCCAGAACGTGCGAGATTGAAGCAATACCGTAGCCCATGTGGCCAAAGTCTCGACAGGTTTCTTGGCCAATACCATCAACAAAGGTAGTCTGGTTGAACCAATACTCAATAAGATCTTCCTCTGTCGATTCATCAATAGCATTTGGGAGGTCGCCATCACTGATTGAAGTAGAGGTTAGACATGAAGTCCCTGACACAAAGGGGAAAAAACCAACCTCGTCAAATAGATGTATGCTGCTGCCCGTGTCAAGAATTTCTCCATTGCAATATCGTAGCTCGTCCGGTTCTCAATGAACACGGAGATTCCCAATGCAGCCTCCATCATGACTGTATTATTATGAGCCAAGGGTCACACATAATGGTTCGTAAGGATCAACCTACCTAATTCCCAGTTTCCCATATAATCCGATCCAGGGATGACTGCAGGAAGATAAACATCTCTAAGCATGTCTTCGAACGTGGTAATGTCCGCATCGCTCCAACCAGCGTCAGTGTAGCGAATGATTTCAGCCGCACGGCTCCAGCTGGAAGCTGCCCAGCCTGCCTGTAGGGGCCCATTGGAGCCTGTATGGTCCTTCACGGTACTAGACCATCCGTTCATGAAAGTAATTGCAAGATCAGCATGAGTTTGCAAGCCAGTTACCACCCAGGCCAATGCATTCAGATAGGCAGTAAGAGCATCCTCAACCTCATTGGTGCAGCCGACATCTGGAGTTGAGTACGGGCCGCATTCCACTGTTGCGTATGGGGTGGGGGTTGTGCGGGTCGCAAATTCGTGGTCCGTCATGGCAATCCACGCAGTGGCCCAGGGTTCCTCACTGATGGATACTTTGGAGGAGAAGTAGCTCATTTGGGAAGAACTCAGGAATACTCCTGGGTGGACCCATGTTGATGTAGCTCCAGTAGTAGTTGCGGTGCCGGAAGTCATGGGTACTGAAGTAGACGCTACCGACATTGGAGTGGAAGAAGCTGGAATTATAATGCTTTGTGGAGATGAGGAGGGTAGCGCAGTAGCTGCCGAGCTCATAGAAGTGGTCGAAGCAGTCTCTTGGCTCTTTCCATGGAGAGAGTGAGCTTCGCCGTGGTGACCATGGGCAAAATGACGAGGGTGGGAGGCAGTCGCAGAGGACAGTAACGCTGACAGAATTGATATGGTGAATACTTTCATGTTGAGGTGCGGCAAACTTGACTCAATCAGTGTGGTTGGGCGAAAGGATTTGCTACCAACCGCCCTCATTTATATATTCCTCGTGAAATGAGCCCCAACCTTGAAACGTCCTGCCGTATTTATGTTTACTGTCGGTCTAGAACAATGCAGGATCTAGATCTCGCATATTTGATTGATGCGTTTCAAATTGCAGATCAAGGAGATATTCTCGGTCCACTTTATCTCACAAAACGAGGACGCACATTGGATGGGCGGCTGACGGCTCTTGGAGCTCTATATTCAAAACAATAATTACCGGCATTCTTCATATTAAAAATAACACAGTAAAAGACTAGTATCAACGTTGCTGTTTCACTTTAAATTGAGTGCGGATGGTGCGGTAGGAAAGGGTCCAAAAGCTTATGTCTGGTGACATAGGTTGTTTGGTCGAAACTCAATTGCATATGCTGACAAGTCACTAAGCGTGTACAGTAGAATTCATGGAGAAGAGCCTTGCAATACTTTTTACTGCGCACTGCATGAAACCCGGTGAAACAATATTGAAGGGTTGGGTACCTGGAAAGCCTTCGCACGATTTGGGGGCCCAAGCACTTCGAGACTATCCTTTGAGAATACCTTTTTCTCTTTTAATTGAAGACTACACGAGAATTGTTTTCCACTGGATGAAAATGAGTATGATTATGGCAAACAAGCAATTTCATATCCTGAACAAAGCTTTCTCATCTAAATGTCGCTCTGCTTGCGTCAATTCCAACCTAGGACCTGATCTATGTGTCACAATCAACTTCCACCAACTCGTGGCAAAAATCTGATATCAAAAATAACCTCGCATGGTAGGGTGTGGACTCCTCAAATTTGCCGTTGTGGATTACAAGTCGGGGTTATCCGAAGAAGCCGACGGGTTATGCATGCCAATCCATACCAAAAGGAGCAAGTATATGCGGTTGGCTAAAGTCCGTTATCGCCGCTTTACAGTATGTTTGACGGCTTTTGTGGGCCTAATATACTGGTTTCTGGCTCATGGGGTTTCTAATTTGATGATTGAGGTGTGAGAATGAGTTAGACATACCCCACGCCCCATACTGCGGTTGCCAAACCCACCTTCCGGACTAGACCGGCACCTTTTATTTCTTACAGTAATTTTCTAAGAACATGAAAATAAATTCATCTGTGACAACCAATGTCTTCCTCTCTAGCCGTTTAATATCTTAAAAACCCCGATGTCAGGACCTTCGGCGCTAGCGTGGTTTATAAGGCGTTCATAAGGCATTCATAAGGCCCTTTCCATGATCCAACACCATGGTTTGGCACTTGCTTCCGAGTAATGATCAACCATCCTCTCAATCTCGCCAAGCACTGTTCCGGAAAATCTTAAATACCCCTTTTGGATCATTTTGTTGTTCCTTACTTAGACTTGTGGTAGTCTGGTCAATTCATGGCCTACTGCAATAAAAGATAGACTTCACATTCTATCATGATCGGGGCGTTTATGAAATGGGTTGAACTCAAGGTGAGAAGCAGTAACCTTACTCTTTCAAAAGCGGCTTGAGTGTGCGCTGACTCGGCGATTTTTGGTACGATCAAGAACGGCAAGAAGGTCACTAACGCCTATACCGAAGCTCATGATGAATTCAACTTTTATCTTCTGGATGAAGTCACTGTAGGATCGGGAGAGGGGACGTCTAGAGAAATTTACACCCACACTTTGTGCGGAGTTATCGCGCCTAATGAGAGATTAACACGGCCCATTTCCAACGCTTACTGCATGACAGACCGCGATCAAAGGTCGTACATTCAGGAAATGCTTTTAGGGTGGCTTGGAGACATCAAGATGGAAAACGGTAAATCAATCCAGTCAAGCTTGTATGATGGAGATGTCAATTAAATTGCCATAGAGAAATAGCAACGTTGAATCGTTTCAGTTGCACCGAGCATCGGCTGGAACTTAGGCAATATAGGAAGCGTACTAGTCAAAGATCGGCAGCTAGTTTGGACAGAGTCTCCAACCAACAATTTCTCAATGGCGCATCCTCCGTAATTCTTGCCTAGGCGTATTGCAAGGTTATCATCGATTATGCATCCAAGCTGTTGGAGATTGCTTTCTTACTCAGCCGGTAGCTCCCCACAGAATATTATGTAGGGTTCACGAAGATCTAAGTCCGGCACCTGTTCCGGCGGGATGTAAGTGCCTCCATTACTTTCGAAAGCCATGAGAACAACCTCGCAATCAGGCATCTTGCCAGTATGTTCTGACCACAGTCGAAATTGCGCCTTGAAAGTATCCTGAATTGGTCCCCACTCATCATGCGAGCCATCTATCGACTGCATAGTATTCATCGTGAGACGAAGAGCATGCTCAATGTAAAAAAGACTGTTCGTGCTTTCATAGAGTCTTTGGAACGCTTTGGTGACCTTGTGTTGCTGTTGTGTCTTATCCTCATGGTTCAGATTGCAAAGTACCTGTGAAATGCCGGCTCTTCTGACAATGTACTCGTCAAGTTCAGGGATATTTCCTGTCTTTTTGAAGTAGTACTTGGTGTGGATTCGTAGATTATGAATGGCTATATCCCTTGCAGAGATTGGATGGCCTTCCAGTGAGCTCCTGGGAGCGAGTCCGACAGCAGTGACGCCGTACTCAATCGCTTTAGCCAAATCCTCTGTGTTGTCTGTGAGTTGATGACGACGCTCGAATGCACAAGCGAGCTCATGGGTTACCCGAAACGGCTCTGCCTTATCTTCTCGTGTCTCAGATAGCTCCTGAAGGTTACTTATAAAGCTATCTAGCTCAGACAAGAGATGTGTGCACTCAAAACGCTGTTCATGCAACCCGGCGAGAGACTGCCGCATGGCATTCCCTAAAGGGTGGCTTTTTGGAGCGATGGCGATTGCAGAATTCGTCACATTGATTGCTTCGTCGAGATACTTTGTATACTTTGTCCGATTGTACCCGGCACTGTACAAAGAAGATAGGATCTTCAAGGTGAAAGCATGGCACTGACTGCCGTGCTGGACAAGGTCGAGAAGTGGAACCACCCTGCTGAGTGGATCTTCAATCCCAGAATCTTCTTTTTTGTCGTATCTAAAACAAAGGGCGCGTTCCAAGTTTATGAAATACACTTGCACGTCTTCGATATCGAATTCCCGGGATTCGAGTATTATGATCTCCACAGCAGCTCGCGTCACGTCCACAGCTTCGTCTAGGTCACAATCATCCTTGGATGTAGAGATTTGGTACCTCTTTTGAAGCGCGGCAGCGAGGACAGTCAGGGATAGAACCTTCTTAGCCTTGTCTTCGGAACAGTCATGGACGGAACCCCGCGCACGGTCGACAGCGTCATTAATCTCTAGTGAGAGTGACCCGATTTCAAATTTGCTGAGCTGTCTCAAAATCGACCCAAGGTCCTCCTGCAGTGAGGCTCTTTTGGACTCTGATGGCGCCAGTTTCATTGTTTATGGTTGTTAATGAGTTGTTCAGGGGAGTGAATAAGCCCACATGTGAAGGGTGAGGCCACTAAACGCTTAATTCATCCGGAAGATCGACTGCTCCGTTTGTCTGCCGGTTCATTGATCGACAGTGGAACTTCCCCGCACCCTCTGCATGAGTAAATAGCCCCAACACGACGTGGCAGGTCCTTGACCTGTGATTTCGGCACTGTTAATGTAATTTAATCGGCTAATGAGTGCACGAGTGGCAGTGTTCGCGCTAAGAAGCGAAGCAAAAGGAAGCTGACGTAATTCATTAATTTCCCCTCCAGAAAGGACAATTTGGGAATTGTTTGCTGGTGTTGCATATTTTACCTCTTTGATGAGACGCCAGAAAGGTAAAGAAATTCGCGATGGCGATGACTATGGAACATGCATTTCATGAGTCTGACGCCGACTGTCCCATATGTCTAGATCTGAATGGAGAGTATCTCCGTCGTCAATGGCGGTCTGTTGGTGGGCTTTTTGCTGCAGAAGCCCCCTACTCCTTGACGCTTAAACTTCTGTCTGAAAAGCTATCGTCGACCGGCTGCGAAGGTTGTGGTGTGCTCTTCCAGGCAGCTGACAGAATAAAGAAGGAGTATGCGCTGGAATTCCGGAACGCTGTTGTTGAGTTCCTGAAGGATGAGCAGCGACCGGGTCTGTCTATAAAACTGACAATGCTCCATCCCCTCCATACGCAACTGGGAGATTGGGAGAAAGCACAAAACAACCCCGACCTAAAAATAGCTGCCCATACTGGGCCTAGCAAACAGTCGCCAAATAGGGAATGGGAATACCGGATATCTTCCCCGGAATATGAAATTTTCCTTCCTTTATCAGGGTCTGAAAGTGAGGGTGAGTTCACATAACCTTAGTATTGAGATTGAAGAAAGCTGACAATTTCAGCTTTAAATGAGGAACCACATTCTTCATGGAGCAGTATCATTCGCAGGCCTTCCCGATGTGGAGACACAGGAGGTGAAGCAGCGCTCCAATTTACGCGTTCACAACTAGAGCATTGTCGAGAGATGCATCCGATATGCAACTTGAAAGAGGCGGGCTGGGGACTCCCAACCAGGATTCTGGATCTGGGGGGAGGCCAGAATCAATTGACTTCAGACGTGAAACTCTATGTTTCTCGGCATGAGCCAGAAGAATATATCTGCCTTAGTCACTGTTGGGGCTCTGCTAGGGGGTCAGCACCCTTACAAACAACCGTGGAAACCTTGCATATGTTTCAGCAGGGTATCGCTTATGAGATACTCCCAAAGACATTTCAAGATGCTGTTGTCTTCACACGCAAACTAGGATACCGGTTTCTCTGGATTGATTCACTGTGTATCGTTCAGGATGACAGCGAGGATTGGCTGGCGGAGGCGGGACGCATGGCCGGTATATATGAGCATGCGGCTCTAACCTTGGCTGCAGCCTCATCTACTGATAGTGTGGGTGGACTGTTTCGCAAATCAACTCCTGAGGCCCTGATTGGTCATGGTAAAGAGGGTAAGACACAACTCGCAGTTCGCCAATTTTCAAATCCTGTATTCTTTGAGTACGGCCATCGTCAATCTGCTCTTGAGAAGCCTGGGAAAGACCAGATCTCTCCACTGATGAAGCGCGCCTGGATTTATCAAGAACGTATGCTTTCTGGTCAAATTTTGTTCTTCACGCCCCTAGAATTAGTCTTTGAATGCCGCGTCTCTAGCAAGACCGAGTCTGGCTATCCGTGGATTGACTCTCGTCCGAAACATACATTTACTTCGGTTTACAGCTCAGAACGCTCCACAAACTTTCCATTGCTTTGGCGCCAGCTGGTAGCTCAATTCACCCAGCTTCAACTCAGTCTGAACAACGACAGGCTGTCTGCCATCGCGGGCATTGCGACGAGGTTGTCCGAGCGATTGACAGGAGGGGAATCAATGAGCTACTTTGCGGGCTCCTGGAGAGAAACATTTATCCAAGACATGCTCTGGGAGTCGTCAACTCGCATCGGAAATAGCCCCCCACGGATAAATGAGTGTATTCCAACTTGGTCCTGGGCTCGAAGCGACTTACCTAAGACATATAGGTATGGTAGTGGAAACCCGAAGGCTCTTTCCAGGTTAGAGGAGGTGGTTTGCGCCCCACTCGGTTCTTCCAACAATTATTTTACGGGCATTAGTTCTGGCTATACTGTGGTGTCAGGCTATTTACTCCCAGCAAAGATGAAAACAACAGGCATTGTAATCGACAAAAACCCTAGAGTGCACCACCGCCCAGAAATGGACTACGATTGGAGTACCGAGGGGCAGGAGAAGATCAGCGATGGGGATGATCTTTTTGTTCTCCCGTTAATGGCCTCGCAGGAAGCAGAGCATGATGTTCAAATACATGCTCTAATTCTCCGACGTTGTAACCCTATCAACGATGCTTTCAAACGAATCGGTATCTTTGGGCTTCCGATTTCCGTACACCATCTTCAAGGTCATCATTACATCTTTGAGGAGGGGCATTCATGCCTAGATGTGTACAGGAGATTGATTTCTTATGGAAAGTCGCTCTTAGGACCGGATGGTCTGTATCTTAAATCAGCCGAGAAAGGACCGGTGAACCCTCGTTGGCTTGCACCTGATGCAGAAATTTTGGAGAAGGATTTCTTTAATCAGGCCGAGTACCGCCATCTATGTCTGTACGGGCCAAGTTCGAACGTAAAACTCAAGGACTTCCTCGGTCAGATGCACCTTGACGTGCTGGAGGCTGAAATGAGCACCGAGCGGGACAGAGCCGAAGAATGGCAGCGCCGAAACAAACAAGGCGAGGAGCAAGTACACAGAAGGATTCCAGTCAAGATAGTGTAACGTTGAAGGCAACCCATGACAATATTAGCTCTAGACTACATAACCTCAAGATGATCAGCTGCCCAAAAGCACATAAATGATATTTCTAGAGGCTTTTATAGGAAAGTATAATCAGTCATCGTTGTACAGCTGCCATAGTCATCCTAATTACTTTGTAATAGCCACTACGTTTCTGTAATAGGGCTACTGCAGGATGATCCCTGAACAGTGGGTCCAAGTCAACGAAACGCTCCCGTGCGAGAGGAAGGGTCCCCGGAATAGTTGGCTAGACATATCTAGGCAGGTGGATCAGCCAGCTGTTTTGGCGAGATGTTAAAATCTTCAAACGGATATGCGTCCCTTTCCCAATAATGCACAATGCGGACAATCATACATCATTCTGCCACCAATCGTGTAACTTGATTACTTTGATTTTGTTTGCTAGTGGGGCGCGCTAGTCCTGAGTGGCAACCACACCCTCCGCCAGCCGTTCCGCCGATCTGCTTTCTGCTGCGGTGCTGCTGCCCGCTGCTGCAGCCTACGTGTCATAGTCTGGTTTACCCCTCTTTTGAGGCTCAAAAAGCGCCTTGATGCACCCGCTTCTATGGTAAGTACCATCATTGGGTTGAATATTTAAAAGATCGCGTGTATCTCAGTGAACTCTACACTACAACGTCTACTCCCGAAACCCACGGTATTGTCGTAAAGATGAGCACAGAAACCGCAGGTAGGACTTTTGATTGCAACACTCATGTTCTTGCTAACCATTTTTAGAAAGCGAATTGGAGCCCGTCCAGTACGCCTCTACAGGTACCATATGCGAAATCCACAACATCTACCAAACGAAGCCTGATAGATCAGGTCGATGTTCCTGGACTAAAGAGCTCCCTGACTATGCTGCTTCTCCGGCAGAGGATCCAGAGTCTCGCCAGTACACATTACTTGTTCGAAACGCAAAGTGCTACGACGGATCCAAGAGCTTCGAGATCCACTCCATTGTGGTGCAAAGTGAACCGCTCAGGAAATTCCTCGCGGGTGTTTTGGAGGGCTATGCTGGTATCACAACTACCCTGAATCGCCTCACTTTCAGCAAACCGTTCCAGGCTTTCGTGCACCGATGGGAGCAATTCACTAAAGCCAGACTCAGTCAGGAGCTGGATGCAACCACAAAAGCCCATGTCGATCTGTTGTATGAAGTGTTACAGGAGGAGCTTGGCCCTGTGATTGCTCATAAGAATGACCTTGTGCAGAATGGTGTCATGATGCACGGATTATTGTACACCATCTTTGAACCAGGCGAGGTCATTTTCGGCGTGGTGGATGGTCGCCAGCGAGCCTTTATTTTCAAAACATACTCCATCGACTGTCAAACGCAAAGTTTTCAGATCGTCTCGGCATATGTTGACTTTGATGGTAACCAGACTGGTTTCACTGGACACACATTTTCTATTCCCCTTTATGAAGGGACAGTGCTTATTACTTCACTGCCTGTCTTCCCCCTGAAGTTCCACAGTAGCCAAGCGACCGTTAGAAAGGATCTGATTGCTCGAGGATTTAAATGGGAACAATACCAGGGCTACCATTACAAAGGATATGAGGGCACTGCTGCCGGTTATCGCGGGGAGAAGAGGTTCAAGCTCAATGTCAAAGGCCGCATTGTGATTGACACGGATGCGTACAACACCTTCAACCCGGACGTGGCTTTGTCATTCTCTTCCACATCTCTATCAGCTACCATCGGCCTAATGGAGAATGCATCCGGGAACGGGGAGATAATACTTCCACGATCAATTCGCAACTATTTCAGTAATTCACACGCGCGCAAGTCTGCTCGAATGAATGAGGCTTTTTCACTGTCTTCTCGAGTATCTGGTACACTTTCCGACGACGAGCGACTGGTCTCTACGCCTATTTTGCGGGGTTACTCCCTGAATAGCAAAAGATGGCTCGAGTTTTATGTCGATAGTGTGAAAGATATCGTCTGGAACTCGCGTGCCTTTGACTCCTTGGTCTTGCCTCCTGCTCAACAAAGCCTAAAGAAACTCATTCTCGGGTTTACAAAAGCCCGGTCCAAGAATTTGGGAGATTTTGATGATGTCGTCCAGGGGAAAGGTCGCGGCATTATCACGCTTCTGAGTGGTCCACCAGGCGTTGGCAAGACCTTGACGGCAGAGAGCGTGGCTGAGGCCCTTAAGGTACCCCTCTACGTTCTAAGTGCCGGAGACTTGGGAACGAACGCTGTGGGGGTAGAAGAGAAGCTGAAGGACGTCCTTGAGATCGTCCCTAAATGGGGCGCTGTTCTTCTGCTTGATGAAGCGGATATTTTTATGGAGACTCGGAAGACAGCCGATCTCGCGAGAAACGAGCTTGTTTCGATTTTCTTACGGCTGCTGGAGTACTACGAGGTATTTATACTGGAGGAATTCCATGCCAGAAAAAAAAAAAATTGAACCTAACCACATGAATCTTCAGGGCATCTTCTTCCTAACGACTAATCGCACCCAAAACATCGATCCCGCTTTCGAGTCCCGAATACACGTCTCTATTCGATTTCCCGAGCTCAATGCAGGCTCAAGACGCCAGATATGGGCTCAGTTCTTAGGATATGGGGAGTCGGACGCCTTCTCCAGTGCTGATTTAGACAGGCTGTCGGAGATTCCATTGAATGGGAGACAGATCAAGAATGTTGTTCGGACTGCTTATCTGCTCGTCGACGATGAGGAATCTACACTGGGTTATGAGTTGATTCAGACTGTTCTGATGTTGAGAGCGGTGGGTACGTGATATCATTTAATACGTTGCAGGGCACTTTGCTATGATCAACCAATTCCATCCAAGACCTTATATCAAAGGCAGACAAACGCATTCATACTTATGTCAAGTAGAGAGAATCAGGGCTTAATGACAACTAGATAACTGACGACTGAACGATTTTCACTCCTTTGCTTTCTGTTTCTCCCTTTTCGGCTGCGCATTTCAGTCCTCGAGAACCATCAAGCCTGGTGGTGAGCTCACATTTTGGGTGGCTTTTCTTTTGTGCTGCTTGAGACCCTTGGATTGAATGAACAAACAATTTTACATTCCCCTTGCATACCTTTACCACCGAGGAACACCAATATGTCATTGGACTTCTTTCCTGTATTCTCCCACATAACCTCTTTCGCCTTCGATCATACAGTAGCCCAAGGGATGAGAACCATTCGCGTGAGTAAGGTATGAATATAACTCTAAACTCTTTTCAATAATGAGGAATACATGAGAAACGCCACGTAAGCAGTATCGATATCCTTCAGGGAGACTCTTGATGTATACTTGAATCTCTCGTCCATCGTCGAAACGTCTTCCCGAAAAAGAAGAAAACAAGAACCCCGATAAGTGTAATACCTACCGCAATCATTCCAACCGTGATAATGGGGTAAAGGAATCCATGGTCAGTTACCCATGGGATTATAAAATAGGTCATTCCATACTGAAAGAGCAGCATTAGATTGAGTGGTTGGGAAGGATGATGATTGAAACATTACCCCAAATGTATTCTTCGCAACCGTCGCCAACACCATGATCTCACCGGCCACATGTTTGTAGCTATCAATCGCATACTACATAGTGGTTAGCTCTTTTACACGCGAAGGAAGTTTCCGTTGATACTCACGGTGGTCGCGATGGTCGGGATTGCCATGACGATAACTCCCGTCAAACCAAAGCCAACAATCACTATCACCTCCCATGGCCAAAGTCGCTCAAGACCAACAGCAGCGACCTAATCCGAAGGTATATGGTTAGCATCTTGTACTTCTAAGCTCTGCCATCTGTCTCCAAGATTAGCTGCGACACTCACCGTCATTCCGACAACTGCAATAGCAACGAAAGGTATGAAAGTCAGAAGACGCATTTCTGGCTCTCGAATACCGTTATTTCTTTTAGTTAATACCATAGACACCCAGTCGGAAAGTGGCCCTGCTGCGGCCAGGCCAACAATACCTCCCCCCATCAGTGCAAAATTCGTAAATCCCACCGACGCCGTCGAGAAATTGTACGGAGCACGAGAGAATCCTTCGGACTCGGTCAAGTTCAAGACTAGCAAGCATGCTGAGCCAGACATGACACCCAGGGATGCAAAGAGAGTAATGGGAAAGAGCGCGAGATGAAGCGGAGTAATCACATATCTGCATAGTTGCTTCAATGTCATGCTTTCCGGCTTGCTCCAAAGTTGCCACCTCTGTCTTGTACTCGGATAGCCGCAGCCCAAAAAGGGATTCAGATCCTCTGTATTCAACTGGCGCTCCATGTCAATCTCAGATGCTTGCTTTGGCTCGGGGTGTACCTTTTCCTTCGAAGTGGAGGTTGGTGTTACGCTTTCTGTTGTTTCATTTCTTGCATCCGCTGATAGACCCGATATATTGGAGTATTTTGTCTCGGGCAGAGCAAAAAACATCCCAACAAAACTCACCTATGAGCAGGATACATGTTAATAATCGGCACTATTGGGGCGGTTTGTGATCCAATCTTACCACATTCAGAATGGTGGACAGCCAGAAGAACCATCGCCAAGACACGTGAGCGGCAATGCTACCAGATACAATGGGGCCAACCCACCCGCCGAAAAAGTAGGCCCAGCTGGAGGAAGGTCAGAGGGACTCATGGAGCAGTAGATCAAAAGGTTCAAATATGAGCAACTCACAAATAAGCCCCCATCCAGGTACCCCTCTCATGCAGGAACGTCATATCGGAGATGACCACCGGCATAATGCTCTCACTTGATGCAGCGCCAATTCCGATCAAGACTCTAGCTCCAAGAAGGGAGTGATAGGATGTGCTCACGGCCTGCCAGATGTTTGCGCCGATACATATCAACATACAAGCAAGAGCGGTGGATCGACGACCGAATATGTTGACACAGGGAATGATGACGAAGTTCGCATAGCCTAACGCTAGGATACAAGCACCTGTCTGAGTGGAAGAAATATAAGTTTATTATCTCGACCACATTCAGAGACAGCCGTGCAAGCTCACTTACCAGGGCAGCGACTTTTGACTCGGTGGTATCGAATTGTTCCATCAGAACAGGCGTCAGGGGCGAAATTGACAAAGTCGAAAAATTCCCGAGAAACATGAGAAAAAGCATGTTCGCAAGGCATGCGTATTTCCACCAAGCAGACCAATTCTTAAATGCATTTGAGACCCAGATCAGTAAAGGTCCGACAGTTTCCATTTCGACCATACATTTCAAGGAACGCAATAAAACGTACAAGCGGATCGTGGGGATCATTTTGCGGTTTTGGAATCAGTATTAATTCATCTCCATATGTTCCGTGCAACTCATGGATGATCAGAACCTCCGTGCCAGGAACATGATCCGGGACCATAGCCTGATGATCGCTGACAAGATGAGAGGTTTGAACCTTGCCGCCTTCCAATGCCATATTCTCCCGATTGAGGGTAAGAGCAGACTTTACAAGGGCGCAATCAAATGAAATAAAATAAGATATGCACGTCCTGTGGGATAGAATTCCCGTGGATCGGTATTCAAAGGGGTCGATTTTATGCGATATGTACCAGTCTTATGGAAGTAACTCACAGACCCCTTGATAAGAGTACTTTTTCTTCTTATTCGAACCAGTCAGTCTCTACATATCAGAAGCGAGTGATTACGTAGAGCAAACATCGAGTTTTGTGATTTTCATGAATTATTAGGGTAGCTCAGGCGGATAGTGATGCCAAACAGATAAGCTGCGATACTCAGCCAATCGGATCCAGGTCCGCGTCTGAATACGCATATCTTCACCATAGGCTCGTGCATAATTCGTTAAAGGCTGGAAGCTCGGTTAGCAAATTTATCCAACCCCTGATTTTGTGGATCGGACGACTGGCGGATATGTTACACCAATCGCAACGCTATCCGGGATTGACGAGGGGTATTCAAGCTCGCTTATCACCTCTAATGGGTGCATGAACGCCCTTCAGTCCCTTGCCAGCGTTGCTATATCGTATCGCCTTTTCCTTCCGTTGACTGCGCATGCCGTTCGTATGTACTTTTGTCCCAAGCACGCAATATTCTCCTCCGAGGCCTGTTTCCCAGGGAAGATGAACAAGGGGAGTGTATCTCAGGCAACGCGGACAGGAAGACCTGATGGATCGCAATATTTACGCGATCTGCTCCTATCTGATGTGCATGGACAAGTTGTCCGATCGAATCCAGTGTGACAATGCTACAAGCCCAAAAGACCCCTTGATCAGATAGACCGTTGTTGGCCAGGTGTAAGTTGGGGTAGTCGCTAAATCGAGATGGTGAATCCGATAGTCGTGGCGAACCAAATTATCGATAGAGGTCAGTAGCCTGCCCTGCAGGTTTCCTGGCGTCGGCGTGGCAATTCCCCGTAAAGACTCTATTGTCACTATGTCTGAAAGGTGTCAACCAATGAACCGCCCTTATCAGTGAGGGATAAGTATTGACGTTGAAGTTACTTGGCCGATTGATCAGCACTAGCCCGGATAGTCAAGCATGAACGACGAAAGACGAATTCATTGATATTGTCCTGCTTCGGTCGATGGCTAGCGTCCAGGATGGCATTCAACACATAACCTTGGAAGAGGAGTTGTAAACCAAAGATTGAGGAACGTATTCTTATATGCACCTACATAGATTATCTTCTCATGTACGGAGCCGTCTCGAGCTCAAATCTTCGGCTACATAAGGGTACCACGTCCCCGTAAACCATTTATCCCATTATCCCATCTGAACCATCTTTCTTCCATTAATCTGCTTCCATAGTGACGCTAGGCTTGATGTCGTTAGCGTATACTAGACTCTTGCCCATATTCCTCTTCCCATTCGACCTTTCTGGATGCGCTAGGACACTTGTAGATTTGAAGCGGATCCGGCCAAGGCTTTAGAAGAACCGAAGAGAATAAAATCAAAATAACTTAATTGATAGTGTTCCTCTATAAATTGGAATTGTTTAGATAAAAAGATACAATAGAATAATATAATTATTCCTACTCTTGAATAAAGAATAGCTGTATCACGTCTAAATGACAAAGCATTAGATAATAATGAACAGAATATTGAGGTTAAAAGCATACGTCGTAAGATTTCGAGCGGACCCGTATGAGGTCATAATCCAAAGCGATGGAAATAAAACTGAATAAAAGTCACGTATCCACGATAAATTTCTGATCAGTTGGTTTCATAGGACATCCGCAGCATTACCAACCGAATCTGGACTAAAATCTCTAGCCTTTATTTGGCCTGGAGGCAGCAGCCTTTTCAACAAGTTCGCGTCTTCAACATCAACATTTGTAAGCTCAGCCCAACCATGTTCGGCAACCCATATAGCTTCTTTTGAACCCTCATCAAGACACCCATATGCAATGTCTTGAATGAACAGGAAGTTAAATGTGTATATAAAACGTCGGGACTTCCCATAGGAATAGTTTAGAGACCGCAGAATCTCACAAGCGAGACCTTTAGTGTCGGATGTTATACCAAGTAGAGCTGTTTTATTTGGCACGTCCAGAACAAACTCTTGATCAATTGTTTGGATCGAGCTGGTGAATGACTGGAGCGTATGCCACAACTGCAGCAGCAAAATCCGTATTGCATCGTAGGTACAAACCGTAAAGGCTGTCCACAGGGCGTCATATCTTAGATGCGTGGGAAAGAGTGATTCGTTGGCTGTCCAATGTGAAGGGACTTCTGTAGCAGCTTGGGTATGCTCCGTTTCCCACTGGTACCACCAATCATTCAACTCTTGAAGAGAAGTGGCAACTCGAGTTCTGAGACGAGAATACTCAATTTCTTGGCTGCCCCTGCTGCTGCGGTATTTTTTTAGTTGAGACATGTATTCAGCAATGTCTGTCCCGATATCGACAAGATAATCAATCTCTGATTTCGATGCCGGATTATCTTCCCAAGGCACCGTTTTCCAAGTAGGATCATGAAGAAATGTTCTCTGATGAGAAACAATTGACTTCGCTACCTGTAACCTGTCAGATATTGACTTGCCAAACTGAGATGTCTCTTACCAGTATAATACGGTGCTCGAGAAATATGCTTTTCTCAGCGTATGACTTTTGTTGCAGCGGGCCTCTCCACTCCAAAAGCCGACCAATGCCATCTGCGTGCAGCATCCAAGTTTTATGTGTTCTAGACGCTAGTATCTACACCCGTCAATATATTTCTGCATTGATGTGACTCCGTTGCTTACCTCATAGATGTAAAGAGCAGTCATAGACGCTAACGTGCTTTCAGTACACCGATCATCGGGATTTGAAAGTTTATTGCGAAGTTCTGACAAAGCCTGTCCGTACAATTTGAGTGCGCTTGTTATCACATCTTGGCTGTTATGGGATTGCCCGAAAACAATCGCGGCCAAAGCATCCCACGACGTTTGGCGCGGCCTTTGAGAAGGCCTGACCAGCTCTGGAATCCAATGTGCCGGTAAGCCACACTGTATTTCCGGCGTAGCATTCAGTGAGTTTTGGTTCTCTTCTCCGAACAACTTGGAGAATAGATAGGATATGAATATGTCGTCCCTAAATGCCGTTAAAGGTAACGTATCTGCTAATAAAGGAGCAGAGCTTGGGGGCTAGAATCGGCAAATTAGATTCGAATAAGACACCAAGTGAGAACTTCTTGTTACCGTTGAGAATCTATGGGACTGGGCACGAGAAGCTGCCAAGGAGCGTCGGATGCGGGGCGTTTCGTCCACAAACCTGAGCCGTTGTGTGAACCCAGTACATTCAATGCCCGCTTTACAACAACGTATGCACCATGGACGGTTTTCATCACATTTGACCTTTCTTCTTTTGCAGGATCCGCATCCTTTACTCAGCGCTCCCATAGCATGAACATTCGGTATCAAGGATCGCTATAATAGTGAAAAACAGACTGGAGGTACAGATTTGAGTATTATGGAGATCCCGAGAATAAAGGTACAGCGATTAAGGAAGGTCGCGCATAATACCATGTTTTGGGAATCACGAGTCAACTAGTCCTACAGCTTACAAATCGCCAATTTCCGAATGTGGGGCGCAGCGAGCTCGCCCAAACACCCCTAGAAGAAGTCTAGCGCGATCGGCCCATATTCATCGGCCCGATCCGGACATTGACAAAAGCGGACTTTCAACCAGCTCCTCGCGAATCAAACCTTCGTACCAGAGTTACGTAAGTTGGGCCGGTTTTCATGCGCTGCCTCGTTGGCTCGTCGGGAATGGTGACTTGAAAATCCTGCTTGTAATCACCAGGTTCGGGGCAACTTCTTGCCGCGATCAATTCGGTCCAATCCTGTGTCTTGGGAAAAGGGTATATAAGGGACAATGGATATCGATCATGACAACCCCATTAAATCACTTTTGTCTTGATAGTACCGTAAGTACTAGATCATTAGCTTGATTTACAGGCGTTTGCTAAGACCATCACTTAGGAAACAACCGATACATCGCTACTATCATGGCCGAACAGCACCTTCCCAACAGCCTCCGTCAGACCAGTCGGTTCATTACAGGCCACACCGCCAATGGTCTTGCAGTCTTCAACAAAGACATCCCAGAATCAGTTCCTGCACAGAATATACCAACTGGCGATTCTTTGTACCTCGGATATGCTACGAACCAGTTCCCGACCGACCTGAGCAAAGACCTGGCAACCTATCAGCACTATTTGACCAACACTCCAGGCTTTACCATAGCCGGCGGAACTGTGCTGTGTATGATAGACTTGGCTCCTGCAAGTATTAGTCCCTTGCACCGGACCTTGTCGCTCGACTATGCTGTGGTGATAGAGGGAACCGTGGAGCTAGAGCTGGACAGCGACGAAGTGAAAACGCTGCAGCGGGGCGATATCGCCATCCAGCGTGGGACAAAGCACCTGTGGCGAAACACTAGTAAGACAGAGTGGGCACGTGTCCTCTTCATGCTCCAGGAGTCAAAGCCGGTTGTGATTTTTGGTGAGACATTGAAGGAAGACTTGGGGTTCTAGGGATGGGTGACGCATGATTTCCTTCTCTTTTCACCCTTCCGTCCGGCGGGTGGAAAAATGCAGTCCTCTACGTATTGGAAACAGACTCTCAGCGTAATTTGTTTCCACAAGAAGGACCTTGGGTATCATGGGATACTGGATTTGGAGGAATGGGGTTGAGAGAGTCTCGGATAGTATGCAGGTATCTAATAGAACAGAATCAGCCTGGAATGAATAGTGCATTGAGAATTCCCCTGCCAACACCACCGGTATAGGTAATTGTGGCGTCGACTACGAGGCGAAAAGCATAGCGTGAGGGTTTGGGCAATCTTGATTCAAATTTTGTTATAATTCCACGGAGCGTTTCGTTAGGAGCGCTGCCCAATACAGGAAACTGCTACCACGGTAATTCACGATCTACTCGAAATCTATCCCGAAGATATGGGTGGGGAGGACAACTTCTAGCATAGGTCAATTTAGCGCAATCCGATCTAAACGCCGGGAAGGAAAGTACCAGTGTTCAAGGAGAATGCTATACATAAGGAACAAAGGAAAAAACAAAAGTCAATCTTAAGAGGGGCCTTAATTATATTTTAGTGCAGTGGGTGCTTGAAAGGGCTAGCGTAGTTCATTTTATTGAGGCGAGCTGCTGACTTGGCTGCTCCCACACTTTTCTCGGGCCGTGCGCAGTGAATGGATCAGGCTGCTTAGTGAGTGCCCGGTGAGTGCTTGGTGCGTGCTCAGTGCGTGGATCAGGTTGCTCAGCGAGGGGATAGGGCTGCTCAGGTGATGCTCAGTGAACGGGGCAGAGTGCTCAGGGGCGTGCTCAGATTTACTCAGTGAGCAACAAGCCAGCCTTGAGCTCATTTGCTATTGATTGGTGATAAGTCCCAAATAACCAATACCCCCCTTTAATTTCTTTAGAAGTATATAGTTGTCAGTGAGTGAGATGAAACATTCTGCATACCATATGTTGCTGTTCACCAGGGGTCTGTGATAACCCACTGCCCTTAGCTCCGTTATGCCGGATTTGTCTGCCCCGAACTTTTTTTACCCGAACCAATAATCCTCAGTTTGTCGTCTGTGATGACATCCGTCATGGAAGATTGACCTCAATACGACTTAAATGGTTTTGAGGGCTTCGTCTTTTGTGGGTGACTAGCAATAGCTTGCTCTAACAAGGGTCCGCCACCAACCCCACAACTCCGCAACCCCACACTTTCCCTGTTCAGCAATGTCGGTGGTCCTTCGGCAATCACTCACGCCTACACGCGAGCTTCTCTCTGGGGACACTTGCCGAAATTACTGAATATATATCTGTAAGTAAGATGGTATATGTTTAATAGCACAACCAACCAACCCCCGCCTTAAGGCAGTAGGGATCCAGCAACGTCATCTACCTCCAAGTAGTGTCGCCCCCAGGTAGTGGGTTATAGAGATAATGCTGTAGTCCCTGCATACTCCCTTGGACCATTCGATTATATGCAGGTCTTGGAGGTAGTGGATCCCAATTTCAATATGCTGACTATTCTGCGATTAATTGATGCCCTGGAAACAGCAAGCATTGCCGCACTACTACAATGTATATCTGCAAGGTACAGCACGTCCCCCCGTTGCCAGTATGGGTCTCCGGCTGGGTACCCGTGGTTTCCAATCCTTCTGGATTTGTTAAGCAGGTATTCCAAGTCTCTTTTCGAAGTAAGAGAGCTTTCAAGCGCCAGCGCATCTGTTCCGTGGGCGAAATATTGTGTCCCGTAACAAGTACCCCATTCAAGAAACGATCTACGGGTGCCATTGCATCACATGACTACATAGGCCAGCTGGGTGGGGTTTCTTGATTAGAATTGCAACTGGATCTCGGAAAACAAGCTTGCGGGGTCACATCCTCATTCTGAGCGACGACTTGACATCAAATCAACTATTTGTTGATCTGAAGGTCAGACCTTCTGACAAAGCTCCTTCAATAGGGAGTCATTTCAACCCATAAAGCCTTACTCATATCGCCGTTGTAATGGATACCTGCACATCATTAGAAGGCAATTCCGACCTCTACGGTCTTGGTATCAGGATTGGAATTTATCTACAGTGGATCTCGGCATGGATCAGCCTACTCCTAGACCCAGAGTCGGCGCAAACCACTTATGATGTTAATTCAATCTTTGTCTTCGCCATATTAGTGGCAACTATCATCGCAGCACAACAGGGAGCAGCGCGCATCGAGATATACCTTATGTTGCAATTTATGCTTGGCTCCTTCGTAACTAGTATGAGCACGTTAGGCATACGTTTATGGCTCATGAGCCCCGATCGACTTGCTCAGATCCAGACCGCCACAGCAACATTTCTCAAATCTTTTTGGTGTGCCCAAAAAGCTATGATATCTCGCCTATCAGAGAAGCTTTCAACATCCGCGTGGAAGTCCTGGTTCGCAGAGCTCTGGGCTCAAAACATTATTTACATTTCAACGCCAATCGTCTTGCACGTTATGATCCCCCTGGAGCAGTTGTCAATCTGGAAGCCCCCGGGTCTCACTTGGTCGGGGGTGATTTGGAGATTGACAATAGCTACCCTGGTTGCCTCGTTTAACCTAGCATTCTGGTTTGACTCGCTGGGCAGTGGTTTACAGCAGCCACCTGGACAAGGATGCGGACCTCCTTATATATTCCTCTTCTCCAGACAGCTACTAGACGGAACTGTGTTTGACCTATGTCGTGTTGCTGCTATCATCATTGCTGTCATCATCTTCCCGGCATCTCTGCTCCTTCTACAACTCTTGGCAAACCTATGGGCATACACATGCTTGTTTTTGTACCGCGATCTTTTATATCTCTTGAAACCAACCACACAGCGGGCGTTTCAATCAGCGCTCGACCGGATCAACACAGTACTAAAAAAACAAGAGACTCCGTTTATAGCTTTGTTAAACGTGCCCTGGGCGCTCGGGCCTTTGAACCACATAACACTAACGGACGTACTGGGTTTTTTGGCCACGCCAAAGGATCAGTCAATCCGCTTTTCGGATGTCATTAAGGTGTGTGTTTCGTTTGGCACAGGGAAAGGGATGAATAATGAGACGGAGACTAAACCTCATTTATACAATGTTGGGTTAATGTCAGCTTGGAAAAATGCTAAGTAAGTGAGGCCATCATAGGTCATCTAAACTGCCGAAAACGGTGTCTTATCATACGTGTGCAAATAGACTCCATCATCGAGTGTTCTGTGTTCTGTGGAACTCTTGTGTTCTTCTAAGTATCGTGTGGTTTATTATTAGTATTGAGTACACGATCCATTGGAACAATATCCACAGCGTTAATACCATAAATACCACAGGGCAGCTTATCCCATTCATCATCGGCTGTGTGACCTCATCGCAGGTGATAAAGAGAATCATGCTCTTTGCTTGGGCAAAGGTCAGTTGTTAACCCTTTGAGCAAAACATAGCAGAAACTATCTTAGTACTATTTTGGTTGCTTTTGATCTACAATCATTCATCCGCTTGGTTCAGTGGCTAACAAGAAGACAGAAATATCCCGACTGGGCAGATACTCAACTCAAATTCAGGGATGGTGCGAATGGCTTTACGCTCTTTGAAATTGTCAAAAAGGATGGAATCGAGAATACAGGAGGGAGGTCACAATAGGCGACATCATTGGAATTCATCAGCCCGGAAAGTACTTGCGACAATATGAAGAGGAAACTACAGAAAGTTACTCAATCTTTTGGGTTGGTGTTTGCGAAGCTGTTTTAAGCCTCGGAATTGAGGGCGGTTTACGTGGCCTCACTTAGCCACGGTTACTACAAATATGAGACAAGAAAGATATCATTCAGAACGTGTCTAGACCCATCGAATTGATCAATTTGTTCGAGCTGCATATATTTTGCATGACACGCAATACAATATCATAAGCCGAGCGTGATGAAGGGCCAGTTGGAAGACGTAAGATCCTAGGTCCGCAGATGTATGTATGAAAGTCTTACGCCTCTGTAGCTTATTATGAAGGCTAATCAGTCTTCCCTATCAGTGCTGTTCCAGTGGTACACGGGAGCCAATATATCAAGTAAAATGCGAGCGATTTTACAGACTTCGAGCAAAGCTACCAAGCTGGTTCCAAATTCTGACCTTGGGACCCTCGGGTCGTCTATTTAGTCGTTATCCTTGTCATATATACAACAGATTTGTACTGGTCTTATCTTAAATTTATCTTTCTTCGTTGCCTGCTGTGCTTTATGGGATTTATATGATTAGTAGGAAATGACAGTAATCTCCAGGGCCGCCACACACACACACACACATAATTATTGTATCTGAAAACTACCTTAGCACTTTTCTGATCTAAAGCAACTCTTTGGAGCTTCTAGATATTGTTTCGGAATATGGGTTAGTTTCACTTTCGGAGTGTCGAAATTCGATGGATTTTCGGGACATTAACCTTCAGGAACACCGAGTGGAGCTATCTGGGATCTACATGTCCACTTTCGCTCTGATTGGCATGACCAATAAGGTCTCGGGATCGTTGGAAGCATTTCAAGGGGATCGTATACTGAATAAAGGCTCCATATTAGAACAAGTAACCTAATAGAAAGAAAAATTATCGAATGTATACAAAGGAGACTCGTCTGTAAAAATCTAATCCCGCTCATGAACCAGCTTTCCCCCAACCCATACAGCCTTGACATTCCGGTCATCACCACCCCAAACCCACTTATGAATTCTCTCCTCCCACTTTTCGGTTGAAAAGATATCAACATTGCTCACGGTACCAGGTCTGACAAGATTCTTCCCGGCACGCCCATCAAGCAGGGTCTCCGGATTCTCCTGACTAACGCATCCCAGCTGAATCAGCTGAGCATCGAAAATCATCCCCACGTCAAATCCACCCAGATCATCAGCCATATTAATGACAGCTGCTCCACCACGGGTGGCTAAATACAAACTCTCTTCCACGGAGAGTTTCTCCCGTCCAGTCTCATCCTTTGCACCGGCCTCACCATGAGCATTTCCATTGCACTGGTGGTGGTTCTCCTGTTTCGCAAAAGCAGCGGTGTGGCCCAGCAATCTTGACGCAAGACAAGCCTGTCTCGCCGCTTCAAGGATACTGGGGCTATACCCACCACTCACGTCCGTGCCGAGACCAACGGTCATCCCCTCGTCAAGGAATGTACGCACAGGCGCGATGCCAGACCCGAGCGCAGAGTTCGAAGCAGGGCAATGCGAGATCTTGGCATCGCGCTCAAGGATCAATTTTCGCTCATCTGCCGTAAGGTGCACGGCATGTGCGAGGATCGTTCGTGGTGTAAGCAGGTTATATGTATCGTATACACCGGCATAACTGCTCGATTCTGGGAAAAGCTCTTTGACGAGTGCGACTTCGTTGATATTCTCGGAGATGTGTGTTTGGATGTGGAGGGGAGGCGTGTACGACGCGGCGAGTTTACCTAGATTTTCGAGTGAGGGGCGGGTGCATGTTGGTACGAATCTGGGTGTGACGATTGGTTTCACGAGAGTGCCCTTTGGGTCCATGGCTTTGATGTAGTCGATTGTCGCCTTGGTTGCTGTTAAAGATTCCTCAGCTGAGTCGTCGCGGTAATACGTTGGGCAGAAGTCTGGGTTGTCCATGCACACGCGGCCGATGAAGGCGCGTTGGCCTCTGTTGTAGCAGAGGCGGGCCAGAGCATTGGTAGCAGCGATATGAATGGTTGCGAAGTAAGAGGCGCAGGTTGTGCCGTGGGATAGTGTACGCGCAACAACCTGGTCGTAGATGCGGAGGTTGTTTGACGGTGTGTCTTTAGGGTCTTTGGAGTCCTTTTTGTCATGGACCCCGAATGCTGACTCCATGGGGAATGTGTATTCCTCTAGCCAGTCTAGCAGAGTAGTTGAACCGAAGAGCCCAGAATTTGGGTATTGTGGAGCATGAATATGGGTATCTGGTAAAGTGGTCAGAAAAGGGGCTCTGCATGTAGAGATGAGTGGATTTACCAATGAAGCCAGGGAAGAAAAACTCGTTTCGATCTGTGCTGGTAAAGACCAGCTTCACCTTGGTCTGCTTGCCGTTGATGTTATTTCCATTGCTCTCGGGATTGTTGATATCCACCCAGCCTTTGCGAGCCATCAATGCTTGAACTGTCGAGTAATCCTGAGCCTCCCAGTCGAAGCCCTCGATCCGGCCATCAACCGCAGACACCCAGAGCAGACCATAGTTTCGAACTAACTGTGGTTTTGGTTTGTCCCGATATCGACCCTCAGGTAACCGGGGAAGATGGATGAATGCGCCAAAGTACAGAGTCAACTCGTACTCAGTCTCCATGATGTAGTGGGATTTTAGGATTGGTAGAACAGCCCCAGAGCAATAATGAGTGGAGAAGCCTGTCTATCGGTTTCTAGGTCTTCAGCCAAGTCTAAAGTGAATATAAAATCTTTAATTGGTTCTTGAAGCTTCTAGATCGAATTTCGACAGATCGGTCACAGCAGAAAACGAGGTCGAGAAATCAACACATATCGTGCAGAAGAAAGCGCTTGATATATAGGTCGAGAAAAGGCAAGACTCTAAATTGGGTAGTATCCGGTTGGCCCTTCTATATTTGACGGCGGTTCTGGCCGTCGTATCAGCTGTTGCGGGTGGGTTGGGTTGAGGTAGGGATGAACTTGACAATGACAGCGGATCGGCCGTGTATTTGTACCCGGTGGTCGGCTGCCTCCGATAGGGTATTGCTAAATACGTTCATACGCAGGCGGATGAGATCTTAAGTCTAATCCGCGCGCCCAAACTGAGTGAGTGGGGTTGGTATCTGTAAGGTACTGTAAGAGGGGCACTGATAAGACCTGGATATCGCACGTGTTGGCAGGCAGTGCAAACCATTCAAACATTGATGCATGCACTGCCACTGACAGTAAGCTGATGAGGCTAACTCCAGCGTGGCAGTGACAGTCTGCCTCGTCTTAAAGATTGCGTTGAGGAAAAGAGTCCTTTATGTTTTTTAGTATTGCAATATCTGATCTGACTGAGCATTTGCATTTAAGAGTAACAATATCCGAATCATGAGTGATTCAGAGGGTAAGCTAGTACGAGATGGCCTTGGATGCGATCATCTTTAACAACATTTCCAGATCCTTCTTCTTCGGAAGTGACATGGCAGGTAGCATGGTTTGCATTGCTAGCACTGGAACTCACAGCCATGACCCAACCGTGTGGGAACGTCCTCTGCTCAAAGAGCAAAAAACCATCGCTTTTACATTCGCGCCGCGCCAATAGTCTGCATGTTTGATATAGTCCAGTTTCTCGTCTTATTCGTTCTCGTCTTCAGTCTGACTCCTAAAGTGTGGCTCCTAAATATCAAGTTCGAGCTAAAAGAACGCTTTGATGGAGAATCGGGCGCAAGGGACTTAAAGGCAGCCGAGCAGTCGATAATTATCCGTTGGACACTAATGACCCTAGGTGGCAGCCAGTTCCAAGTCATAAAGCTCATGTCGATGCAAGGAATACCGTGAACACAGGCTTGGGCAATGATGTCCTTTCATCTCCATAATTTTTTTGGAGAGTTTAATATCAAATATTGAATAAACTCTATCTATTATGCTTTAATGTATTACTACTATCATAGCGCTTGTGCGGGTTCTCAGCATCGACAACAGCTGGGAAGAGACACTCCCTTTGTGGCGCATTTACAAGGTATCCGATGCTTTAGATCATATCGTATCCATTCCGATATCTCTACAATTTACGCTTTGCTATATGGTCTTTTTCGCATTCCAAGCGTGGCTTCATGACCGGCTTGGTGATTCACTCATGGCTTTTGTTTCTGCTTGTGCATCTGCTGTTACTTTAAGTCTCTATTTTCATTTCTGCTTGTTAGTCCACGACTTATGCCTGAGGACGATATCGTATATGCGACATAACGGTGGAAGATCACACCCACTTCAAAGGATGATCTCCTCGAATCAACGAATCTACTCTTTGGGATGCCACGGGCTAATTACGTTCTTACTCGTTACCCCCTACGTAATTGATCTAATTTCTTTTGGCATACCAAACCCGATATGGCTACATATCTGGCTGGGCTTTGGTTTCTGTTGCTTGCTTTGGCAAATAGCAAATACCTTGCCCTTGTTTATTCCCAAAGTCATACAAAAACGGTATTCCGGATAGACTCATTTCAGGGCTCACAAGCTGTCTGTTTGCGTTACTTACGTTTCTCGCCGGTATATTGCATTATGGAGTGATGTTTAATTCATCTAGAACAGTGATCCCAGAGTGGACGGGAATATTTGGTCGATAGGGTGACTTGAACTGAAATCCCACCAATTTTGGTTCGACATTTCATCTATTGCATCTAGCGTACCGCAGGAATTGTAATCATACTAAATCCTATTTCAAGTACCAAACATGTCAGCTCGCTTTATTCAAGCCAGAATGCAAGATAACGCTTCGTTGGAGGCAGGATCCGTACGCACTAACATTTCAATGTTGGGTAAACAAAGGCGCTGGCTCAGCAAGCATAATTCCTTAATCGCCTTCACTTTTAGAGACGTCTACGAATTAGTTTGAGAGGATAGGCACCATTTGATAGAACCTTTAAAATATTACGCCTTACCTAATACCTGGAATGGGATGTCCGATAATAGCGCTTCAGTCGATATGTAGCAGTATTCTGTAACCTTGCTTGAGATTCCAATAGTAATGTAGCACCCTGGCTCAATCTTTGAAGCTTATACGTACGTTGCTTTTCCATGGTGGTCACGCCATATTCAGATACCCTTTAGAAATGGAAAGAAGTGAATCATAATTATTTTGTTGGATTGTCAAATCTAGGCTAAACCAAGTAAAGGAAATCATCATCATCAGTACAAAGAAATGTTGAATGTATACACAGAAAGTAACCGCGGAGTCGTTAAAGAACTCTCGCGCAAATGCACATCAGCGCAGGGGTATCATATAATCTATTCGGTCTCATCGACGGGGCCGCAAGTGCAGAACAGATTCTGGTCACCGAAGGCTATGAAATAATTAGCATGGTCATCAATGATAGAGAAGGTTAAAGGGTGCTTACCATCATCAACACGAGTCACAGAGGGCCAGAACTTCTTCTCCAACAACCAGGGTTGAGGGTACGCGGCCTGCTCACGAGTGTAGGGGCGGTCCCACTCGGTTGTGAGGAGGTCGCGCTGGGTGTGGGGGGAGTTCTTGAGAACGTTGCCCTCTCGGGGCTGCTTGCCGCTCTCGACCTCGGCGATCTCGGCACGGATGGAGATCAGAGCATTGATGAAGCGGTCAAGCTCCTCCTTGCTCTCAGACTCAGTGGGCTCGATCATGAGGGTGTTGGCGACGGGCCAGGACATGGTAGGGGCGTGGAAGCCGTAATCCTGGAGACGCTTGGCGATATCGATAGCCTCGATACCGCAGGTCTCCTTGAAACCGCGCACATCGAGGATGAACTCGTGGGCGCAGCGGCCGTGCTCGTTGGTGTAAAGGATGGGGTAATGGGGCTTGAGCTGGGACATGATGTAGTTGGCGTTGAGGATGGTGATCTTGGTGGCGTGGGTGAGGCCGCGGTCGCCCATCATGTTGATGTAGTTGAAGGTGATGGGGAGAATGCTGGCGCTACCCCAGGGGGCGGCACTGATGGGGGGAGAGGCCTTGTCGCCACGCTTGGCCTGGAGGTAGTCGCTGGTAGGGTGCGAGGGTAAGAAGGGAGCCAGGTGTGCGGCGACACCGATGGGACCGACACCGGGACCACCACCACCGTGGGGGATACAGAAGGTCTTGTGGAGGTTCAAGTGGCAGACGTCGGCACCGATCTCACCGGGGGAGCACAGACCGATCTGAGCGTTCATGTTGGCTCCGTCCATGTAAACCTGGCCACCGTGCTCGTGGACCAAGCGGCAGGCCTCCTTGGCACCGGGCTCGAAGACACCAAAGGTACTCGGGTAGGTGATCATGAAAGCAGCGAGCTCATCCTTGTGCTTCTCGCACTTGGCCTTCATATCCTCCAAATCCAAGTTACCAGTCTTGGTGTCACACTTGATGGTGACAACACGCATACCAGCCATAGCGGCACTGGCAGGGTTGGTACCGTGAGCAGAGACGGGGATCAGGCAAACATTGCGCTTAGCATCACCCTGAGCCTCCTGGTACTTCTTGATCACGCGAAGACCAGCGAACTCACCCTGTGCGCCAGAGTTGGGCTGCACAGTGACCTCAGCCATGCCGGTGATATCGGCGAGCTGTGCCTCCAGATCATCGATCATCCGGATGTAGCCCTTAGCCTTGTCGGTGGGCATGAAGGGGTGGATGTTGGAGAACTCAGGCCAGGAAACAGGAATCATCTCGGTAGTAGCGTTGAGCTTCATGGTGCAGGATCCCAGAGGAATCATGGAGTGGGCCAGAGACAGATCCTTGGACTCGAGGTGGCGGATGTAACGAAGCATCTCAGTCTCGGAGTGGTGGCTGTTGAAGACGGGGTGGGTCAAGTAGGCCGAGGTACGCTCCAGGGCGGCAGGGATGGGGGCGATATCAAGGGCACCCTCAATATCGACAGGGGCAGCGGACTTGAGAGTAGCAAAGACCTTGAGGATATCCTTGACCTCCTCACGGCCAACAGTCTCGTCAAGGGAAAGACCAACCTTGTTGCCACCGAGACGACGCAGGAAAAGAGACGCGTCACGGGCGGCAGCAACAAGGGCATCAGCCTCAGAAGCACTCTCCAGCTCAATGGCCAGGGTGTCGAAGATGGCCTCACCTTCGGTGTTGGAGCGAATAGGGACGTTGTATCCGAGAGAGACCAGCTTCTGGCGCAGGAGAGAGGTCATGGACATGATACGCTGGGCAATGGACTTGAGACCAACGGGACCATGGTAGATGGTGTACATGGCAGTCATGTTGGCAAGCAAGGCCTGAGCAGTGCAAATGTTGCTAGTAGCCTTTTCACGACGAATGTGCTGCTCACGGGTCTGCAGGGCGAGACGCAGAGCGCGGTTTCCGAGACGATCCTTGGACACGCCGACGACACGACCAGGAACCTTACGCTTGTACTTGTCAGCACAGGCGAAGAAAGCGGCGTGGGGGCCACCGAAGCCCATAGGGACACCCAATCGCTGGGCGCTACCGAAAGCAATGTCAGCACCGAACTCGCCGGGGGCCTTGAGGATGGTCAAAGCCAGCAGATCGGTGGCAACGCTGAAGGTACCACCCTGGCCGTGAATGGAGTCACTCAGAGCCTGGAAGTCATTGACACCACCCTCAGTGTCGGGGTACTGTGCCAGAACACCAATCAGGTGGTCACCCTGCTCCTTGACAATCTTGAAGTCATCGGCAAGGATATCTCCAATAACAAGGTTAATTCCAAATCCTTCGGCACGCGACTGCATCACGGCAATGGTCTGGGGGTGGCAGAGGTGAGACACAACGTAAGACTTCTCGGCCTTCTTCTGCTTGGAGGCGGGCATGGTCGCGAAAGACATGGTCATGGCCTCGGCGGCGGCAGTAGCCTCGTCCAAAACGGAGGCATTGGCGAAGGGCAGGCCAGTGAGATCAGCAGTGAGAGTCTGGAAGTTCAACAGAGACTCAAGACGACCCTGACTGATCTCGGGCTGGTAGGGAGTGTAGCTGGTGTACCAAGCCGGGTTCTCGAGGACATTGCGGAGGATAACCGGGGGAACGATGGTCGGGTAGTAACCGGTACCAATGTAGGTCTTGCCAGACACATCAATATCCTTGCGGTAGGTATCGAGGAGCTTCAGCATGTCGGTCTCACCCAGACCACCCTGCACGCTGGAGCGGTGAAGCTTGATATCGGCATGGGGGGTGGTGATCTTCAGGTCCTTCTTGGACAAGATATCCTCGGGCAGAACCTGCTTGACGAATTGATCCAAACTCTCAGCCGGGGGATCGAGGACAGCCAGCATCTCGGCCGCGGCATCAGGTGAAGGGCCAATGTGGCGACGGGGGAATGTATCGAGGGGTTGGAAGATGTCTTGCGGGTGAGGGTCGCCATGGGCGGCAACGGAGCTAGTATAGACACCGCGCTTGGTGGCCGGTTGCTGAGTGTGTAGGCCACGACGGAGGTTCAATGGTGCAATCGAAGCTGATCGGAGTGCAACTGGGGAAGGACCAGCTCGCACACGCGACCGCAGCACCAGCTGACGGCTGCTGCGGAGAGCAAACCAAGACGCCGCCATTGCTAGAGCTACCGGGGTAATGACGTACGGAGTGGAAGCGGGCGCAACTCCAACACCTTCAACGTCGGGGTAACAGGGATGTTAGAGATGAGGGGAGAGGTTTGTAGGAGAGGGAAAAGAAGAAGAAGAATTGGAATTTAATTTATGATGTACATAAAGCCTTTCCCACATTACACCTTTTCCCTACATTGACCGAGGGCGGCGGGGAACCACAGTATCCCGTGATCGGGAAACCATGATAAGCTCCTTATCTCACCAATCACGAGACCGACCACCGTTTCTGTGAACCACTTTCTCTTCTTCTGTGCTTTTCCCGTCGGGAAACTAGACCGATAAAGACTCCACATTGCGGAGCTTTCTCTCCGGATTGCTTCGATACCGGAGCTACACAGCGGGGACACAACGGAAAGATTGACATTCACCCTCTACTAATACATTGTATCACGGTCGGTTTTCTTGTCAATTGCAGGAAATCCAGGCGAGACATGTGGCGGGAAGTGGAATGATAAGCCTAGGCAAAGATGGATTCCTCATCCTCGGAATACTCACTGGAGCGATAGCGAGACACTGAAAGTACTGCGGCATCCAATCACCTCTAATGACCAATTCCAATGATCATTCGAGTCAGAAACACAGCTCCGAAGCTCATCGTGAACTTCACCACACCGACCTCCGAGACCCATGAATGTTACACCTGTTCCTGTCGGCGGGTGAACGTAAAGCCCCGATAAGAGCTGTGCGATTAGGAGCTCCGCGATCGTGACATTGGTGGGGTACAAGGATGCAGGGGATCTATTTGGGCGAAGAATAATCTACATGAAAACATCGATACAATTTCTATTCACGTCGCTAATTGCTGAGCACTGCAAAAAAAAAAAAAAAAAAAAAAAAAAGGCGGTCTGTCGCCTATTAATGACCACCAATAGATCCATATCCATCGCTATCTTCCTCTTCTTCCTCCAACAATGGCTCCCTTTCTTCGTCGTCACCTTCTCCATGGGCACTCAATCTGTGACCTTGTACAGTAACGAAGCCCACCAGCACAACCCCGACTACGAAACCAGAGACTGTCAAGAACGCGTTGATCGGGATCGGGTTTTCGTGGAATGTGAGGTGGGTCAAGGCATCCAATCCATACTGGGAGAAATTCGCGAGACCGGAAAGACAGATGATAGTACCGTAGACGCGACCGAAGGTTGCGAAGCCAAAAACTTTTGTCGCGTAATCACTGTGTTTGTTAGCGCCGGGTTTGGACGCGTTCTGGACGAGTTCTGGGAGAGTACTTACGACATGGCAGAATAATACAATGGCCGCAACAAAACAAATAGCACGACTGTCATATAGCCCGCCCATAACGTCGGAATCGAGTTCAGCACGCCGATGATCGTAGTGAAAGCCACGATCAGCCCAAGGAGCGCAGGCACACTCAGGCGATCGAGCAAAAAGCCGATGAAAGGTGTGAATAAGACTCCGCCGACCGGCAATGCGACATCAAAGAAGGTATTAATCTGCTCGGCTGCTTCAGTCGAGTCAAGCATATACTCGTACTGTGCTCTAATGGTGGCGATGAAGTAGTTCATCCGGATCATTTGTATAATCGTCATGAGGGTAATTAAGATGAACCACGGAGTGACCATCTGCTTGTGAGCGGGTAATCCATGCAACACACCCCAGACCTGACTGGTCTGCTGGCGGTCTTCCTCTCTTTCCGCTCGAGACTGGATCTCATCTTTGCTGCCAAGTATTTCATGGAGCTTGCGCGCCTTTTGCTTCCGACGCTCCGCACGCTTACTGCGCACTCGGCGGAGCTCACGATCGCTCTCAATGTCATCGTCGGACTCGTGCACGTCGAGGGTCGCGTCCTCCGCCAGTTCCATTTTGCTTTCCAATTCGTATTGTGGAACATAATCGCGACTTGGCATGAATGTAACCAGGGCCAGGAAGATCAGCGCTGGGACGACCAGGTATCCCAAGAAGAACTGGTCAGGGGTGAAGGTCCGGCGTGATGCCTCATAGGCCGTTTGATAGAACAGAAATACAGCAGCAGAGGCGTCAAATGCTCCAGTAATCAGCGCGACGATCGTACCTGCATACCGGGGGAAGGCATTGGCGATTTGGAATGATGGCACGAAGATAAAAGTGCCGCTGAGAGCCAAGAGGAAGTTGCCAGGCAGAAGGCCCTCGTCACCCGGTCGATGAAACGACGAAGCCATGAATAAACTTCCAGCCGCCATGATAAAGCATCCAATAAACCCACAGATACGTGATCCATAGCGATCGAGGATTGTTCCAACCGGGAGCGCGGACACATTGGCAGTGATGGACGCGACGGTGAAAAACAGGTTAAGTCTAGGAAAATTAGAGCCGGAGCGACACGCTTCAAGACAAGAACATACCTAAGGTCCTGTTGCTTACACAAATCCACCCCGTCCTTTAATTCCTCCTTGGTGCACTGATCATGATAAACGCCTTCTTCGACAAGAACGGGCTTCAACGCGGCAAACCCGAAGACGATACCCGACGCGAGCCAACACGCGAAAATCGTAAATATGACCTGGGCTAGATTCTTCAGCTAACGTCCCTCCTAATTCTCGCGCAGAACATACCTAATCTTCGCGGTGCAGAATGCTTATAAGCTGGGACGCCGGGAGCGGACTCGGCGGCCGGAACAGGCTGAGTGGGCGGTTGAAGAACATCGTAGCTGATTTTCCGATGAATCGACGGGAAATCTTCGCCAATTTCTGATTCAGGCTCACGATCGATGCCCTCAAGGGCAGATACGTGTTGAACCAAGGACATTATCTGTGTTGAACAGGTGTCGAGGTTGTGAAGAAGTTTATGTGAGGGGAAGTTGTGGACCTGGTGTGGAAGTTTCTGATCCGTTCTAGGAAGCTCTGGCCCGTTCAAAGTTACCTCGGTGTCTTTAGTCAATGAATTATTTGTCTTTTTGTTAAATGATTAATATTTAATTTCCTTTTTCAAGTTTCAATGTGGAGAGTGATTTGTGGCTGAGAGCTCTAAAGCTTGAATTAGGTAGCTACCCTCCCCCATTTATATAGTGACTGTTTGTCCAAGCTTAAGCTCCGTTGATCAGGTTGGTGGCAAGCTACTCTGATCCCCTAGAAAGTTTAATCATGGGCCAATAAGACTTGCATTGTCTCGATTTTGAATATAAAGGTTGCTCCACGAAAGTTCCACGGTCGGAAATCCCATTGACAGCATGACATGGGATGCCGATAGTGGAGATCACCCGCGACCGTGTCTTAGAAAGGGCAAAAGCTTCCAAAGTTTTCGCGGCCTCGGGAAGACCTGAGGACTTCAACTGTTTGAGAACCTCCACAAGAATGTTCGATTACTAAAACTTGAATTTTGCAAGCTGCAGACCCTGCACATAGGCCTCGTGATTTCGGAACTGCGTTGCATTGGAGAAAAGCGCATCCATGGATGCACGGATACATGTCCCCATTCCAATAGTACCAGAACGCATTAGTCTCCACGTTGCCGGTAAGAAATTACCCAGACAAAACCATGGAATGCGAATATTTCCAGACTTTAATAATATATCCTCTAGCAGTGCCTAGTCGATAAGCATCACGCAGGCACTAACATTCACATTCAAGATCTAGATTTCGCATAGAAACCATACATGTACATTCTCACCGAACGTGCCACCTGCACTGGGTGAGCAAATCTTTTACCAGGGCTCTTGATACTGTCCTGGCCTCGCCCCTGATCAATTGCCAAAATTACTATATTTGGGGGGTTAATCTAACTGTCCTGGCTCGTTCCATGGCATTGCGTCTGCAATGACGTCGTGGCAAATCTGACACACGCCCATGACGTAGTGCCGTTATCCGTCATTTGATCGCACCACCTCAGCTTCCTTCTCAGATTAACAGATCAGAGACTGGAAATCTCTTCCTGATTTTGCTTCCATTTGCGCAGTTTGACTCTTAAAAATTTGGAGCTCAAAGCCACCGACCGCGCTATATTGAATCCAGCGAAGCGCATCGCAGTAAATAAACACAGCCTCGACCGAACTAAACAACATGGCGAGCATTTCAATCAACGCACCCGGCCTGAGTAACGGCCTCTTATACAACAACGGCGACAACAATGCGCGACTTTGTATTACAGCTGAGACTGGTGAATTTGACATCGAGACGATCAAGAACTGGCAGGAAGAGGGATTCGATGTTGTCTATTTACCACTGAACGAGGGCGGCAAGGATTATGAGGCCCGACTACGAAGTGTCAAAGAGGGACTCGGCGTGGGCGAGAACTATGGAGTCATCGGTAATGCCATCCTGCACCATGACAAACATGAACTGCCAAGCTAACGGTCAATAGCATTCGGAGAAGCCGCCAGCTATTGTCTCGACTACTACATGAAGGGACAGAACTGCAGCAGGCTCTGCTGTCTAGTCGCCTACTACCCAAACGTCATCCCCGATACTCGCTGCCGTTTCCCGCTAGGACTAGAGACCCTGGTTCATCTCGCTGGTAGTAGCGTGCAGGTCACGACAACCCCGACTGCACTTGGAATTCAGGGTAAGAAGCGTCGCACAACACGACCAATCAACCCCGGTATTGGAACAGGCGAACGACTCCAATTGGCATACCCAACTTTCACCTACGATTCCGCACAACCGGGTTTCGCAGAGAATGATATGGAAGAGTTCAATCGCTTAGCCGCAGACCTCGCCTGGACGCGGACAATCAAGGTCGTGCGCAAGGGATTCTCCCGGCAGGTGGATCTGGAGAAACGGTGGGAGGAGCACCAGGAGAGTATGTGCACCTTAATTTGCAGCTATATGCGCGACGAAAACTAACCAAATTCAGATAAATTCTTCGCTACCAACTTGAACAATACAATGGATGCATATGTCAAGCACCGAACTCCGGCGGTTACCTATAGCTCGACACTAAGTGGAGGAATCGGCACACAAGCTCTACGCCGCTTCTACGAACAGTACTTCCTTGGCAAATTACCCGCCTCCATGCGAATCCGTCTTCTATCCCGCACGACCGGCGCCGACAGGATCGTAGATGAACTCTACGTCTCATTCCATCACACCCAAGAAATCCCATGGATGCTCCCCGGTATCCCACCAACGGAAAAGCGTATCGAGATCATCCTAGTCAGTATAGTCAGCATGCGAGGCGGCCGCCTATCCTCAGAGCATGTATACTGGGACCAAGCAAGCGTGCTAGTGCAAGCAGGCCTTCTAGACCCGAAGCTCGTGCCAAGTGGAGTCCAGGGTGTCGATAGATTACCCGTTGTTGGACGTGAAGCCGCTCGGCGTATCCTGCATGAAGATCCAGAGCTCGAGCAGGAGGATTATCATAATCGGATGATCAAGAGGGCGAATGCTCGGTCGAGGAGGGCTTCGACTGTTGCGGAGGAATCTGGAGCTGATCTTAAGAGTGGGGCTGAGAATGGAAATAGTAAGGCGAAGGGGAAGTCGGTTTTGGAGAGGCGACCTCCTAAGCTTCAGCGGGCTCAGCCGGAAAAGACTGAAAATGGGGATGGTGAGGGCGCGGCTACGGAGACTGAGTCCAAGACGCCTTCTAAGGTTGAGAATGGATCTAAGGCTGAGAATGAATCTAAGGATGAGAATGGTTCTAAGGCTGAGAATGGAGACCACAAGGCTTATGTGGAAGATGGTAATGGAGAGGAGAACTCTTAGTTTCTTATCTAAACTCACATTGTGATCCAAGCTATGTCATGTCATGAATTTGTTTTCTTTTCCTAGTCATGTTCTTCCAGCAGTCATCGTGGCAAGTTGATCTTCGTTTTATCTAATTCATCTGTTTCTTATTACAGACTGACATGATGCTTTCCTTCTCTTGTCAATAACGCTATAAGTATTACGAGACGTTCACTCAATAACCAATCTCATACCCATGACATTCGTCTTCCCAGTACCCCCATACTTCGTAGTATCTCTCTCCAAAGCCTCAACATCCACAAACCCAAACTTCCTATAAAGACCCTGCCCATCAGCCGACCCATGAAGCCAAAATAACTTCAACCCCTCTTGAACCCCATAATCAAGTCCAACCCTGATGAGCGCGGAGGCAATACCACAACCTCGATACTCCGGAAGTGTGCAAAGAACTCTCAGAACTACAACCCACAATTAGCACCTGAAATCAAACACAACCTGAATTCAGCAGAATACATACGACCATAACACTTCTCATCCATATGCCTCTTTTTCAACATAGTAAGCTCCCCAATAAGCTCATTACAAGCCTCCACATTCGCAGTCGAGGGCCAATCGGTAGTATCCTTCCAATCGGCGATTTTCTCAGGCTGGTGATAGAAGCACCAAAGAGCGCATGCGACTACTTTTTCGCCGCCTGGTGAGGCTTCATCCGGTACAACCACTTTCCAGAATTTGGTTGATCCATTTTGTAAAGTGTCGGTGAAATTCTTGGTGCGGAAGGTTATGCCTTCTTCTGTTGGTGGACCGAAGGTTATTCCCCAGAGAGCATTTTGGGGTTCGTTCTTCACGTTGGCTAGAGCCGTTGCTTCTATCTTCGCTAGCTCGTGGCAATCATCTTCTATTGCGGGGAGAATACGAAATTTGAGTGGGGATGGGTTTGGTGTAGACATTTTGCTCTGTAAAATGACCGTTGCCATAGGTTGTAAGTTGAATTGCGACGACAGGGAAGTTGTGTTTGAAAAGGGGTTTTATGGAAGAAATGAGTCATGTTCCTCTATGGTAGAGTCAATATGGGGCGGGAGATCGAATTGTCAAGATTGCGAGGTCAATGCTGCTATCGGGATGAGTCAAGTCAGACAGGCAAGCCCAACTTTCTAGTGCTCACTTGCCCCCTGCTAAAATTCACACTTCTCCTATTCTTCAGGCGCGTTTAAGTGACTAAACGCTCCATTTCCCGGGATTTATTCGATCCTAAAATCCGTGAAGTCAAAAAGTTATTTGTCTCAGTATCTATCATTTACCAGGTGGTCATTAATGGTCTCCTCGGCAAAGTGACCCACTTCTCACCGGATCTCTTCCGAACGGAGGCATTCGTAGCCCCGACAGCTCCGCCGCGCCCATAGGGGCTCATCGAGGAAAACGCATGGTCCACCGTTATTGGGCATGTGCCAAGTCGTACTAGAATGTTAGAACAATTGCCGGATGATAATATCGTACCATAATGTTACAGCAACCTAAACACAGATAATAAATAGCATGATATCTCGACGACGTACAGGCAATGACACGAGCCAATTCTTGCCAATCTAACCGCAGGATCCTGAATTCGTTTCTCCAAGATCGCGGGATTTTATAGCTCAGCGTACGTTATCCCTTTATAAACCCAGTCTTGTTTCAATCATAATAAGCCAGAAAAAGTAAGTGTGAGAATTGCATCTGATAAGACCTAAAAATACCAGTATCCTGACATAACCACTGAAAGCCTAAACATTATTTGTTTGAGATTGGTCATTCAGGCTAGTCTTTTCCTTTTCAGCGGCGGACAAGGAACGGAATCATGGGATGATTCCATCTCTAATTTATGGCTGTTCTGTGCAGAAAATTTGTGGACGAGATCCATCAAAAAAGTACGGAAATGTTCTGATGATAGTCTAGCGGGTTTAAACTCAACTTCAGACACATCAGGCACTTCGAATATTTCGTGCTGGTGGCCTGAATGCAATCGAGTGCGGTCGGAGTGTTCGTGTACGCAGGATGAGCAAAGGTCAACTGGCGCACAAATTTTGCACACAAATATAGACCCATAAATGTTACGTCCACATACATCGCAGGCAATCATTCCTATGTCAGACAAATGGAGCTGAAATAGATATTTCGCATTGCCTGATTCGCCGAGAAACAAAAGACAGCGTCCCAATTGTCGCAAAAGAGGCCCGGAAGAGTCTAGGCTAGAGTGGAGCAGGGTATCTGATATTCGCGAGATTGATCGACGGGTACTCAAATGTTGAGTCTCGACAGGAGTCAAAACGACCTGAGGGCATTGGTTACGGATTTCGTGCATCAAGATCTGGTCTCCTTGTGCCCAATCCATGATATTTTTGCCAAAGCCATCCGGAAGGCTAGGATCAGCACCAAGATTGAGAAGCATAGAAGCGAGTTTAATATGCCCGAGGTAAATAGCCAGGTGAAGAGGCGATCGAAACAGCTTGTCCCGGTTGTTGACAGCAGAGGCGAGCAATGGGAATTTATGGAGAATGTGGCGCATATCTCTTGCCGCTGCTATATGTAGAGGGGTCTGACCGAGTTCATCTGCAAGCAACGTATCTGCGCCAACATTAAGAAGGCTCTGAACCACATCAACATGGGCGTTATGAACTGCCGCCAAAAGAGCTGATCCACATACTCCACCCGAGGCATTGACATCGGCCCGAGCGTTGAGTAGCATCTGCACGATCTCGGTGGATCCTCTACGTGCAGCAGCTTGGAGGGCATTTCCAAGTGCACCCCCTTGAGCATTAACGTCAGCCTGAGCATCAAGTAGCATCTGTACGATCTCGGTGGATCCTCTATGTGCAGCAGCCTGGAGGGCATTGCCATATTCACCACCCTGGGCATTGAC